>CM032066.1:10140161-10485319 GCA_018831715.1 Matsumurasca onukii | reverse complement strand
AAGCGGATTACAGGAGTACTATTAGCTACAAATATGAAACAAACTTTATTCTCTGGAAATTGTACATGGAGATTTCAGGAAAAATATTTTAAGATTCTTAGTATACAGGGTGTGTCAGTACTGAAACTCACAGGGTCAAAACTCGAGATTTTTAAATACAAAGGTGGGTCATATTGTACATAGTTTTAATCAGAAGACAATTTTGGACATTTTGGCGAAACAATTTTTTTGATATGTTGCGCCATTACAAAGCTAGAGTTATGAACATGAGTCGCGTAAGATTTTACGGGACGCCCTGTAGTTAAACTATAAATTCGATTAAAAATATGGGGTTTACGGATTATTTCTCAAAATTTGATGAGCTTTTTAATGGTATGTAATAAAACCATGTTTTCAAAACATTTCTAACCTCAAAATCGATGTAAACATTGAAGTTGCTATTATCATGAATAAGTCAAAAATATTAAATAGTAAGGTGTAGCATGTTGCATATCATTGTAAAGACAATTTTAATATGAACATCTTTTGTATTAAACATAACTTTGTATCTTAATTCGTTTAAGAGCTATAACAAAAAAAACCAATTTTAACCTTGATTTTGCTTGTATTTTAGTAGTTTATCGATCGTTTGACTTGCTTGGTACCTAATTTAAGAGCCACAATTCTAAAAAAATAGTTCTTCTTGGTAAAAACTCGTAAAATGACAAAAAACAAACATGAATAAGAATATAACAATAATTATTTATAGCTAATAATTATTTGTTATAAAACATAGTTGGGAGAGAAAACCAGTTGTCATGGTTATGTTAATGCGCACTTTGAAATAATTTATCTGCTTTGTTATATCAGCTGATTGATTTCTCCAGCTGTTGTATTGCTGTGTTTAAAATGTCTTTACATTGTTACCTATCAAATAAAATGAATACTCATTTGAAATACAACAATCTGAGAGTACAACAGCAGAAATCAATCAGCTGATACTTTAATAAAACAACAAAAGTGCATGCTATAACCATGACAACTGGTTTTCTCTCAACTATGTTTTATAACAACTACAAACAATATTGTTATATTCTTATTTTTATGTTGGTTTTGTAATTTTATGAGTTTTTACCAAGAGCTATTTTATTAAAATTGTGGCTGTTAAATAAGTATCAAGAAGTCAACATTATTATAAACTTTAACAAGCAAAAAATCAGGTTAAATGTTTTTGTTATAATTCTTAAATGAATAAGTTTAAAAAATGTTCATATTAAAAATATGTTTTGATATGCAACATGCTACACCTTCTATTATTATTTTTGACTTATTCATGTTTCAACTTCGTATTTACATCGATTGGTTAATGTTTTGCAAACTATCGGTTGTACTTCATACCATTAAAGCTCGGTGCAATTTGAAATATCGACAAACACTTTATTTTATCCATTTATAGTTAACAGGCGTCCCGGTAAAAGCTGCAGCGTTTCATGACTAACTCTAGCTTGTAATGGCGAACATATAAAATGTTCATGAAAAGTAATAGAAAGTGTTCTGATTAAACATGTACATGACTTCTGCTATCGACCAAAATCTCGGTCCCGATAATTTCAGTATTGACTTACACCTGTATCTTAAGAAGAGAATAAAACCTGTATTTTCAACTCTAATAGTACTCCTGTCGTTAGGATGACAATATACAGGGATTGAGCAAAAGTGTGGAAGCGCTTTATAACTTTTTAACCAGTGTTTTCAGCTTAACCGAACTTCGGTACACTTTATTAGAAACCAAAGTACCTTTTCATGCATACTGACACTTTGCCCCAGTTTTTAAAATGGGGGATTGGGGGCGTAGCCCCATAATTGTCATAGGGAAGCCCCATCAAGTGACACCTCATTTTGAAGGTCTTAGAAAATGTTGATGAGTGCTGAAAACTAGATGTCTCCATCTTAACCCAAAAAGAAATGGCGTCCATTTTAAGTTACACAGATTTGTATTATGCGAAAGTGTGGATACAAACGTCTTCATAACTTTTTAGCCACTTTTTTCAGTGTATTCAAACTTGGTACATATTATTGTAAAGACAATTTTAATATGAACATCTTTTGTATTAAACATAACTTTGTATCTTAATTCGTTTAAGAGCTATAACAAAAAACCAATTTTAACCTTGATTTTGCTTGTATGAGTAGTTTATACGATTCGTTTGACTTGCTTGGTACCCTAAGAGCCACAATTCTAAAAAATAGTTCTTCTTGGTAAAACTTCATTAAAATGACAAAAACAAACATGAATAAGAATATAACAATAATATTTATAGCTAATAATTATTTGTTATAAAACATAGTTGGGAGAGAAAACCAGTTGTCATGGTTATGTTAATGCGCTTTGAATTTTATCTGCTTTGTTATATCAGCTGATTGATTTCTCCAGCTGTTGTATTGCTGTGTTTAAAATGTCTTTACATTGTTACCTATCAAATAAAATGAATACTCATTTGAAATACAACAATACGAGTACAACAGCTTGAGAAATCAATCAGCTGATACAACACAGCAGATAAAATATTGCAAAGTCTTGTCTTTCCTTGACAATTCTCTTTAACTACAAACAATTATTGTTATATTATTATTTATATTTGGTTTTGTAATTTTATGAGTTTTTACAAGAGCTATTTAATAAAGCCAATGAATTAGCATCAACCAAGTGCTGTACTACTAAAAATCAGTTGGGTTATAATTCTTAAATGGTAAAAGATTATGTTTAATGAAAGATGTTCATATTATTTATTCAGCGACTTGTCCTGTTAATAGCAACTGAGACTGTTTTGCAAACTGTCGGTTGTATCGCTTACCATTAAAACTTAATTTTCAGTATCGATAGCGCTTTTTATAGTTTAACTTTGGCGTCGTAAAATGGCGACTCCTGCTGTATACAAAAATGTTCCTTGAAAATAATGAAATTGTCTTCTGATTAAAACTATGGCCTGTTTCACTGCGGACCCGATAATTTCGTATTTACCAACACTACTATCTTATTTTCCTGAAATCTCCTCATTCTAGAAAATAAAAATTTCATATTTCTAATAATTACTCAAATGTCTAATACTCAGGGAATTAGTTAAAAGTGTGGAAAGCATACTTTATAACTTTTAACCAGTGTTTTCAGCGCAACCCAATTTCGGTACACTTTATTAGAAACCAAAAGTACCTTTTTCATGCATACTGACACTTTGCCCCAGTTTTTAAATGAGTTGGGGGCGTAGCCCCATAATTGTCTAGGAAGCCCATCAAGTGACACCTCATTTTGAAGGTCGAAAATGTTGATGAGTGCTGAAAACTAGATGTCTCCATCTTAACAAAAGAAATGGCGTCCATTTTAAGTTACACAGATTTGTATTACGCGAAAGTGTGGATACAAACGTCTTCATAACTTTTTAGCCACTTTTTTCAGTGTATTCAAACTTGGTACATATTATTAAAGTTATCATTTAACTATCTTTTAATGCATACTGACACTTTGCCCCAGATTTCAAAATGAGTGATTGGGGGGAGGTAGACTTATAACTCTGTGTAACTTAAAACCAACACCATTTCTTTCTGGGTTAAGATAGAGAAGTCTAGTTTTCAGCATTCATCATAATTTTGTACGACCTTCAAAATGAGGTGTCACTTTCGATGGGGCTATGAAAATTATGGGGCTACCTAATCCCCTTTTGAAACTGGGGCCAAGTGCCAGTATGCATTAGAAGGTACTTTTGTTTCCTCTTATAAAATGTACCGAGTTCCGCTAGCTGAAAAACTGGTTAAAAGTTATGAAGGCGTTTCCACACTTTCGCCTAGTAAAAAGCTGTGTAACTTAAATCAACGCCATTTCTTTCTGGTTTAAGATAGAAACTGCTAATTTGCATTATTCGTCAACATTTTCTAAGACCTTCAAAATGAGGTGTCACTCGATGGGGCTTCCCTATAAAATTATGGGGCTTCCCCGCAAAACCCACATTTTGAAAACTGGGGCAAAGTGTCAGTATACACTAAAACTAAAAGGTACATTGGTTTCCTCTAATAAAGTGTACCGAGTTCAGTTGCACTGAAATTATTGGCTAAAAAGTTATTTAGTCCACGCTTTTGTCTAACCCTGTATAGAGCTTTTAAAATCAAAATAGGACCTAGTTTTTAGCAACTAAAAATAAACATACCTTGGTTTGTAAGTGATAGGTACAAGTAAACCACGCTAAAAAGGATGAAAGTCATTTAGGCTACTACTTATAAAAATAATCATAAGCTTATAGGAATATATTTACAAAAAGATTGTGCCACTTTAGTTTGGAAGTGCACTGAAGTATTCCTTTGCTTTAGGGCCACAGAATGGTTTTAAATGTTGCAGATCTTCTATTTAGGTTTCGGTACCGGGATGGGATCTGAAAATTAAAAACTTCATTGTATGCGTGCATTTGCCTTTTTAATTTTGTAACTAAAAACCATGATCAAATGAAATGAGAAATAAAACAAAGCTGTGCATATATGCTTTACACTGTAATTGAATGTAGAAAGGCTATATCATAGTAATAAATTATATCATGTTAAGCTAGGTTGAATACAATTTAAGTTAGGCCTACTTACCAAAACAGGTTTGAGGTGGAAGATTGAAGCTGCGGCCATCAGCAGTTTCACTAGCAAACTTTTACGTTTCAAGATTCAACAGCCTTAACTTTTCAAGTTTTTAGAGGAGTAAGTTGCCAGTAACCACTGTAAGAGGCTCAGGTATTGGTGAAGCATAGAAACTACTTCGTCTGCCCCTTTCTTTCCTTCAGTTTGTGGATAAGAATAAAATAAAGCACCTCCTGTAGAAAGGCTGTGCACATTGAATAGAAAGAACAACACAAATTGTCACCGGTAATAAACATCATTTGTGGTCAGGTTTGAAATACAAAGATTTTTTTGAAAATCCATAGCAATGAACTCTTTATCCATCATCTTTTGTCTTACTAACCTGCCTTTTTCTTTATGTTAAAAAGCATTTGCTTTTCTCAAGTGCAACTCTTGTTCATTTTTTACTTTATTAACTTTGTCTAGATGAACATTTCTAGCAATAGCATCAATTGTATTCTGTAAATCCAAATTTACAGCTTTTAACTCCGCCTGATCACAGGTAGAGCAGATATCACATCTTGGGTAACCAAACTAAATAACAAAGTTGTTTTCAAATGCTCTTCTATAGTATTCATAGGACTCACTGTTTTTTCATTAAGCCTGGTTTTTGTTTTGGCAACTGCAATTGTCTGAGTAAAATATCACTTTTTTACCCGATCCACTGCAATACTCTTTTAAGTAGTTGTACACAAACGATGCTATTTCGAACGATCAACACCTCCCACAACCCTCATGCCAAATTTATAGCATTAGCCCGCCCTGCTTTTTGATGGTGTCATACCTTATACCTTTCTTCTTAGCCGAGACCCTTTCGGGATAGGTTGCGTCATAAAAAAAAACTATTCTATATACTCTTTGTTAAAAAGATTGTCAATATTAAAATTTTTGGAACTTGGCTGCAGATTTAGCCAAGTCCCTCAACTTTATCATCAAGAAACTCAGTGACAGTTTTTAAATTGTAAAATCAAAGGCATTAAGTTTCTTTCATATCTGATGGAACATGGCCTTTTAATTGGTGCCAACCGCTTGCAAATCAAAACAGGACACCGACTTCGACATTCTTGTTGCTTTCGTTGTCACGTTTCTTCTCCTCAAGTTTTTCTTTTAAATGTAAATCCATTTCCTGAATTTTAATATTTTTTCTTCTGAAGAGTTCTTGTAACTTTCACAAAATGAACATTGATGGGTGATTCTCCAAAATATGTACATTTTTGACATAATTGTTTTTTTTGCAATTTTTTTACAAAATCTAAAAAAAAGTAGCTAAATTATTAGTTTTTGATATCCTAACAACAGTATGTGGTCAAGCTTAAAAAAATTTTCTCGAGAATATTTTTAATTATAAAGTTTGAAAATGACCACACCGGTGACGGTGATGTCCACACCAGTGACTGAAACAGGTCTTTGGAATGTGAATTTGCAAACTCTTTTTCGAGTAGGCCTATTTATAAACTCAAAATTATACAGCATATACTAACCACTGATATTTTACACAAATATTCACGAATGCATCAAATATAAGTAATGTTAGATAGGCTAACTTTTAAATATGTTAACGTATAAAGATAAATATCAAGACACTATGTAAAAAAATATAAGGTTTGCAACAAAACAGTTGCATAAAAGGATACTTGATGAGGTTGATGGGATGCTTCTTCCTCGTTGTTTACTACAAGTTTTATTTCACCTACATTAAAATGTAGGCATGGCTTGCCACTTGAGCATTTTAGGCAGCTTAATTCTCTCAATTGCACAATAGAAGGTTTTTCTTTATTTCAGGTCAGGTGGTGGACCTTCATTGTCCCAACAAATGTTTTAAGTTGTTCTGCTGGAAGTTGTTTATCAATTCTCTCCATGTCCTCATTTGTTACAGAAATAATTGTAGTTTCTTTACAGTTCTCCTTTAGGGCGGTTTTAAATTGTTCATAGGTTGCAACGTCTGCTCCTCTGGCAACCAAATTGTCTGCCAATCTTTTAACGCTTCCCCCAATGCCATCGGCTGCTCCTTTGCCGTGGCCTACCCTTGAGTAGCCAGATCACTTCTTCCGTAACAAGTTTTTGACAAATATAATTGCCAAATAGATGAAACATTGATTTACTTTTATACTGTGTGGATAGTCCATCTCTAAGAAAGTGGACTTTTTTCAAGTTGGGTACAATATTTCTCATGAAATCAATGACAGGCGGGCAGACACAGCTGATGGGTCATGGCACAACTTTCAGAAATTGTGCCCAAACTTTTATGTTTGAGAACAGATGGATCAGTGACATTTTTATAGTATAATACTGAAGTGTGAAGAGTTATTTGAGTTCTGCTTCCACCAAAGTGGAAAGATTGAGGTTCACTGCCATACTTGCATGACTAATTTTGTGAAAAATCAAAATGTAGAAGAGCCTCATATTCGGTGAGGTTTTCTTTAAAATCAGTCACTGCTTCAAACTGGTGAGTTTCGTTGCTGACATGTTTCATAAAAGGTCAATCTTTCTTTGGCATAAAAACCCAATGTTAAACTTAGTATTTAATATTTCCTCATACTTGTGTTTTTGGCAACAGGTATGCTCCTTTCTTTACGGTGGGCTTCATATAACCTGTACATTTCAGCCTGGTTAAGGTCTCGATCGATAAATTCCCGTTTTTTGTCAGCTCTACAGTAATGACTCTATTCTGGGAAATGAGTTAATGTGGTTGTTTATATTTTGGATTACCTGAGGATTCGTTTTTGATTGATTCATATGCTTGCTCCGAAGGTCAATGTCAATAGTTCCTGTCGATGTCGTTTTATCTTTTACTGTGGTTAAAAATGTCGAACTAATGCAAAACATATCCAAAACATTTTTTACAAATTTTTCATTGTTAACAATAAAATTATAAGAGTAGTTTATAGGTCTGTGTGAATTATCCTTTTATAGGAATACTTTGGCTTGACTTCTTCCATCAATTTCGATATCAAGTCCCTTTTCGGTTTATATACCAGATAGTGATAGAAAATCGGCTAAAATCTGTTTTCTGCCCTCCAAATGAAGTTTTTCTGTGTACTTCAGCTTGCAGTTATCTCTTCAACCTGCCTTAACAGTTTTGCCTGTTTTAGGTTTCCGGATTTGGTTTCATAAGCTTCACCATGGTTTATTTTGTTTTTTAATATTTCTTGCCCATTGTTTTCATTCCTCAACCTTTTTTGGTTTTGTTTAAATTTCCATGGTTTTCGATATCTTTTGTTCCAATACCATTATGTTTCCATCACCTGAATTTACCTCATTGTCTTCTTGTATTAACGGGATGTTGTTTTCATCACCCGGAAGGTCTTCTTCAGGTAAATTGTTATTTTCTCTAAGCGTTTCTTCATGACTGCTTATAGAACTATCATCATCATAATCAGGGATATAGTCTCTACCTCTATCAATTCAAAAGACTCTTGTTCCTCATTTTCATTTGTCAAATTCAAGTTATCGTTATTTGTATTATTGTCGGTGATATCTTCAAACAACTGATATTCCTGCACCACTTCAATTTCATTGTCAAAGTCAAATACAAATTCCCGATTCAACACATCATCCACAGTCACATTTTGATTCTCACAAACTGTAAGTACATGATCAATTTTCGATGTTTGTTTGTTTTCAGGTACCATCAGGAAATAAGAGGTTTTATCTTCACACTACTTATTTTTTTTCATAATCTATAACCTTCGGGTAGCGCGCAGGTATAGGCGCGCGGGTAGAGTCCCACTGCCGTTTTATATTTTTTACACTAAATTATCAATTTTTGATATACTTTTGAAACTCTAATGTGCTTTTACACTTATTCTGAACCGCTCAACTTGATCGGATTTTATTTTAACTTTTGTAACGGGTTTAATAAAATAAACGAAAAATTCAAGCTTTTCTGATTTTAGGCTGTAAAAAGAATAGCCAGAGTTTGACGTAAAATTACTTGTTTTTTCAGGGTACCAATTAAGTCAAACATCATTTTTGTAGAAAAAATTTATTAAAAACATTAATAAAAAACATGAATTTTTATGTTGATAAGCTCCCAGGCAATGGTTTGTATAAACTCTCTTCTTGTGGTTTTCTCGGTTCTTCAGGACTGTTAAATTTGAAAATGCAATATGCATTTAATGCAGAGACATTTAGCAAATCAAACAATATCACCATAGGCCATCTTTACTATTTCTGGCAACAATGTACTTTAAGCACATTAGGTCAACAACATCTACGCCAATTTTAGTTTTACTGTGAAAGGTTACAATTTCTGGTTTTATCAGCTCTTGAGTCTTAATAAATTGCCTTATCTCGATGCATTGTAGACAATAACACTACTGCCTTTTAGGTTTTGGGCAGTAGGAGACAAGGGTCTTGTTCTTGTGGAAAGCAAAACGTGATGACTTGGATTTTCGTTTGTTGTTAGGCCTAAGTTCATGTGGAACTCCAACTCCCTCGACTTGATTGTACCCACAACTGTTAGTTTGTGTTCGCTCAAAAGTTTCTCATATAGTGGTATCGAGGTGAACCAGTTGTCAACGGTAACGTTGCGATTGGTTTGGGAGATAGGTTCGACCAATCTGGAAAATTTTAGCTTCAAAATATAACTGACGATTGCTTAACATGTCACATGTTTTTCGCAATAAACCATTTATTTATTTATTTAATCTAAGAGAGACATCTTCTGATGAACTTGATATTTTGTTAGGTCTATCTGGCTGTGTTCCAGTATAAACCTCAAGATTCAACGTGTAAATTGATTTTGCACACACAAGAGCGTCAAAGTCAAATCGTTTATTGCCATTAAAATATAAGTACAGTACATGGGCACACGTCAAAATGTATACACTGTTCAATTTGGTGGTACTGAGTTTTTCTGGCTTACTCAGTCTCTACCATTCATGGTCCAGAAACTCACTGACTTTATAGAAGGCATGGTCCAGGAGAACCTTTTTAGTTGCCTTTTGAATAAATTGTTGTCAGGTTCTTGTTTAAGGAGACAGGAAGAGCATTAAAAGTCGCACTCCACACTGCAGAAGACGGAGTTTAGAAAAGGTTGTCCGTTGTCTAGGTATTGGGAGATTGCTTCTGTTACGTAAATTGAGATTGGGATTTACTGAGGGTATAGGAAACAGGGAAGGGTTTTTACGAAAAGTTAGTGTTTCTAGGATGTAAATTGACGGAAGTGTTAGGATTTTGTGACTTCGGAACAACTCTCTACAATGATCACGATTCTTTAAATAGAAAATTGTTCGTATTGCTCTTTTAATGATAAAAGATGATCTGTCCTGGACGAACTGAAAGAAAGATGAATGCCGTACGACATATGTGGAACGACAATACCATAGTAAACTTTGAGGAGATTTTCGGTATTGAGTTGATCTGACAATCTTTCAGAACGAAAATTGCTGAGCTAACAGATCTCGCTATCTTTTCTACATGGTCCGAAAATCTAAGGTGTTTGTCGATGACAAGGCCAAGATACTTAGTGGAGTCCTCAGAGTTGACCTCCGCCTCTCCAAGAAGACTTGACAAACCATCATTCCCTCTGTTGTTTATAGAAAAAACAACCAAGCTAGTCCTCTCCGCGTTTACTTTCAATTCGTTTGAAGTAAACCACTGTAGAAGACCATTTATCTCAGAAAAGATTCTTTGCTCCAGCAAGGGTTTTGACGCTTCAGAGAATGTTACTGCTGTGTCATCGGCGAAAAGACTCATGCTTCTATTTTGATACCGATGTGTATGTCGTTAACAAACACCAAAAGAGCAATGGACCCATGATAGAGCCCTGGGGAACTCCCAATGACATATGTTTTGAGTTAGAGCGACAAAACTGAAAAGCTGAGTCAGTACCAATGAAGGGAATTTCAACATGCTGTTGCCTTTGAGACAGATAAGACTCAACCCATTGGGCAGGAATTCCACGGACCCTACCTGGTTAAGCTTTTCAGAAGAACTTGATGATTTACCAGATCAAACGCTTTACTAAGGTCAAGAAACACCCCAGCTGCTGATTGGCCATTATCCAGAGCAGAGGCAACCTGATTGATGAGATGAAACATTGCGTGCGTTGTAGATTTGTCTTTGAGAAACCCATATTGATGTGCGTAGATCACATTGAATGATGAGAAGAAATCGAGTAATCTCAAGAAAAATGCTTTTCCCAGGATCTTTGAAAATGTGGATATTAATGCAATCGGTCTAAAACTGCTAATATCTTCAGTTGAACCTTTTTTGTGAAGGGGCCTAATAATTGAAATTTTTAGGATACATGGAAAGCAGCCTGACTCAAAAGATTGATTGATAATGCAGTTAAAGGTCCTGCAATTAACTCACTACAACGCTTGAGTAATTTAGAGGATATCCCATCAAAACCAGCTGATTACTTTGATTTCAGGGATCTGATGATATGAATGACCTCGTCTTCAGAGACCGGGGTAAGTACAAACGAATTTGTCATGGATCGAACACTAGGCCTTGCTGAGGTTGGTTAGAAATGGAAGAAGGCAAAACACGTTCGGCTACACTGGCGAAGAATTATTGAATAGGTTAGCAACATTGTTTAGGTTGTGAGAGATAGTACCTTCATTGTCTCTGACACTAAAGTTTTGAAACAGCTCCAGATAAGCTAGGTCTATTTTCATTGACCACCTCCCAGACTACCTTGGAAACATTGTCGGCACATTCTGTTCTTCTAGCCAATTTAGCAGCCTTTTCCTCCTTGATCTTAATTCTGAAAAGACGCTTCACTCTACGATACTCCGCTCTTTCACGGCTATTTGAATCAGAGTCTTTGCTGATGAGATATAATTGCTTGGACCTTTCACGAAGATAGGTGAGTTCGGAAGACAGCCTTATTCGACTCTTGAATTCTGATTTAGATATTTTGACTTTTTGTAAAGGAAACGCTGAATTGAAATAGAAATCTAAAATGGCCATGAAACCGTCTAACATGTCGTTCCTGCTGAAGACGTCCATCCACGTTTCCTTTCTTAGCAAAAAGAGGAAGTGACGAATATTTTCATCGTGGAAACAACGCTTCCATTTGAATTGTGGAGCAAAGCTAAATTTCACTAGCACTTAGCGACAACAAATCTTGTAAATCACTCGCGTCGCGGTTTCTTATACGCTCGTGTTGGCCGAAACTTGTGATCAAGTTCTTCGTAACACTTTTCGTGTACACCCGCATTGCATCCAGTACACCAATGCCTGGCCCGCTGTGTACACACGGCACAAACCCGTTTGTTTCCACCCACAATCTTCTCCAGTCGGTGATCCACAGGTGGGTGGAGGGCGGGGCAAGGCCCCCGAGTGGTGCTACGACAACTGCAGTTTAATTTTGGACCAAATTGTTTATAACGCTGTTCATAAAGTTCCTGCGACTCTTAGGCCTATTGGAATGGTACCGGTACAAAATGTACGCCTTCAACAGAGCCATGTCAACAAAATTATAAACAATTTTTTTCCAATACCGCTTTGTTTGTCGTGAGCATGTTACATGGTAAACAATTTTGTCTTTTGAGTCAATACCGCCCATATGTTTATTGTAGCTCGCTATTACCACTGGTTTTATTCTATCATTACCTCCACGGCTCACCACACGTTTGTCTTCCGCGTGGGAAGCTGTAGAGATAAGCATAACAGGCTTTCGAGTTGGACGTTCTTTGTACTTTACGAGCAAGACATCGTTTTGTCTAAAGTACTTAGATTCGCCAGCTTTAAACATTTGCCTGTTTTGCTTGGTCTGGAATTAAAATGCTATTTTTTTCTAATTGTTCCAGTCACAAAAGTTCTAGAAAGTAAAGTCTTTGAGCAAGGCCAATTTTAGTGTAAAAATTGTCTGTAAACAAGTGGTAATATTTGTTGAACAGTCCTGTATTCCGCATTTATTCAGGAACAACTTTTTGAGTAAAAGGGTCTCGACCTCCAGCCAAAAAGGATTTTCCTGTATATAGTGCGAAACGCATCACATAATAATCCAGTTTGCGAGTCACATAATTCAAATTTTTTATACCAAATCTAGAATGGTGTTTATTAGCCATGTATTGGATGAACGCACACCGGTTTTTCATGCCGATCATGCTTTCATCTATACATATTTCTTGATTTGGCATAAAGTGAGTTCTAAATGCCACATTCATTTTGTACATAAACTCTCGTACTTTCACCCAAGGGTCATGCCCAGGTTGACCCCGAGGTGGTGTTACTCGAGTAGAAACATGAAACATGGACATTATTTGTTGGAATCTACGACATGACAGTTTTTAGAAAAGAAAGGATCGATTGATTTGGCGGGGTGGACCAATAATGCGATACCTCCTTTCTTTAGTTAGGCCCATGTTGATCAAAACACCCCAAAACTTTCGCATTTCTTGCCGTCACATCAACCCAACTATACAAACGAGATTTGCGGTGAAGCCTGCCACTCGTCCGCAAAGAGTTGATGTGACTTTGAGCAAAATTGTTGGTTTCTCTGACCATTAGATTGAAAATAAAATCTTTCATAAAAGACAAAAAATTGAATTGGGGTAGAGCACCCCTCAGTGCCTCTTGGACCAGGATTCCTTACTTTAAATTTAGATTTAATCTCAACTTGAGGCTCAGGGGCATTTACGACTATCCAAACGGGAGGAGGCACGGTACCTGGTGGTCTTGGAGCCGCCACTGGTCCTGTAACTGCCACTGGTACAGGAGGTACCGCTGGTTCAGGAACAGCCGGTGGAGCTGCCATTGGTGGGAACTGCCGCTGGTCCAGGAACTGCCGCTGGCCCAGGAACTGCCGCTGGTTCAGGAACAGTGGTGGTAGCTGCTGGCCTTCCGGCCTCTCTTCTTCTTCACAGGTTGGTCAGGGGCTCTTTCAACGGGTGTGGCTGCATTCTTCTTCCGGGGTCGTCTCCTCCTGGGTTTTGGCGAGTTCAGTTTCGGAGTCAGAGTCCGACCGCGGGTGTAGTCCAAACCACTACCGCTTGAAAAATCTGTCAAGTGCTCCTCTTCATCATCGCCAGATGGATAGTTAGACGGAAGTTCTTGTTCATTATCTGCTTCATTTTCAGTTAGGCCTGTACCACCGGCATCATCTAGGAGCGGCCAAGTCATCGTCCTCACTCTCATTCTCGTCCACATCACAATTGTTCGAAACTATCTCCGGTGACCTAGGCCTAAACCTTGGAGCTGTAGGCCTAGGGTTTTGGCGAGGAAAGTTCAGTTTCAGGTCAGAGTCCGACCGCGGGGTGTAGTCCAAACCACTACCGCTTGAAAAATCTGTCAAGGAGTGCTCCTCTTCATCATCGCCAGATGGATAGTTAGACGGAAGTTCTTGTTCATTATCTGCTTCATTTTCAGTTAGGCCTGTACCACCGGCATCATCTAAAGGAGCGGCCAAGTCATCGTCCTCACTCTCATTCTCGTCCACATCACAATTGTTCGAAACTATCTCCGGTGACCTAGGCCTAAACCTAATAGTTGGAGCTGTAGGCCTAGGAGTGGACGTAATGGTCGCACTACTTGTGGATGGTCCTATAGATATATATCTACAGGCAAGATATATCTGAAGGAGATTCATCTCCATCAGAGTAAAGTTCTGTTTGGAACAAAGTTCCCTTAGATCAGACGAGGTCTGCTCTCGTTCATCCATATTAGAGGCCTACTCGTAATAAGTCCAAGTGACCTAGCCTCACTTAGCCTAACACAAATATCACAAATGGTCACAAAACTAGCACTAAAAACTATTATATTTACAACTATTAACTATAAACCTGTATAAAAACGCACAAACAACATTACAATCGTCTTCACAAATTAGTTTCACCTTCCAAAATGGCAAAACCGAAACGAAATCTAAAAAAATCGTCTTTTATTTGGTTTGTGAAAAATCAATACTTGAAATTTGGGTGACCATAGATAATTACCAGACAGCCCATTTCATCTAGAAAAGTCAGTTCAATTTAGAAATTTCTAAACCAAAAGGAAAACAAGTTATAACAATAAATGACAGGGGCCGATTGAAGTTTTGGAAATATACCGTACAGGCCACTTTTCCAAATATAATAAGTCGTAATATTATTGCCCAGAGATACTTACCTCTATGCTAGTTACAAAGAGGAAGAAACGAACAGTAACCACCAGGGCCCTATTGCATAAAAGTACAATTTTACAAGTGAATTTATATAAAACTCCTATAAATTGTAAATACAGGTGTTGCATAAACAATAAATTGTAAACTTGTAACTACCGGTGCAAAATACAATTCTACAGGCAATTTCTTACAAAATCACCGGTGTGTAAACCTGTATTGTATAATTGTATTTACAAAGTTACATATTCTTGTAAAATTGTAATACAATTCTTACCTACATGCTTTGGTAGGTAAAATTGTAAATATCAAAAAGTTGAAGTTATGATTATTTTTATTATGGATGGTGTACCAGTTAAGTTTGTGACCATTAATTATATAGCCAAAGGATATTTTTAGAGTTAAAACATGATTTTTTAAAATTTAATAATGGTTTTAATTGGTTGAAGAAGATACTATAAATCAGTGTTGAAAGATAGAGAATTTTTAAAGTGTAATATCCTGGCCAAGTAATAATTGTAACTGTGACAAGACCATTTCAACAAAGGGTCATATTACAAGTGAATAATGTGGCAAAGTGATTCATTTTCTATTTGCCATTTTTAAATAATGTTTATAGTCTAAATGTTAACTACTAAAAATTAGAGTTTGAATAAATGAAAATAAGGTTAATTATTTTACTTAATTATTTAACTACAGGTTATAGTTGCAAATTATACAATACTTTAAATTTCATACAAAATTACAAAACTATGTTTTACTTAAACAAAATGTGTCACAAGTTGAGGTTAGGATCATGACAACATAAACATTGTAAAATTGTAAAACAGCTGAGTCAGACTTGTTTTATTGTAAAGTTGTAATTACAAGTCTACAACTTTACATAATGACAGATCTACAAGTTATTTGAACAACACCTGTACTTGTAAAATGTATTTACAATGACTAGTAATTGTAAATATGTAAAATGTACTTGTACTTTTATGCAATAGGGCCCTGTTGATGGCTTTGGTTTAGAGCCAGCCAGTAAAAATACAGAAATTCGGAAAAAGGGCGTTCTTTCCCAACTCGCGTAGTATCTCAAGTCAGAGCGCCGGCCACCAAAACTTTCGTAAATTCAAAAAAATCCTACTACTCTCAAAGTAAACGTAAAACAACGTATTATATACCAAATTAAACCTGAAATCAATGCGCGACTGGTGATACCAACGAAAGTTGACTGTTTCAATGTCTAAACCTATATTGGTGATTTTCCGGAGCGTTGCGAAGTCGGCCCCAGGGGCCGATTGACATTTTGACGGCACATCCGGAGTCAGCCCCAGGGGCTGAGTGACATGTATAGGGTTAATGAAAAATCCTCTGGGTTAGGAAGGTTTAGCAAGTCTAAATTATTGAAGTCAAATGGGAGTAAAGGGATTTCGGTGTGTTTGTTTGTGGATGCCATAGGTGGTTGTGATGGAGGAGGAATAGGAATGATTTGAATACGAGGTAGAGACGGGAAGCGAAAACTAGGTGCTGGAGTAGGAACAGATACTTGTTGATTTGTCTGAATATGTGGTCTAGGATGAGGAACCTCAGGGACAGTCCTTCTCGCAGCTAAATTTAGTCGGTGAAGAACTGTCTCCGCGTGACGCCTTCTGTTGTCGACTCGCATACACCTTCACACAGACCTCACACACAAATGGGGTTGGGCGATCCATACTGAAACATAGACGTTTGTCTATGTAAATACAGATATAGTTAGTTTAAGTAAATATTGCTTTGAGTGTCGAAATCTTTCCTGAATACGAGTATAATGTGCAAGTATATCAAATAGAAAAGAATACTAGGTAGAATACTAGAATACTAAGAATACTTAGGCTACGTCTGTTAGTCATAAACATGTATGTATGATAGGAGACATGGAACAATGTAAAAAAATTAAGTATATTTGGAAAATTGATTAGTTGGAGTTTGAAATGAATAATTAAGTCAAGACTGATACTTACATGCAGTTCTTTGAGGGGACGTCATCTCATCCTGTCGTAGAATGGGGGAGAGGTCCTCCTTCACAGCGATGACGATTGATGTTGGTTTGGGGTCAGCGGTGTCAGCGATCAGCTTGACTGTAATAGCAAATTTCTGATTACTCAACCTTTAGAGAGTAAAGATTATATTATCCAAGTCAGAGTCATCATCGCTTGAAAATGATTGATCATCATCGTCATCAGTCTTACTGTCAGTACAACTGTCACTATCATCATCATTATTATCATCACTGCTCTTATCTCTATTTTTGAGGGTTGATAAAAGTAAAATGGTATTTTTCATGTATGAAACATTTTGAGTGAATTTTGTGAATAGGTGCAAGTAGAGACTCTAGTTTCAGAACTCTCCGTTGGAAATCAGTCTTTTGTCGCAGCCAAAAATTGTGTCTACACTCATCGTACTTGGGTACTAAAAACACCTCCACCACATTATTGAATGAAACTTTCATGATTGTAGGTAGAGCGTGAAGACACACACACATAAAACTACTTCAGTATCCTCAAGCAGACTGATCTTTCTTTAATTAAAAAAAGATCAGTACCTCTCTTTCGAGGTGGTGATAAACACTCGTCCTCATTCTCGGCAGGAGACGAAACCATGAAGGGTTGTCACGACCAATCACTATCGGTTTCTCTTGGGAAGGGAAGAGGATATAATTTAAATCAAACAAGTAACGATAATAAAGTATATAAATTAAATAACAAATGTAGAAATAGAACTGTATAAATTAAATGCAGAAGAAAGTAAATTGCAGCAATCATGTGTTGGTGTGTGTTAGGGCAGTGATAACTAGAGTGGAGGAACGAATTAGGGTGCGTTGGCAGCTAGAAAAGACTTCACTTTGATTTTAAACACGTGCGCACCGTTCCAGAAGAAATAAACGTCAGCAGGAACAGAGTTACCCAGTCTATGAAGCCTTTGGATTGGACCTGCTTTTAGGTAGTTGGTTCTGTAGAAACTGTGCAAGAATAGATCAGTAGATCGAGTTCTCCAAAGTCGACTTTGGACAGTAGAGAAGGGCAGTCGATACGTCTATTGACTAGTTTATGCAAGAATGAAATGAAATAAAAAATGATTTTATTAGGCGAAGTTAGGACTAACAAGTCCTCTCTTACACTTAACCTAAAGAATGTCAGATCAACCAAGTCAAACCGAGCTGCAAGGGGACTTATGTCAAACTGCTTCATAAGATCTTCAACTGGAACGTCCAAGAATCTCATACCCATCCTAACTCCAACGAGTCTCACAAATCTTCGCTGAATCCTCTCAAGGCTAACCAGGTGCAAGTTGTAGAAATACCTCCACGCAACGGAAGCATATTCGAGTATTGGCTGGAGCAAAGACTTGTAGAGGGCGATGGTAGAAGGAACTGAGAGGCCGCTACTACCACGCCACAGAAGACCCAGAAGTTTGCTGGCCCTTCGGTATATGACTTCGATGTGATCGGATGAGGTCAGAGTACTGTTGAGGTAGAGACCAATATCCTTGACTAGCTCACTGCGCCGAAGCAGAGTACGAGTATTTATTGTTACAAGGGACTGATGCATTGTCATATTCAGATATTGTATTTTTCAAGTTTATGTTGTAGTTCTCAACTAATCTGGTACTTGGTAATTTTCTGGCTTATAGTCTTTGTTAATTTCAAGTTTATCCTCTGCACTAAGGACCCAAAACGTCTCTAACAACAATATTAAAACGGTCAGACATTTCCCAAGAGACAATTATCATATTAACAACTAACACTGTCAAACAGGTTGCCAAATTCGATTGAAACTGCCCTGGTGCCAAAGGCTTTTATTATTCACCTCAAAAATATTTTGATTGCTCAAACCTTTTAGAATGTGAAAATAAGTACATTTTATTCTTGTAAAACTTCAATTATTATCATGCAAACTAAACATAAACAAATTGGTCTAACATTATTAAATCCAGCTGTGACAAGCTGGATGGAAAACATAGAATACATTACAGTGAGGACGATTAAAATTAAAGTCAAGATATTCAACTGCAACAATGAACCTTGAATTAAGTATTTCTGACCACAGAGCATTATTTTTAGACATCTCCAACAAACAGTTAAAAACAGCTCAAAACCCTAAGTCAAAAATTAAGAGGCGGATCTTTTCAGAGAATAATACTAATAAATTTATGAATAAAATAAATAACACCACCTGAGTTGTTCCTTTGAAAACACGTTTTAGGAAAACTGTTTTTTAAGGAAATTTCAAAATATGTTTGAAGAATCATTTCCTAAAAAATTCTTTTGTAATAAGGTTTTTCAGGTAAAAATAAATCCTGGATTACAGAGGATATCAAAGTGTCTAGTAAAACTAAAAGGGAGCTTAGTAGACAGGCAAAGTTGTCAACTGACTTGAAACTCTATGAACAATGTGTAGAAAGCACCATGGAACCGTCTTTTTAAAAAGGATGGACCCACATTTCTACACGCTTTTTGCTTCTTCGATGATGAAGTATACAAAGAAGAGCTACTTTTACGTCTTGACAGTTCCATATCACATACAGACTGACGTATTTAAAAATTATGATCAGAGCCAAACTCAGTCCGGGCGTTCGCCCGGGTCGTTTGTTCTGACACTGAAATTTCTGCCGGATCCGGACAAAACTCGGACCGGGCGATCACCCGACCGTGTGTCCCCGGCCTTAGGCGATGCAGATTTGAACTAGGATTACAACGAGAAATGTTTTGGTTATGCTCGGTTTCATACAAATTGGCTACACCATCTAGATTGTCATCGGGCACTTGAGACTGTTCAATATGACCTACATAGTTATGTTTACGCTTATACCTATAATTTGGAAACTGTTTGGACTTACCCCTAGTCTGGCTAGACTACATACACTCGCAATATGATTTTTCTTTCCGAACTTATGACAAAACAACCACGCAAACGGCACTCTTTACCTGATTTGATCTCCATAGTCCGTTTATGTCCACTCTTGAACGCGTTCTTGAACGCGGGAATATAAGTTTATGCGTATTAATTTAGTATCGATGTTGTGGCACTCGCGTAGTTGGAGGAGGAAGCTAATGAGAGTTTGTTGATAGCATAGTTTACTAGAGAATGCGAACACAAAATGTACAAAAACAGAAGGAAGGTGCTTATAAGATGACGATTTGTAAATATTTTACTGCAAATGAAACCAAGTTCAGTGAATACCTTAGGGTTAGTAGAAAACTCTTTCGAGAAATCCTAATCTACATTAGTGACGATGACGAAACTTGAACTGAAACCAATATAAGAGTCTTCAAGGTAATATACAATTTACTAACGGCCGTGTGTATTGCTAATCTGAGCCATGAAGCATCATTTTTAATCTAATTACTGAGAAATTGGTTTGAAAGAAGACTTGGTTGTAAATGTGGACAGTAAAATGCGTACTTCCTCTAGGCAAATTCATAAACCTTTTAAATGTTGTATAAACTAAAATATATTTTAATACATAGTGTCTACAAATCATATTTTACAAAACAAAATGTTTCAATGTATGCAAAAAAATTAGTTTGCTATAAGATAATAATGTTTATATTATTAAGAATACTGTTTTAATGAACTTATATAGTCATCGGAAGTACCTTGTGAATATTTAGCATAACATAAACCAACATTGTCATCAATAATTATGGAAACTAACAATAATCGTAATAAGAATACATTGAACAAAGCATTATAGGTTACACAGTCATTAAAATACACACTGATCCCAATAAAAGGTGGCATTTATAACAGCTTTAAAAATGAATTTCAATAGACACTGTTGAATCGATTTCTAAATCAGAGGCACTGGAGACACTGAGAGAAGCATCGATGGATGAGTTGGTTGCACTTCCTGAACTGCTAGGTGCTAGTTGGTGAACACTGATGTTTCCTGGTAGGTTACGGGTCTCCACGGTTGGGTGTGGGGAGCGCTGAGTAGTTTTGGTGTCCACAAACAGAGGCAGCACAGGTGATGGAGTTTGCACAGTTTGGAGAGCTCGATACTTAAGCTCACCAACAATTTGGCATACTTTCATTCTAGCCTCTACGATCAGATGCAGTGGTAAGGTTTTAACTACTTGTGCCATACTAAGAAAAATATATCTATGAAATGAAATATGTCTTTATTTTTGTGGCGAAGTTAGGACTATAACGTCTTCTCTTCCCCTTAACCACACTTAATTATGTACAATAATTTACAATATATTACATTAAATAAACTTAAAATAAAAATAAACCATGAACACTACTTTTAAAATGAAACTATTGCTTAAATATAAAGTATGTGGATATAAACAACTAAGATAACAGTAAGCTTTAAACTCTACATTCACACGTTTGCCAAACTACGCGAGCCACCAAAGCGCCTCCTATTAGCCCTACAACCCCTGTGTCAGTTGAACTGACTTAGAAGACTTGGCCAGACGGAATGCTGCATCACGTTGCTTTTGACGTTGACGAATATGATCACTGAGCCAGGGGCTGGGCCTTTGGTAACTCTTTTCTAACAACAGGGCATGTCTATCATACAATCAAGTGTATTAAACTTAAACACCATCAAATCACAGTTACGGAGAAAGCAACTCAGCCCAAGGCAAAGGAGATATCATCGGCAAGAAGAGCGTCTAAATTTATACTTTTGTAATTTCTGAAAGAGATGAATTTAGCCTTAAGCTTAGGACGAAGGTTGTAAACCATACGGATAAAATCGTGTTTGGATAGGCCGGGGAATTGTCCGTGGTGTGATGCGAGGGCCGGGTCCGAAACGGCGAAAAGGTCAAGCCTAGTGTCGATAGAAGCAGTGTGGTGAGCGGCTAGCGGCAGTATTGTCATGCTACACGAGTGTAACATTGTAGTCAAGTACACTGTAGGCGCTACATTTCAACATTTTGGGTGAATTTTCACCACCCTTAGAAGTACAAAAACACCTTTGGGTGAGTGTAAGGTGTATACGCCTTAAAGGTGTAACGTTCTACCTAAAGAAGGACTTAAAACACCTGAAAGGTGCAAACGACTGTTCAGGTGTTAGATTTCCTCTTGAAGGGGTTTTAAAAAAGGTAAATCCTTCCCTTTGTTGTGGAATCTCTACTAAAAGTATAATAGTTCCTATCGAGGTGGGTGGTTTCATCTCCTTAGGTGTAATATCAACAACGAGGTGTAAATAGGGTGTTCACATTGTACCTCAAGGTGAACTACTTCACCGAGGGAGACGCTGTGAGCAGGCTGTGTGCACTAGCGTTAAGTATGCCCATTTCTTGCCTTATTTTAGATAACACTTCTTTTCGACTAAAATCACCATATCTTTGTATTTAAACATAAATATACATACCCAGGCAGTATATAAACATAAATTTATAAGAATTTAAGTCATTTGTATGATAAATATATGGGGGAGGGGAGTTTTCAAGTTAGAGTATACCTGTAAACCGCGGGAAAATAGCAGGTTTTCGCAGGTCAAATAACTAATTAGACAATTTTAATCGACTTTTTGGATATTAAACAGTAGGACTTTATCTATTTTGACTTAGGTTTACGTAAGGGTGCTATAGCGCTCTATGTAGTGTGACGTCACGGGGAGTACCTTACTCCAAACTTTAACGCGTGAGTACTCGCTGATCGCGGGAGGTACAACAAGTTCGAGTAATACAATGCATTAGGTAGATATTTACAGTTGATTTCTAAATGATGAAGACATATTGAAATTTTCAAGTAAAAAATTGTTAATTTATTGTATTGATCTGAAGAAGCCTAATGTTATTACATGAAATATAACCACTTTCAAATTCAACTATTGTTTCAATAGTTTTGCGGAAGACATTACCAACTAACCGAATATTTTTAGATATTTACCTGTAAGAGTTCATTAAAATTATATTGACAGTGAGTATTGGAAGGCCGCTATAGCACTCATGTAGTGTGACGTCGCGGTGGGGAGTACCTTACTCAACCTTTAACCCACGTGAGTTGAGTGAGTGTTTATTAGCTCATCATAATACGCAACCTCATTTGATTCTTACAATTTATTATTAAACGAAACATTTTTCGATATTTAATTGTATGACTAAAGCCGTAGTAAGCGCTTTCGTGGACTGCAATCATTGTGCGATAACGCAAGTGATATGCGTATATCAGCGCAATAAAGGAATTCAAGGTATGTTTATAAAGGTACAACCAAATAAGTCACATAATTCATAATTTTCATTGATTGCTCTAAAGGCCGGGACCCACATATCCGCGCCGAGCCCGCACCGCGTCGTCCCCGAGCAGAGTCCGTGACACGGACAACTGTTGGTGACGGAGGTAGGAGAACACACTTGCCCGACATCGCTCCGAGCCACGGCCGTCAGTACGTTCTCACAACCCTTCTCAGCACGGTGTGTTTCGCTGTCGCGATCATGTTTTTTTAAAATATTTCAACATTGATTTGGCAATGAGAAAAAAAGAGAATTTGGATGGACAGAGCATGGAAATCAAGACCCATTGAGGGGAATTTATTACGCTGTTTCCCTCTCGTGAATGATGAAATCAAGTTCTACGGATATTTTCGAATGACACAACATACCTTCCATCTTCTTCTCAACAAGTTACATGAAACACTAAAGAAGAACGACACTTTCTGGAGGTCTATTCCACCAAAAAGTCTGGCCGTGTGCTTAAGGTTAGTACACACCATTTTCACTATATGGCCCAAGAAAAAAAATTACATGACTTACGTGAGCAATTTTTTCAAAAGAGTAAACTTTATCGAATTGGTAAACAAGTTTCTAAATTGGGTTTTAGTTTTTTAGATTCTTTAGTGTAGTTTTACTTTTATAGTTAGCCAAGCCAAATCATTAGCAGCGGAAACAAATATTTCGGTAAATGATGCGCTGTCTTAGGAGTTAACAAATAAATAATACCTTACCTTTTTATATTTTGTTTATTTGATATATTTAGTATATGATTATCTCATACAGTCTAACCAGTATAAAACAACACTTATTTCAAAAACATCGATTGTACTTTATAATTTTACACTTGCTTATATATTAAAATAGGTTGTGTTAGTATGTTGCATCCAAAGGAGGAGAGTTGTATTGAGGGGATGCATTGGTGGATGATGAATTTGATGTGTTGTTGCTGCCAGGGCCAATAGAAGAAGACCTGATTCGCCATATCCAAACGAAGCGGGTTTGTTATTTGTTGTTGGTTTGCGTTCTTCGTTATCTGCTTCAATTCAAAATCTTACACAACGGCAAATATTACTGTTTTTGCCTGGTTTAGCAATAAAGGGTCTAAAGATTTGAGGGTAAGAGCCAGGCTGGCGAGAAAAGTGTCGATAGGGTGCTGCGGAGGGTCGATTTGGTTATTACGTTGGTTGGTCATGTTTTTTTCTGCTTCTTTTTCTGCCAATATATAAGCCATAAGTTGACTAGAAGGAGACTCGTGAGCAGGTTTTTCAATACTGGACCCTTTTCGTTTTACATTTACTGGTCTAGCAAAGTGGTGCTTTTTTTAGAAGTAGCTTGCGAGGACTCTGGAGCAGTAGGCTGGGTAGTCTGATTGCTGGTACCAAGATGATCTTGGGGTACCAGGATACTTTGGCTCTCAACCTCACATTCGAGATCAGGTCCAGTGTCTTCCATCATTCGGTCAAAATCTGAACCACTCCTGCTGTCTTCCAATGAAGGCACATTAGAGAGAGTTTCTCTCTCCATAATATGGAAGTAAAAATTCCAATACATCGTATTTATACTTTTGTTTTTTGCTGCAGCTTGTCCTGACGTTTTCTTTTCTGTAGAGTCCGACGAAACTGATCTCGAAAATTGTGAAATCCATTCTGCCATTTTCTTCCATTTGTGGTCTACTAAATGGCATATTTTGTTGTTCTAATTTTGTTGTGATTATTACAGTGATAATTTTAATTATGAAATCACGTATACAAGTGAAATGAACATCCATACTCTATTAAATTGGCTCAAAATTGTGTAAAAAAAATATGTCATTTGGTAGACTAGTAATGGAGACTACCTATATAATGAAAATTTAAATATCTACAGCTGCTGCTGCTAAGGAAGGTAGTGCTAAAATGATTTCGCACTTTTGAGGCTTGTTGCTGACCTAATAAATATATAAAACATTTTTTTCAATCCTTTTTTTGTGGTCAGTATTGTGACTCTTATAACCTCTAAGTAAAAATATATAAAAAAATAATGAGGTAAAATTTTTTTTAAAGGACTTGAAGACTGAACTGAAGACGAGGGGGTTTAGAGAAGGCGAGCCTGAAGACTGAACTGTAGACGGGTGAGCTTAAACTTTAGAGCTGGAGGACTTGAAGACTAAACTGAAGACGGGAGAGTTAAGAGATGGAGGACTCGAAGACTGAACTGCTTTTTGCCGCTTGATTTTATGATAGATATTATGCATGCACCTACTGCACGTTGTCTCAGTTCTTGTTTACATTTAATATTAAATAATCTAGGTTAAAAGGTAAAATACTGGTCTGTGTCATATTCTCATAAATGGAAACGACAAATTTGTGCTTATTACCAGCTATGAAATAAACAGGATTACTGAATAATCCGTTTGGCATTGCGTCTTTGTGTGGATATTCCATGGTCATGCTTACTCTGAATTTGGGCCTCCCTTCAACATTTTTGATTTTACTGGGGCATCATCGTGATCAGTATTTACTGTTACTAAAGGATACCTCAATATTTTGGTTGGTATTTTGCAGTCATGGTTATCAAAATAACTAATTGGTGATGGTCGCATTTTTCTAGACCAACTTTCTTCTATACCGGGTCGTCAATATCCTCTGAAATTTGGTAGTCGATTTCTCGCTTAACCTCGCGTTCACCACCTTTGTTGTTCTACCATTGTCGCCAATTTATTGGATGCTTCATTGATTTCTAACTTTTCTACAACATGAGGTTCGCTAATATTATCTTCATTCACAGTTTGTGTGTCGCTATCTGGTACAACGAGCTTCTTGATTTTTTGTTGGGTTTCATGTTCTGTATCTACTTAATTTAATCTTTCTCCTTTTTTTTCTTTATTGTATTCAGCAATGTTAATGTTGTCATTTCTCAGTGACACATTTAAGTTTTCTTGCATTATTTTAATGAACCGGCCTAGTTTCAAATGTGTTTCTTTTTCAACAAGCGTTCTTTCACTATTTTAAAGTTATTCCCCACGTTTGCGTTTGCAAACCTACCAGTCATGTCATTTGACGTAGGATGTAAATCTATCATGATTCCACTCCATAATGGTAATAAAGGCATGATGTGGGTAGTTATATAGTCAAGAAAACTAGGACACTTCACATTGTTGTTCTTTTTCTACCAATCAACATTTTTCCAATTTTACATAAACCTGACTCACTAAGTCATTTATTCCTTTTTTGAAAGGGCTGTCAATTTTTGATCCTCCGGGGACATATTGCAGTGTATGTTCTTCGACTTCTTTATTTTCATCATGGTCTTTCAAGTCTTAGTCATCTATGGTACCCAAAACCACGCTGAGAGCCTGTGTAGTTACAGTAAATATTCTTTCGCTTAAGAACACAGCTGAGAAAGACTCGTAAATTATGTCCACAGTCTGAACTGAAGTACACATTATCAAAGCAGCCATAGTTCCCATCAAAAATCTCCGGACTTCCTTATTCGCAACATTGATCGCAGCCATTTTGTTACTTAAAAATGTCATCCAAATATGGACCGTCACTATATGTTTGTAGTTATTTTTGTCAATGGTATTATTTATTATGTCGTAACAAAGTTTACGTACTGTAACAAACTCATGTCGTTCCACCTTTGCTTATACCTGTTATTATTCCCAAACTCCAATCGCTTACTACTCTTTTCATTAACGTAATTTTTTACGTTCTTTACATGTAGAAATGTTTATAACTGAACAAAAGCGATTGTTTGGTATTTTATGATATTCCGAAGAATTCTGCAATTGGAACAACCTCGGAATTTGTGTATTACAAACATAATACAGTATGCTCTTTCCTTGAGCAGCGTTACCTTTCTTACTACTGTCCGGTGGCATCAGGGTACGATACAAGCACTTCATAGTCTAAATCAAGTTTCTTTGCAAGACAGTGTAAATATGTTATTTCTAAAGGATTTGCTGTTACTTGCCAGTACATACTTTCTCTTTCAGATTTTGATCAAAATCAGCTGAAAACATTACACTACTACGCAGTTAATGAACAACCCTGTAGAGCTAGTTTCTCTCCTACATGCTGCTCTGTGACTTGCTCTAGTAGGTTAAGACGTGGAAACCAAGGCAAGTCTGAGAGCAGAGAGGAGGAGGGATGTGGTGCAGTGTGGGCTGTGACCGCCTACAACAAGGCCCCGTTTCCACAACTCGCTCTACTACAGATACAGGCTTGACTCCTTGAGCTGAGACTTGGGCACAGCACCTGTCACGGTCATTCCTAGCAATGCAATCCTACTTTTCCACACTGCTAACCATGTACAACTCAACACCAGTGATAAATTGTGTAGACTATTTGAACTTAGCTGGTAATACGAATAAGTACTATAGCGATTTTAAGATCAGCTAAAGACGCGTGGATCCACAATTGTTAAAACAGGGTCGGCGTCAGAGATTGTTAGGGATGATACGATGCATCTGATTACCTAGGGCTATTCTGTGGATGCACTGTACTTAGTATCGAAACATCTTCAGTCAGGAGGTCGCTACTAGCCTGATTTCGCACTAAATTTGGAACAAGGAAACTCATTACACGGAGGTTACTTCGAGGTTGAGAAATAAACTATTTGAAGCTTTTAACACACTAAGTTTATTACAAAAAGTTGTGTATTACACATAAATGAAAAGTTAGTGATATGTACTCGTATCTTGTATTTGTAAAAAAATCGCTGAATGATTTGTTAAAAATGTGTTAAACATATCAAAATAAGGAATATTTTAAAATATACAAAAGTATTCATATAAAGATAAAAGTAAAATACACAAGAATTAGGAAGTACGGGCAAATTTTGATTAGTAAGAAGTGGTCTTTTAAATGCTAAACGAACTATAAACTAAGTACATGGTGTAACTGCAGGGATTCAGTCACTCTCGTCCATTTCCTCTTCAACGTCTTCATTTGCAGCACAGGGATGCACCGAGCTGGGGCAGAGTGCTCTCAAACGATGAATCTCCACTCATGGCACTTGGTCTTTGAGAGGCGGTTTTCCTCCAGTCACAAGGAAAAACCTGCCTGATGTGTTCGCTTATTCTGGCTGTGGGACCTCAATTCCGAGATTTTTCTGATCCTACTTTTTTGATCCATGTTGGCGTGCGCGCATCCCTCATATCAAAATCTCTGCATAGCTCTTTGCCAATCTCAAGAAAGATTTTCTTATCGTTTAGTCTTTGAGGTTTCTTTGAGAATTATGAAAACGTGGTAGTCTCAAACGTTTCCGAAACTATTAGGTTATACCTAAAGCATGGGTATTTACTATTGTTAAATACTATTGTTCAATGTTCTACAGATCTAGAATTGCGGAATGTTAAGCATAAACATTGACCAATATGAATGTGTGCGAAAGCATATAACATGCAGACAAACGTAATTCCAACTTACGATGCTACCAGAGGTTGTTGACGTATACTTTTGTGCTTGTGTACCACAAATGACAAGGACAAACCAATGACCACATTAGGTAACTATCCTTCTGATTGTTCAATAGTTGTTCGAACGGTTGTTCAAGAACTGGGGTCCTTTTTATCCTTCTTTCCATTTCATGAAAATTCCGAAGCGAGTAGCCTCTTTTAAAATGGGGAATTACCTCATTACTCTTCCCACCATATCACTGGCTTTATCCTTTGCTGAACGGTAGGGCTGGGTGCACAATTTTATAAAACACCCACAACTTACTCTTGACTCTGGCAACGTCGACAAGCTACCAGGTATCCTCAACAATCCCCCTCTCAATAACGGAAAGACGCCTCCCGTGTTCATTGAACCAGTTAACTTTATCTGATATTGTGTTGTTTACATTACGACAAACATTTAAACAGGACTGGCTCAGTGTGGTGATCTAATTGTTCCAGCGACTGGCTCTGTTTGGAGTGATGTTGGCTCTTTTGGTTGTGATATATTTTGGTTTTGAATTTCAGGTTCTTCGGTGTGATTATATGTTTAATATTTTTAGAGGGATGAATTGTAATTCATTCGGGTCACTTTCAGCCTTAGTCTCACAACTTCGTTAGAGGCTCCAATTCCAAATAAGCCACTTCAATCTTCCGACAGTGTCACATAGTTTTTCCAGTCTTCTATTGTTACGGACGCACACGTATCTTTTACCAACTGATCAGCTCAATCTATATTGAACGTGTTTTTCTTGGCCACTCTTTCTTTGAGGAGGCTCCAAATCATTTCTATAGATTCAAGTCCTGGTTACGGCAAGCAGTTTTAATTTTGTATGTTTTAAAACGAATATTTTGGTCTGAGAGCTATTGAATGGCTTTTTGTTGTTGTTGTCTATTATCACTACTGAATTTGGCTTTGGTATGAATTTTGTACTGACTCAATTTTTGTAACTGTCGTAATTCATGTTATCGTGGTAGTCTCAAATGTTTCCGAAACTATTAGGTTATACCTAAAGCAAACATACATGGGTATTTTATTATTGTTAAAATGTTCTACAGATCTAGAATTGCGGAATGTTTAAGCATAAACATTGACCAATATGAAAGTGTGCGAAAGCATATAACATATCATGCATAATTTGAACAAAACGTAATTCCAACTTACGATGCTACCAGAGGTTGTTGACGTATACTTTGTGTGTACCACAAATGACAAAAGGACAAGCCAGCCGAGACCACATTAGGTAACTATCCTTCTGATTGTTCAATAGTTGTTCGAACGGTTGTTCAAGTGGGGGTCCTTTTATCCTTCTTTCCATTTCGTGAAAATTCCGAAGCGAGTAGCCTCTTTAAAATTTACCTCTTCCCCTTTCACACTGGCTTTATCCTTTGCTGAACGGTAGGGCTGGGTGCTTGAATTTTATAAACACCCACAACCAAAGGTGGTAGGTGCACAACTCTTGCGTCGACAACTAAGGTATCGTGCATCCCCTTCCCAAATCCCCTCAACAATAGCCTCGTCTTTGGAAGACGCCTCCCCGTGTTCATTGAACCAGTTAACTATTGATCTGTGCTATTGTGTTGTTTACATTACGACAAACATTTAAACAGGACTGGCTCAGTGTGAAGTGATTTTGGTTGTCTAATTGTTCCAGCGACTCTGTTTGGAGTGATGTTGCTCTTTTGGTTGTATGGTTTTGAATTTCAGGTTCTTCGGTGTGATTATATGTTTTATATATTTTTAGAGGATGAATTGTAATTCGGAGTCGAGTCCTCGAGTCTCACAACTACTTCTTCAGATATAACGTCGTTAGAGGCTCCAATTCAAATAAGCCACTTCAATCTTCCGACAGTGTCACATAGTTTTTCCAGTCTTCTATTGTTACGGACGTATCTTTTACCAACTGATCAGCTCAATCTATATTGAACGTGTTTTCTTGGCCACTCTTGAGGAGGCTCCAAATCATTTCTATAGGATTCAAGTCCTGGTGATACGGCGGCGGCAGTCTGTCCAGCTGATGGCAGTTCCCAATTTTGTATGTTTTAAAACGAATGGGCAATATTCGGTCTGAGAGCTATTGAATCATGGCTTTTGTTGTGACAAGTAGCGTTGTCTATTATCACTACTGAATTTGGCGGGTGCTGACTCAATTTTAACAATTCATATCGTGGTAGTCTCCAAACGTTTCCGAAACTATTAGGTTTACCCTAAAGCAAACATACATGGGTATTTACTATTATTAAAATACTATTGTTAAAATGTTCTACAGATCTAGAATTGCGTAATGTTTAAGCATAAACATTGACCAATATGAAAGTGTGCGAAAGCATATAACATATCATGCATAATTTGAACAAAACGTAATTCCAACTTACGATGCTACCAGAGGTTGTTGACGTATACTTTGTGCACGTGTACCACAAATGACAAAAGGACAAGCCAGCCGAATAAAGACCACATTAGGTAACTATCCTTCTGATTGTTCAATAGTTGTTCGAACGGTTGTTCAAGGAACTGGGGGTCCTATTTATCCTTCCGTGAAAATTCCGAAGCGAGTATCTTTTAAAATGGGGAATTACCTCGTTACTCTTCCCCTTTTCACTATCTCCACTGGCTTTATCCTTTGCTGAACGGTAGGGCTGGGTGCGATTGAATTTTATAACACCCACAACCAAAGGTGGTAGCACAAGACTCTGGCAACGTCGACAAGCTACCAGGTATCGGCCTGTGCATCCCCTCCCCCTCTAACAATAGCCTCGTCTTTGGAAAGACGCCTCCCCCGTGTTCATTGAACCAGTTAACTATTGATCTGTGCTCGTCTATTGTGTTGTTTACATTACGACAAACATTTAAACATGACTGGCTCTGTGTGAAGTGATTTTGGTTGTCTAATTGTTCCAGCGACTGGCTCTGTTTGGAGTGATGTTGGCTTTTGGTTGTGATATATTTTGGTTTTGAATTTCAGGTTCGGTGTGATTATATGTTTTATATATTTTTGAGGATGAATTGTAATTCATTCGGAGTCCTCCTGAGTCTCACAACTACTTCTTCAGATATAACGTCGTTAGAGGCTCCAATTCCAAGCCACTTCAATCTTCCGACAGTGTCACATAGTTTTTTCGATTGTTACGTATCTTTTACCAACTGATCAGCTCAATCTATATTGAACGTGTTTTTTTCTTGGCCACTCTTTCAAATCATTTCTATAGGATTCAAGTCCTGGTGATACGGCGGCGGCAGTCATACAGTGTCCAGCTGATGTAAGCAGTTCGCCAATTTTGTATATTTTAAAACGAATGGGCAATATTTTGGTCTGAGAGCTATTGAATCATGGCTTTTGTTGTGACAAGTAGCGTTGTCTATTATCACTACTGAATTTGGCTTTGGTATGAATTTTGTACTGACTCAATTTTGTCTGTCGTAATTCATGTTATCGTGGTAGTCTCCAAATGTTTCCGAAAATATTAGGTTATACGTAAAGCAAACATACATGGGTATTTACTATTGTTAAAATACTATTGTTAAAATGTTCTACAGATCTAGAATTGCGAATGTTTAAGCATAAACATTGACCAATATGAATATGTGCGAAAGCATATAACATATCATGCATAATTTGAACAAAACGTAATTCCAACTTACGATGCTACCAGTGGTTGTTGACGTATACTTTGTGCACGTGTACCACAAATGACAAAGGACAACCAGAATAAAGGGCCATCCTTCTGATTGTTCAATAGTTGTTCGAACGGTTGTTCAAGGAACTGGGGGTCCTTTTATCCTTCTTCTTCCATTCACCTCTTTTAAAATGGGGAATTACCTCGTTACTCTTCTTTATTTCTCCACTGGCTTTATCCTTTGCTGAACGGTAGGGCTGGGTGCGATTGAATTTTATAAAACACCCACAACCAAAGGTGGTTGCACAACTCTTGACTCTGGCAACGTCGACAAGCTACCAGGCCTGTGCATCCCCTTCCTCAAATCCCCTCTAACAATAGCCTCGTCTTTGGAAAGGCCTCCCCGTGTTCTATTGCTCTGTGCTCGTCTATTGTGTGTTTACATTACGACAAACATTGGACTGGCTCAGTGTGAAGTGATTTTGGTTGTCTAATTGTTCCAGCGACTGGCTCTGTTTGGAGTGATGTTGGCTCTTTGGTTGTGATATATTTTGGTTTTGAATTTCTAATTTATATATTTGATATCGAGGTCACTTTCGAGTCCTCGCCCAGTCTCACAACTACTTCTTCAGATATAACGTCGTTAGATAAACCATAAACTCTCTTCCGACAGTGTCACATAGTTTTTCCAGTCTTCTATTGTTACGGACGCACACGTATCTTTTACCAATCATCAGCTCAATCTATATTGAACGTGTTTTTTTTTTGGCCACTCTTTCTTTGAGGCTCCAAATCATTTCTATAGGATTCAAGTCCTGGTGACGCAATACTGTCCAGCTGATGTAAGCAGTTCGCCAATTTTGTATGTTTTAAAACGAACGGGCAATATTTTGGTCTGAGAGCTATTGAATCATGGCTTTTGTTGTGACAAGTAGCGTTGTCTATTATCACTACTGAATTTGGCTTTGGTATGAATTTTGCTTTCAATTTTGTAACTGTGTAATTCATGTTATCGTGGTAGTCTCCAAACGTTTCAAACTATTAGTTTACCTAAAGCAAACATACATGGGTATTTACTATTGTTAAAATACTGTTGTTAAAATGTTCTAATCTACGTATTGTTTACATTATGGCATATGACCATATATTTGAACAAAACGTAATTCCAACTTACGATGCTACCAGAGGTTGTTGACGTATACTTTGTGCTTGTGTACCACAAATGACAAAGGGACAAGCCAGCCGAATAACCACATTAGGTAACTATCCTTCTGATTGTTCAATAGTTGTTCGAACGGTTGTTCAAGGAACTGGGGGTCCTTTATATCCTTCTTTCCATTTCGTGAAAATTCCGAAGCGAGTAGCCTCTTTTTAAAATGGGAATTACCTCATTACTCCTGGCTTTATCTTTGCTGTAGGGCTGGGTGATTGAATTTTATAAAACACCCACAACCAAAGGTGGTAGGTACAACTTACTGACTGGCAACGTCGACAAGCTACCAGGTATCGGCCTGTGCATCCCTTCCTCAAATCCCCCTCAATAGCCTGGAAGGCGCCTCCCCGTGTTCATTGAACCAGTTAACTATTGATCTGTGCTCGTCTATCTGTTGTTTTTACGACATTTTAAACAGGACTGGCTCTGGTGTGATTTTGGTTGTCTGTTCCAGCGACTGGCTCTGTTTGGAGTGATGTTGGCTCGATATATTTTGGTTTTGAATTTGGTTGTTAAATATATATTTTAGAGGATGAATTATGGTCATTTCGGAGTCTCAGTCTCACACTACTTCTTCAGATACGTCGTTAGAGGCTCCATTCCAAATAAGCCACTTCAATCTTCCGACAGTGTCACATAGTTTTTCCATGTTCTTACAATCTCTATTGAACTGACTTTTACTTCTGGTATCAATTTTTGCACTGGCTCATTTTGTCGCCGTTAAATCTTTCGTGGAGGTCTCCAAACGTTTCCAAACTATTGGTTTATACTTAGAAAGCAAACGTGGTGTTTCTTTAATTCATACTATTGTTAAAATGTTCTACAGATCTAGAATTTTGTAATGTTTAAAGCAACATTGACCAATATGAAAGTGTGAACATATAACATATCGTCATAATTTACAAAGACAAGCGTAATTCAACTTCATTTTCCTGAAGGTTGTTGGCGTATACTGACCTTGTGTACCTGAAATGCAAAGGACAAACCAGCCGAATAAAGAACCAGGTAACATACTGATTGTTCAATAGTTGTTCGAACAGTTGTTCAGGACTGAAGTTCGCTATATATTCTTTCATTTCATTGAAAATTTCCAGAAGCGTAGCTCTTTTTAAAAACATGAATTTTTCAGGTATAACGAGTCATTTTCGATGTAAAAATAATTGTTATTACACTCATTCATCCCCACTGCGGTGGGTAGAGCCCAACGCCAACACTAGGTGGCGGCTCGATCGAGCGCGAGCAATTTTGTTCAGGTTGTTCAACGAGTAGGCTTATTTCTCCTTCTGTCATTCGACAATTCGTTTGCTATTCCGCTGAACGATTATACGGTAGAACCAGTAAATCCTATTTTTCTAAAACGTTTTAATTGTTATTCTCGCCTAACTGAATTTGCATATTTTTTCGATTCAGTTCAATTTATAGTTTAATTCAGTTGAACGCTTCTAAGAATTACTGCTGTGACCGTTGCCATTCTGACAGAATCTGCCGGATCGATTCTATGAAACGTTATAACTCGGTACCTCGAAATTTTACCCAAATTTTGATTAAATTATACCTTTTTCTAAATTCTGTTCCACGACATTTATAAGCATACTCTAGTACTTTCCTTGGATCCGTGGTTATTCACTTTTATAGTTTGGATTTTGCTTTTCGTTTCAAAGGTACATTTTAACTTTAATTTGGTTTACAGTATGTTCAATCCGTTCTCCGCGGCTTAACTAGTACAGGATAACCTCCGTGAACTGAACAAGTTTTAAATTTAATACGCACACTATCTTATTAGCCGATTATAACGAATTTAAACGTCCGGAGTGTTACGATCAGGTATCTTAACCTGGCCTTCGATACAAATTTTCTTCCTTCCCATCTTCCTTTACACGCTGCGTCCAAATCATTTCTATGGTGTCTGGTAACCATGGCGGCAACCTTTCCGTTACGTGCCGTTCTGGGTGGACTTCCATCAGCATCTGGTTCGCGATGTGAAGTATTCGGCACGTTGAGCGCATGAATCAGGTGGTTTCGGGTGCTGGTCGTGCAATTATCACCATACTTGTATTGGTTATAGTTTTCCATTGGTGCTGGCAGACATTGTAACTGTCGTAATCTGACAGGTTAGTTCCAACGTTTCCGACTATTGGATTTCCATTAAGCAAACAATGGGTAATTTACCATTCTAGTTAATGTTCTGACACATCGTAGTTAACCGAATGTTTGCATAAGTCGAATTTAAACGACATGCATGCGTTACGAAATAATTCCCTTTATGCATTCTTTTCAGGATTCGTTGACGGTACGGGTTGTTGAAAAATACTTTGTGCGTTAACCTGAATGACCAAGCCAGCCGATCCACATATAATTCCTCTGTTCAATGGAAGTTGGTTGTTCAAGGAACTGGGGGCATTTTCCTTTTTCCATTTCGTGAAAATTGAAGCGAGTAGCCTCTTTTTAAAATGGGGAATTACCTCGTTACTCTTCCCCTTTTCACTATCTCCACTGGCTTTATCCTTTGCTGAACGGTAGGGCTGGGTGCGATTGAATTTTATAAAACACCCACAACCAAAGGTGGTAGGTGCACAACTCTTGACTCTGGCAACGTCGACAAGCTACCAGGTATCGGCCTGTGCATCCCCTTCCCTCAAATCCCCCCTCTAACAATAGCCTCGTCTTTGGAAAGACGCCTCCCCCGTGTTCATTGAACCAGTTAACTATTGATCTGTGCTCGTCTATTGTGTTGTTTACATTACGACAAACATTTAAACAGGACTGGCTCAGTGTGAAGTGATTTTGGTTGTCTAATTGTTCCAGCGACTGGCTCTGTTTGGAGTGATGTTGGCTCTTTTGGTTGTGATATATTTTGGTTTTGGTTCTTCGGTGTGATTATATGTTTTATATATTTTTAGAGGATGAATTGTAATTCATTCGGAGTCACTTTCCAGTCTCACAACTACTTCTTCAGATATAACGTCGTTAGAGGCTCCAATTCCACCACTTCAATCTTCCGACAGTGTCACATAGTTTTCTCCAGTCTTCTATTGTTACGGACGCACACGTATCTTTTACCAACTGATCAGCTCAATCTATATTGAACGTGTTTTTTTTTCTTGGCCACTCTTTCTTTGAGCAGGCTCCAAATCATTTCTATAGGATTCAAGTCCTGGTGATACGGCGGCAGTCGCAATACAGTGTCCAGCTGATGTAAGCAGTTCACCAATTTTGTATGTTTTAAAACGAACAATATTTCGGTCTGAGAGCTATTGAATCATGGCTTTTTTGTTGTGACAAGTAGCGTTGTCTATTATCACTACTGAATTTGGCTTTGGTATGAATTTTGTACTGACTCAATTTTTGTAACTGTCGTAATTCATGTTATCGTGGTAGTCTCCAAACGTTTCCGAAACTATTAGGTTATACCTAAAGCAAACATACACTATTGTTAAAAATACTATTGTTAAAATGTTCTACAGATCTAGAATTGCGTAATGTTTAAGCATAAACATTGACCAATATGAAAGTGAAAGCATATAACATATCAATAATTTGAACAAAACGTAATTCCAACTTACGATGCTACCAGAGGTTGTTGACGTATACTTTGTGTTGTGTACCACAAATGACAAAACCAAGCCGAATAAAGACCACATTAGGTAACTATCCTTCTGATTGTTCAATAGTTGTTCGAACGGTTGTTCAAGGAACTGGGGTCCTTATATCCTTCTTTCCATTTCGTGAAAATTCCGAAGCGAGTAGCCTCTTTTAAAATGGGGAATTACCTCGTTACTCTTCCCACTTTTTCACTGGTTTATCCTTTGTTATTACACTGGGTGCGAACTGCAGCTGCCCTCTGCGACCCAACCTAACACTGCGGTGGCAACTCTTGCATCGTCGCAAGCGACCAGGCTGTCGAGTCGGTCAACGAGTAAAGCACATATCTCTCGTCTGTCCGACAATACGCCTCGCTTTCATACGAGTTACTTTGGTCGTCCGAAGTGTGTAAAATATAAAAACGTTTTTAATTGTATTCATTACCTAATAACTTTTTACCTAAAATTTGCATATTTTTCGATTTTCTAAGTTCGGTATGAATTTTTTGGATTGAACGTTCTAAATTTGCTGTGATAATGTTTTGAAACATTTTCTTCGGTGTGATTATATCTTTTCTATTTTTTAAGGTGATTCGTGCCATTCTGAGCAGGAATCTGCCGGATCGTTCCTATCCAGAAACCGTTATAACTCGGTACCTCGAAATTTTTTTAAATTTTGATTAAGTATACTATTTTCGTATAAACGTACCATCCGGATCCGATAGTTATTCACTTTATAGATTTGCAGATTTACTTTTCTTTCTTAGCAATTACTTTTGATAGGTTCCAATCCGTTCTCCGCGGCTTAACTTGGGCAGGATAACCTCCGTGAGTCGAACAAGTTTTATTTTATCTTATTAGCCAATTATAGCAGGTTTACGTCAGGTGGTACGATCAGTATCGGCAATCTGACCTTCGATACAAAATTTTGCCCATCTTTTGTTACACGCGCGCTGTCCCAGGTATTTCCACTGGTGTCTGGTAACCGTGTGACAATTTCGAACGTGCACCGTTCTGAGTGGACTTCCGTATTGGTTCACGTGTAAACCTCCAACTTTGAACGCATATCGTCCCAGGTGGATTTCCACTGGGTGCTGGTACATACCCGTACATCATCCCATTGGATTTTCCATTGTTGGCTGGCCTCCTCACAGACCTGACGTGCGGTTCCATTGCGCATCGACTAATTTCCCGCTTTGAACCCGTTGTGTAAGGCATAACATCGTCATTACTAACCGAACCGTTTTCATAATTCAATTTAAACGTACGACGGGGTTGTTACGACGTATACCCTAGCTTTCCTTTTTCGGATTCACAATGAAGGACAAGCCAGCGTGAAAATTGACCACATTAGCAGGTAATCCTCCCTCTCCTCATATCGTGTATCCGCTGTTCCTGGAACTGGGTCCATTACTCCTTCTTTATTTTGTGAAAATACCTCCGGGAGGTGGGATATTTTAAAATGGGGAATTACGTCATAACTCTTCCCCTTTCACTATCTCCCTGGCATCCTTTGCTGAACGGTAGGGCTGGGTTACTGATTGGTTATAAAACACCAACCAATTGGTAGTGCACAACTCTTGACTCGGCAACGTCGACAACACGGTATCGCGGTTGCCGCACTAAACATTTCCACACACATCATTAAAGCGGACACTTCCACACTTTTAATTAGGTATGCGACCTGTGGTGACTTTTGACGTTTCACACCCGCGAGGGGCTGGTCGCAGGATGGCTCTATTCAACAGCAAAATTGTAATAATACAGCTCAGCTTTCTATAACTTTAGAAAATTCACAACTTCCGTATAGTAAGCTGGCGGTAATACCTTCACTGGTACTGGTCCAATTAATGTTTCGAACAATGGTCGTGCCCCGATTTTGGCACAACTTGACTAAGAAGCCAACCCGACTTTTTATTACTAGACTACTTTGTTAATATTATGTTTAAATTAAACTGTGAATTGCATCGACACAACACCTATTAAATTGATTGTAAAACGTAAACATTGTCTTAACAAAATTAATTAATTAAAAATCGGGTTTCCATCTAAGGAAATATTAACTTTTAACTTTGAAAGGTTAGCTCACCCTCGTGCTGCTAATCCAAAACCATACAGAGTCCCATGAACCTGATGGTTTTAATTGTGATAAATCAGATTGTTGAGATATTTTGAAAGTATTTTTTATTGTAACAAGAGGATAAATTAGAAATTTATGTATAATGTGAAAAAACAAAAATAACTTATATAGCAAAAGTTATGTCATAAATTACCACCATTTTTACTGTACGAGGTCTCTTGGAGAAGTTATCATGATATATCAATGTTTGGCATTCACAGTTCTCGCCGAATGACGGTTTTGAATAAGGATAGGTAGTGGTAGGACGTATGACTGTTCTCGTACTCTTTCACAGGTTAAACAAACGCAAAATTCGAATCCGCATCTAGACTAGTTCTTCTTGGCTTTCTTCCGAGAACATTGCCAACAGCATTTTGAGGAACTACCTATGATATTCCCATTTCAAGTTGTCATTCCACCGATGTAAATTTTACAGCATCTTGGGATTAAAGTTAATCAGATCGGTATCGATATTTAATTATTACACTTCTACTTTATCCTAAAGTAAAATGTCCGGGTGAAACATTGAATTTTATTAAACACCCAGGTACCGCAGGTAGAAACTGTGCACAACTCTTAACTCTCGTGTGGAAGTGTCCGGTACCCCTGTGCATCCCCATCCCTCTAACAATAGCCTCGTCTTTGGAAAGCGCCTCCCCGTGTTCATTGAACCAGTTAACTATTGATCTGTGCTCGTCTATTGTGTTGTTTACATTACGACAAACATTTAAACAGGACTGGCTCAGTGTGAAGTGATTTTGGTTGTCCAGGTGGCTCTGTTTCTTTTGGTTGTGATATATTTTGGTTTTGAATTTCAGGTTCTTCGGTGTGATTATATGTTTTATATATTTTTAGAGGATGAATTGTAATTCATTCAGGTCACTCAGTCCTCAGTCTCACAACTACTTCTTCAGATATAACGTCGTTAGAGGCTCCAATTCCAAATAAGCCACTTCAATCTTCCGACAGTGTCACATAGTTTTTCCAGTCTTCTATTACGGACGCACACGTATCTTTTACCAACTGATCAGCTCAATCTATATTGAACGTGTTTTTCTTGGCCACTCTTTCTTTGAGGAGGCTCCAAATCATTTCTATAGGATTCAAGTCCTGGTGATACGGCAGTCGCAATACAGTGTCCAGCTGATGTAAGCAATTGTATATTTTAAAACGAATGGGCAATATTTTGGTCTGAGAGCTATTGAATCATGGCTTTTGTTGTGACAAGTAGCGTTGTCTATTATCACTACTGAATTTGGCTATGAATTTTGTGCTGACTCAATTTTGTAACTGTCGTAATTCATGTTATCGTGGTAGTCTCCAAACGTTTCCGAAACTATTAGGTTATACAAAAGCAAACATACATTATTTATTAAAATACTATTGTTAAAATGTTCTACAGATCTAGAATTGCGGAATGTTTAAGCATAAACATTGACCAATATGAAAGTGTGCGAAAGCATATAACATATCATGCATAATTTGAACAAAACGTAATTCCAACTTACGATGCTACCAGAGGTTGTTGACGTATACTTTGTGCTTGTGTACCACAAATGACAAAAGGACAAGCCAGCCGAATAAAGACCACATTAGGTAACTATCCTTCTGATTGTTCAATAGTTGTTCGAACGGTTGTTCAAGGAACTGGGGGTCCTTTTCCTTCTTCCATTTCGTGAAAATTCCGAAGCGAGTAGCCTCTTTTTAAAATGGGGAATTACCTCGTTACTCTTCCCCTTTTCACTATCTCCACTGGCTTTATCCTTTGCTGAACGGTAGGGCTGGGTGCGATTGAATTTTATAAAACACCCACAACCAAAGGTGGTAGGTGCACAACTCTTGACTCTGGCAACGTCGGCTACCATGTCCCTTCAAATCCCCCTAACAATAGCCTCGTCTTGGAAAGACGCCTCCCCGTGTTCATTGAACCAGTTAACTTTGATCTGTGCTCGTCTATTGTGTTGTTTACATTACGACAAACATTTAAACAGGACTGGCTCAGTGTGAAGTGATTTTGGTTGTCTGTTCCAGCGACTGGCTCTGTTTGGAGTGATGTTGGCTCTTTTGGTTGTGATATATTTTGGTTTTGAATTTCAGGTTCTTCGGTGTGATTATATGTTTTATATTTTTAGAGGATGAATTGTAATTCATTCGGAGTCACTCGGTCCTCGCCCAGTCTCACAACTACTTCTTCAGATATGCCAATAAACCACTTCAATCTTCCGACAGTGTCACATAGTTTTTCCAGTCTTCTATTGTTACGGATCTTTTACCAACTGATCAGCTCAATCTATATTGAACGTGTTTTTTTTTGGCCACTCTTTCTTTGAGGAGGCTCCCATCTATAGGATTCAAGTCCTGATGCGGCGGCAGTCGCAATGTCCAGCTGATGTAAGCAGTTCGCCAATTTTGTATGTTGGGCAATATTTGGTCTGAGAGCTATTGAATCATGGCTTTTTGTTGTGACAAGTAGCGTTGTCTATTATCACTACTGAATTTGGCTTTGGTATGAATTTTGTGCTGACTCAATTTTGTAACTGTCGTAATTCATGTTATCGTGGTAGTCTCCAAACGTTTCCGAAACTATTAGTTTATACTTAAAGCAAACATACATGGGTATTTACTATTGTTAAAATACTATTGTTAAAATGTTCTACAGATCTAGAATTGCGTAATGTTTAAGCATAAACATTGACCAATATGAAAGTGTGCGAAAGCATATAACATATCATGCATAATTTGAACAAAACGTAATTCCAACTTACGATGCTACCAGAGGTTGTTGACGTATACTTTGTGCTTGTGTACCACAAATGACAAAAGGACAAGCCAGCCGAATAAAGACCACATTAGGTAACTATCCTTCTGATTGTTCAATAGTTGTTCGAACGGTTGTTCAAGGAACTGGGGGGTCCTTTATATCCTTCTTTCCATTTCGTGAAAATTCCGAAGCGTAGCCTTTAAAATGGGGAATTACCTCGTTACTCTTCCCCTTTCACTATCTCCACTGGCTTTATCCTTTGCTGAACGGTAGGGCTGGGTGCGATTGAATTTTATAAAACACCCACAACCAAAGGTGGTAGGTGCACAACTCTTGACTCTGGCAACGTCGACAAGCTACCAGGTATCGGCCTGTGCATCCAATTCCCTCAAATCCCCCCTCTAACAATAGCCTCGTCTTTGGAAAGACGCCTCCCCCGTGTTCATTGAACCAGTTAACTATTGATCTGTGCTCGTCTATTGTGTAGTTTACATTACGACTTGCTTCCCCTTTGAGGAATATGTCCAGGGGAGGAATATTTAGCACTACCTCCATAGCAGCAGTAGACGTGCTTCTCATCGCACCCCAGTATTCCAAGACACGCCATACGCTGAACCTTTGACAGGGTTGCTGCCGCTGTGCCTTGTTGTACTTTGGGCCACCACACGATAGAGCCATACGCTAGCATAGGTCGAGTGACCCTAGTGTATAACCACTTTGACATCTCCGGACGGAGACCCCAGGTGCACCCTACCATGCGTCTCACCATCATGAGTGTGGTCTGAGACCGGTTGGTGATTTGTGTGAGGTGCCTGTTCCAGGTGAGTTTGTCGTCCAGTGTTATGCTAGGTACTTGAACTCTCTACCCACCTGAATTCGTTGACCACCCAATATTGGACCGTTATCCGAAGGCTCCTCTTGTTCGTGAAGGGTACCATGACAGTCTTCGAGGGGTTGACAGACAGCCCCTCCCCGTCACACCATCTCTCCACTATAGTAAGAGCCCCTGCATGAGTTCTGCACAGGTCGTCTGGTGCTTACCTCTGATGAGAATAACAATATCGTCAGCATAGCCCTGAGCATACATACCTTGGTCATTTAGAGCCCAGAGGAGATCATCCACAACGATGTTCACAACATTGGCGACAGCACGCCGCCCTGTGGGCATCCTCGCTGGGTTTGACCTCCTTGTAACCCCACACAAGGACGCTTGTCGTCTTACCTAACATATTTTTAATCCATCTTACAATGGTGGAGTTGACGCCTCTAGATATGAGCTTTGAAACTATCGACAAAGTGCTAGTGTTGTCGAAGGCACCTTCTATATCTAGAAACGTCACCAGGCTATTTCCTTGTGGCAATAGCTGTTCAATCTCTTACAAACTGTGTAGAGCAGTTTCACAAGATTTACTTTCTGGTAGGCATGTTGATTTATGTGCAGGGGTGGGAGACCAAGACACTATCTCTAATATACCTCTCTAATATACTCGCGGGTTGATGAGGCACCGGACGAGCTATGTCGTTGTTGTTCAGGACGGATGGACACTGGACGGGTGGTGAGTCGATGGACGACAGAGCAATGAGGGTCTCGAGTCACAGGTCGCTGTCGGTTTCGAAGGTCAGCCTGTCTCCGTCGCCAGTAGTCCTGCCTCCTCTGAGCGCGACTCATCCGTTCCCTGGGGGTGGGTTGTAGTCTCTCCTGTCCAGGGGCAAAGGCGGTGGTCGTCTGACTCGCGTCGGAGGAGGGGTCGATCCTGGCCGTTCGCCCCGTTGAGGTCGACTCCACGACTATCCGGGTTGAAGGAAGTGACACCCGGTGATGGTTTGTCGAAGTAGTTCTCCTGATTCGGACCTCGGTCGTGATGAAACAGATTCTGGTCTAGTAACGGTCACTGCTATCTTGGCTGCAGCAGACTCAGCAGTGGATGGAGCAGTAGATGTCCTGCAGCCTTCTCCGCGTTTACAGCTACGGTCACCGGAGGCGTCAGGTCGACCGGAACTGGGTTCGGGTCCTCTGCTAGCAGGACGCTGGGTTGATCTTCGTCAAAATCATCAATCTCTATGTCCGAGACACCCAGCGATAGGACAGGGAGAGTCTTTCGTCCGCCACAGTGGAAGGACACTCTAGAAGCCCACTCAAGGCCGGGAAGAGAACGCCCAGTCTGTCATCTGCCAACAGCGAGTCCGTCCCGACGGTACTGGTAGTCTGTTGTTCGGTTGAGTCAATCTTCACCAATGAGTCGCTCAACCTCCTTGGCGTCGTCCTCCGGAGCGGCGGGAACAGCGAAGGCCCGACAGGATCCGCCAACCACTGGTTGAGGTCTTCCAACATGGGATCAGGAGCCTCCCCCACAACACCCAGGCCAAAGGGTGCTTCTTCATCTTCAAGGTCGACCACGACGACTGGGCTGGTCGGAGTCTTGCAGACTGGAAGCTCTCTGAACTGGGGGGTTCCGTCAGCGTTCATCGCCAGGAAGTCCTCGCAGTCAAACCTTCCAGCTTCCAAGCGTTGACGGATGACAAACCGTGACTCGTCAGGGCCGATCCTGATCCCATTGAGTCTCACCATCCACGACACCTTGTCTGCGTAGACGCATACGAAGACGCCGCATGATGCTCCGTCGGGTTGCCGAGGACAACCGAGCTGAGTGTCCACGGCCTCCCATTTCTTCGGATCCAGTGAAGACTCCTGTGCCGGTGTCACCTGGGTTAGCAGGTCGATAAGCCGCTGGAGCTCGGACCAGCAACTGCTCCTCAGCGAATTGTAAGCCTGAATCTTCCTGAAACGGGGCCAGGCCGCTATTAAATACCAGTGCCCGTTGGCACTAGTGCTAGGCACATGGACCGGGAACAGAAGTACTGTAGTTCCCGCTCCCACACTCGCTATGCTAACCGACTCCGAACGGCCCTTAGGCCACCTTCAACTCAATCCCCGAAGAAGGTTGGAATTGAAAGACCATACTGAAGGCACAGTAGGATAAAAACGGCTACGCCGCTCAATCGGCCTCAGGTATGCATCAATAACTCAGGACTGGCACCTCTCGGCCTCTGCACAACCACCCTCGGGGGTTGCCGATCATAAATCGCATTCTGCAATTCGCAGACCAGCCGGTTCAAGTCCCCCTGATGTCCCCCTCCTGACCCGCAAGCTCCACCAAACGCACCCCAATCAGACACAACCCAACTACGGCTCGAATCTGGCCCATAATATCTTACCAGAGTTCGGCAAATGGCTGTGCCGGTGGGGGCGGTGACGGAACCGGAAGCGGGACGGACCGGAGAACCCTCGCCAGCTGGCTGGGAATCATCCAAGATCTGGCTCACCAAGTCGGTCAGGTTGGGCGATTTGAAATTCACATGGGCACCACCAACATGCACCTCCGGCGTACCCGGCGCCCCCACCGGGGGACCGACCGGCTCAGCCTCGTCCGAAGAGAGGAAGAGCCAGCCGGCCCCACCGGAGAGGCCGGTGCCAAGTCCGACGACGACGAATCCCCTCGGAATCACCTCCGTCAGGGTCCCCAGGCGCCCCCGGGCCGGCCGCCAGCCTACCATTGGATTTCAAAATCCTGACACGGTTACGCACCTGCAGCGCAGTCTTGCGAGGCAAAGAGAGGGCAATAAAGGCTCCATAGCCCATACCCGCTCCTTGTGCAGGCACGTACTCTCGATAGAGACGCATCAGGATCTCGTCCTCCTCCGGAGACCAGAGCATGCCCTTGGACCCATAGGGGCCCCGCCGGTCCGGTGGCTGAACAGGCGCGAGCCTCTCCTCATTCCGAGCATCCGGGTGGGCGACGTTCTTGTGCAAAGTGTACGCACGACTGGTTTTAAACCTGCGAGTGCAGTAGGGGCACTTCACAGGACCAGGTTCATCGGCGCGCGGCCCCATGCATTTTCCGTGGTGTATTGCTACGTTACGGAAACCTACGTAGAGGCCACCACACTTCGCACAGCTGAACTTCAGCTCCATGCCAGCATGCTCTTCCGAGAAGTCTTCCATGTCAGCCCTTGAGACAGGGGTGCACATTGACGCTACCCATGGATAAGAAAAGGTTACAACGTTAGTAGAACTAGCGCTGGAACCTGCCATGCTAATCTCAATTTGACTGGGTTGCAAGCTTTATAGAAACGATCAGTTTGGAAAATTTGACTCTATTTAAGTTAAGTAATAGGTTAACTCTTGAACTCACTCTAACTTCTACTCTTGAACTCTCTTTCTACTACTCTTGAACTCTCTTACGTCTTACTACTATGGAACTTGTGCGGGACAATATCAAAAATGACGCTTTAAGCTTAAAGAAAGCCATCACCAAACCCCCATGGAGGAAAAGAAACTACCACCGTTCGGGGAGGGAGAAAATTTACGTATGGAAAATTCTCCAATTAAAAGGGCGCAGAGCGCTTACCCGCTGAAGGCACGCTTATGGCGTCAAAATTTTAGGAGCCCACCACGCCCCTCGGGCTGAAGGCACATTCTCTGATAGCCCCAGAACAAGCCAATACGACACAGTGCCCAAGTCCTGCCATTTGGGTATGCTCCGGCATGAACTGGTTCCTATATCCAGGCCTAGCCTGGGTTCAGTCGCCCTGGCGAAAGTTCTCTACGCCAGGACCCCCCTCTCGGCGGGGGCAGTGGGCCGCACCATTACCTGCACAAGTTCAGGCAAACCCACCAGACAAGGACACCTCAAAGGGGGCCGCACCGACTCGCTCCAGGACCACCAGACGGTGGCAAGCGTAGCAGGTTGGCCGCTGGCACCAACCAAACATCGAAAGACAATGAATAAATCAGGGTGTAGTTCCTCGCACATAAGAGAGAGTTCATCCGTCTTGTTGGTTGCCATTTGGGCATTTTGGTGTGCACATGAAATTTGTTTAATAGTTGTTTGTTTCTGATGCGATTTTTTAAATTTTGGTTGTGAGTCATCTATGTTTTGCGAAGGGCTAACTGTGGCCTCCCTAAATAAAATTGTTCGTGTTAAATTGTTGTTTTGCAATACTGTAGCTAAGTTAAGATTTACTTTTTGATTTTTGAGGTTTTGAAGTTTTTTTGAGAAAGTCCATTTTGTACAGATGGTGGCGGAGAAGGTCCAAAGATCACGGCTTCTGCGTATGTATCATGGGGTGGAACTCGAGGTTGTACGGGAGTGCCGACAGGAGGAGAAGTGCCCTCTGCTTGACTTGTCGATGGTGCGGTGAGGTCCGAGTCATCTTCACGAGGTTCACTGTAGGCTGGTGTTAGGGCCTCGGTTGTTCTCTTATTTTCAATCAGCCGTTTGAGATTTTGATTGAACTCATGGTGTGAGAGACCGTTCCTCAGTTTCCGAAAAAACTCCTGGTAGTAAGAAACAATAGTTATTTTTGCTTTAGTTGTTTGCTGAAATCATTTTAGGTTGGAGATAAGATAGGCAGTTTCACATTGTCCCGGACACAACCAACGGGAGAGCAGATCAAATGAGTAAACCCTCTTCTCTGGAGGTCTTCTGTCAGGTGCTGAAATGCAATATTGTAGTACAGGATGTCCGGTTTTCCATAGAACGCTTCTTTAGTTATTAAACTATGGACGGTAGCGCCAAGTCTGCTATTATGTACAGCAAGGTGGTTGGTTAGGCATTCATATCTAGATGGTGGTCCGAATTTATCCTTGAACACAACAGCCACTCCGGCTGACATATGACGCCGATGTTCGAAGTCAGACGAGATGCTGTGTGCGAAGCCTACACTCTTGTCGCATCTGTACTGATCGATCACTTTTGACATGTTGGTTTCTACTAATTTTATGGATTCGTTCGTATAAGTTCGATCATGTTTTGCCGTGGGGTGGAGTGTGAGTTTTGGAGAAGGTCGGTGTGGAACTTGTTGTCGGGGAGTGAAGTGTGTCTACTCTGCCTGGCCTAATCTCAAAACCACAGCAAGTATTATGCGAGCCAGGCGACGTTTTCCTCTTCTGTTGAGATGCATGCCATGTATAGAAAAGCCATCTCTTCCAATCTGATTTATGTCGATCGCCTCAACGCCTTCATATCTTGCGCAAAGCTCAAATATGTAGGAATTTACCAGGAAAACATCCTCATTGACCAGGTGTGATGAAGAGAGGTCGTGTCGGAAGGGCAGTGTTGCCACCAAGACTTTAGACGTGCGGAGTATTCTATGGTACTAGTAGACTATGGTTTCGTCTATCCGTTGTTTTCTTGCATTTAAAGTCATTTCTAAAGCAATAGCGTTAACTACTTTAGAAAATGTCTTTTTGAACTCGGTTTTTACTATGTCCCACGTGAGATCTGTTGTGTGCTGTCTAGTTAAATTATCCAAAATTATTTTTGCAGTGCCGGTAAGATAAAAAGGCAAGAGTTGAAGTTTCCTTGTATCGTTCCATTGATTAATTTGACCGATCAAAAAAAGCTTTAACGTCCTCAGTAGGACCGCTGAGACCCAGCCGCCCTCGGGAAGCGTGAACGGCTGAAATCTCAAAAATAGAACGGTGGACCCGGGCATAAAAAGAACCACACAAAACTAGAGAACAAAGTTTATTAAACAATATCATCAATAAACACAATCCAATGATCAATAATTAACCATAAATCAGACAAAGTCAAAAAAACATTAGCATAAAGCACAGAAATAACAATTACCAAAATACAGCGTGCATCATAATGAATCAGCAAGAATACAGCTTCAACAAATTACAAGAGAAATACAACTTTAAATGTTCAATATAAATTTAAAAGGACTAGTAAATTAGTTTTTACAAGTTAAAATTTAATAGAAAAATGTATATATATTTATGTCACACAAATTACTAAGAAAGCCCTTTAACAAAACGTTAACGTAAAGTTCACTTTAGAGTTGGGCAAAATTGACAAGTACATTTAGTACTCTAGCTCTCTTTAGTCCTATCATTATTTTTAAATACCTTAGAATTTGTTTAATGAATGCTTTTAAATAATTTAGCATGAAACTATTACACAAGAACAATTTACATAACACACATTTAACTTACACACGAAACACAAAACGAGAAAATTTTGGCGACGTCAATTTGGAAAAGTAAAAGAGTAACCAGAAATGGAAATTTAATAATGGTAACGCTCTAGGACTGACCAGGTCGGAGTTCCGATGGGAAAAAGTTCTCAACTAGATTTAAGCAAAATTTACATTTCAAAATACAAAGCAACTGAGTTACGGAGCTACGCGCAAGTCACTGGGTCACTAGGTCGCAGGGGACGAAGTAGAAATTCCTTGGTGAAACCTTTCTAGTCCAGAGCATATTCACTATGACACTTATCTGGCATATAAGTAGTAGTTCAGCGTAGTGAGCTGCGTGGGCTATATCCTCGATCATTCAAGCGATGGTCGGTCAGTCTTTCCGCTAGTATCCAGCACTTCAGCATCTCTGCGTAGCTGCTGTAATTTAGTCCAAAGATCACATTAGGACTCGACATGTATGGTCTCGGCCTGTGTGAGCCTCTGGAAAGCAGAACAAGACCCATTACAAACTGTAGTCTATGCCTTACAAGTGCGAAGTCAGAGTTGTGACAGCTTGAAAACCGAACACGTAAGGTTTAAAACGAAAGAATAGCCTTCATAACTCAGCGTTACAGAGTAATCATATTTACATTTAAGTTACTAAGGTTAGGCTTATGGCCTTATTCTTACACAACATTCTTTACTACCAATTTTGGCCCAAAATAAACTGACTAATTAACAGGGTGTTTACAAAAATTGCAGACACAGACATATTAACAAATGGCAAATGGACTCATGCTTTGTAGGAGTTACAGTATTCAGTATGGACTTGGACTAACAGTTTAAGAGCTATCTATGAGAGCAAACAAAGAAAAGGTGAAAATTACTAAACAGTACCTTACAAAATTACTTAGAAAACAATCGCACGAATTAATAAATAAGACTCGACACTGGATTGAGATTATAAGGACACTAACCTACAAATAGCCTAGTCACCAACGTGGTTTGGCCTTTTAGTAAAACACAAAGACTTACCCCTTTGGCTGGTGAGGTGAAAATTTAGTCCATAATACTTGAGAAAAACAGTAGACAATAAATAAACTGACAAACTTAAACATAGAATATAGATTCAGACGGACACAAAATTATACATACGCCATCATGGCACAGTGACAGAACAGAGAGAACGACAAAGAGACGTTGTCGACGGAATAACGCTACCAACCTCGCAGGCAGGTAGCACAAAAAACTGTAACACGAAAACACAGAGCCAAGTTCGGCACTATATTGGCTCAACCTCCCCCCCGAAACTCCGGCATATGCCGCCTAACAAGGAAAAATGTGCCTCTTCCTCAAGAAATAACTCTCCCTCAGAGAGACAGACAGTGAGTAAAAGTTAGCCTCAGTAAACCAAAGAACACAGAATTCTTTGAAGTTGCTGGCGCCAGCGAAAGAAAAGAGACAAGCGGAGGACTAACCAGAAACTAGCTAAGAGAGGATCAAGCCTCAATTCGCAAACACCACTCACAACAACGGACCACGGTAAGGCTTGAGATGAGACACATGAGCCTTCCGTACCACACGGCCGCTCTGGGGATTGCCCAGTCGCACCGTGACAGGGGAGAGAAACTTCAAGATACGGTGGGGACCTGTCCACCTGAAACACAACTTGGCAGCTCTTTTGTCGACCGCCGAACTGGTGGGATGAGCTAGACACACAACCAGTTCCCCAACCTTGTATGGAACCGGTTTACGACCAGAATTATACCTCCTCTGTACCCTTTCTCTAGCTCGGATCAAATTTCTCCGGGCAGCGTCCCATGTGCGTTGCACATTGCGGGTGCCAGGAGCTGGCAGAAGATCGCCAATATTCCACCTATTAGCCAACGGATCATTGGGACTGAAACCAAACAGAATTTCAAACGGCATGGCTTTGTGACTTTCATGGATGGCAGTATTGAAGGCTAATTGTAACCAGGGTAGATTTTCACACCAAGTGGTTTGCTTGTTAGCATGATAAGCTATGAGAGCAGACTTAAGATTACGATTAAACCTTTCTGAGTGATTGGGCCTCGGATAATAGGGAGAGGTAGTCACATGCCTAATGCCGAGATCAAAACACATTTTGCGGAAAGCGTGAGATTTAAATTGAGAACCATTGTCCGAAACAATCGTGGCTACCGTACCGAAATGCTGAAAGAGTTGGGTCTTGAGTGCACGAATAGTGAGCGGTGCCGTGGCACTTCGAAGTGGGAAAAGCCAGACAAACTTGGAAAAAGCGTCAACACAAACAAGAAGATATTTGTTACCTTTCTTGCTACGGACCAAGGGCCAACGTAGTCGATGAACAATTTTTCCATGGGTCTGGTAGCCACCTCAGATGACAAGAGACCAATCTTAGTATTCTGGGCAGGTTTGCTGAGAGTACACAAGCGACACGCTCGTACCCTAGTAGCGATATCCCGATCCATGCCCTTCCAGATGAAAGATTTCCTAATCTTAGCGATGGTCTTCATAATGCCTAGGTGCCCACCGAGAGTAGAGGAATGATAATATTCGAAGACCATCGGTATGAGAGAATTTGGCAGCACTACCCTAGCTCCACCTCTCTGCCGCTGGTTGCAACAGAGGGTGCCCTTGGAAAGAAAGTAAGGGGGATGGGCTTGAGTTCAGTTATGATAGTGGCCAACTCAGCATCAAGCATTTGATGGGACAGGACATCCTTAAAGGCGAGAGGAAATTCCAGCAACACAGCCCCACAGCTAGGTGTTACTTCCGTTTCTGGGTCGTCGGTCTTGTGATACATTCTAGAAAGAGTGTCGGCTACCACGTTTTGCGTACCCCGCAAATGTTGCACCTTGAATTTAAGGGACGATATTTGGACGACCCAACGACCAAGTTTGCCGAGTTGGCGGGGATGGGCGAGAAGCCATGACAGTGCTTGGTTGTCGGTCTCCAGGAGAAACTCCGTGTTTCAAGAACCTCCGAAACTTGTTTACCCGAAAACCACGGCCAAGCACTCGATTCATAGAATAAATAACAAAAATAACAATTACCAAAATACAGCGTGCACATCATAATGAATCAACAAGGGTACAGCTTCAACAAATTACAAAGAGAAATACAAACTTTAAATGTTCAATATAAATTTAAAAGGACTAGTAAATTAGTTTTACAAGTTAAAATTTAATAGAAAAATGTATATATATTTATGTCACAAAATTACTAAGAAAGCCCTTTAACAAAAACGTTAACGTAAAGTTCACTTTAGAGTTGGAGCAAAATTGACAAGTACATTTAGTACTCTAGCTCTCTTTAGTCCTATCATTATTTTTAAATACCTTAAATTTGTTTAATGAATGCTTTTAAATAATTAGCATGAAACTATTACACAAGAACAATTTACATAACACATTTTAACACATGACACAGAAACACAAAACGAGAAAATTTTGGCGTGACGTCAATTTGGAAAAGAGTAACCAGAAATTGGAGATTTAATAATGGTAACGCTCTAGGACTGACTGGTCCGGTTCAGATGGGGAAAAAAGTTCTCAACTAGATTTAAGCAAAATTTACATTTCAAAATACAAAGCAACTGAGTTACGGAGACTACGCGCAAGTCACTGGGTCACTAGGTCGCAGGGACAGAAGTAAATTCCTTGGTGAAACCTTTCTAGTCCAGAGCATATTCATATGACACTTATCTGGCATATAAGTAGTAGTTCAGCGTAGTGAGCTGCGTGGGCTAGTCCTCGATACATTCAAGCGATGGTCGGTCAGTCTTTCCGCTGAGTATCAGCACTTCAGCATCTCTGCGTAGCTGCTGTCAATTTAGTCAAAGATCACATTAGGACTCGTATGTGGTCTCGGCCTAAGCCGTGAGCCTCTGGAAAGCAGGGCAAACCATTACAAACTGTAGTCATGCCTTACAAGTGCAAGTCAGAGTTGTGACAGCGAAAACCGAACACGCGTAAGGGTTTAAAACGAAAGAATAGCCTTCATAACTCAGCCGTTACAGAGTAATCATATTTACATTTAAGTTACATTCAGGTTAGGCTTATGGCCTTATTCTTACCATGTTTACTACCAATTTTGGCCCAGAATGGCTTGTAATTAGCAGGTGTTTACACAAAATTGCGACACAGACATATTAACAAATGGCAAATGGACTCATGCTTTGTAGGTTACAGTATTCAGTATGGACTTGGACTAACAGTTTAAGAGCTATCTATGAGAGCAAACAAAGAAAAGGTGAAAATTACTAAACAGTACCCTTGTAAAATTACTTAGAAAACAATCGCACGAATTAATAAATAAGACTCGACACTGGATTGAGATTATAAGGACACTAACCTACAAATAGCCTAGTCACCAACGTGGTTTGGCCTTTTAGTAAAACACAAAGAAAACTTACCCCTTTGGCTGGTGAGTGAAAATTTAGTCCATAATACTTGGAAAAACAGTGACAATAAATAAATAACAAACAAACATAGAATATAGATTCAGACGGACACAAAATTATACATGCATGGCACAGTGACAGAACAGAAGACGACAAAGAGACGTTGTCGACGGAATAACGCTACCAACCTCGCAGGCAGGTAGCACAAAAAACTGTAACGAAAACCAGAGCCAAGTTCGGCACTATATTGGCTCACCGCCTGAAAAAGGTGTTGGTTAAAAGCAAGGAGTTTTTCCGCCATTGTTTCGATAGGTATTAAATACTCGCTTTCTACTCCAGCACCGCTGAATTGAGGTAAAATTTGAGAGTTCAAAGATGAAGAAGATGTTGAAACAACAGAGATGTATTGTCCAACGTTTATGTACGGAGTCGTAAAGGTGTTCGCTGTCGCTAAGATTTTCCGTGTCGAATGAGTCTGTATATTTCTCTCGTTAAGATCGCTCGGCCTGAATCTTACGGAGTCGCAAGTATCCGCGAAGATATTCCAAACCAGCGTCCTTGGGTATTCTAATATTAAAATACTTATATAACTGAATAGTTTTAGTACGGTTTGAACTTTTTAATTCACTTAGAGAAATATTCTCCATTTCTCCATATTTCGTTAAAATTAAAACCTAACTAGTAAAATACCCCAATAGAGCTTGCAATAACTAAACTTAAGCCTTATATACTAAATACCTTAAATATCTAAAAAGAAACATCTTATAATTAATACTTACTGTCTAAAAGTTAACATTTGATTAAACAAACATGAAAATATGCCATGCCGCTCTCAGCTTAAAAAACACACAAAAACAGAAAGTGACTGTCCACTACAACATAGAAAAACTATTTCTGAATTGAAGTAAAAAACATTAAAAATTCTGTGCAGGCACCACTGGTCAAACTACTGTACTGACAAACTATATTATTTAAAAACAATTGTAACCACAGATACACAAAAAACGATCCTAGAACAAATTTGAGTGTGTTTAATTGTCAAGTAAACATGACGGTGACAAAGTGTCAATATTTCAACAGGCTATTTCCGACTTATTTGTCACATCTCACAATACAAAGTACCGTATAATACGCTTGTACCTCCACCAGCTCCAAAAGAACCGCAAAATGACGATGTAAAAACTATTCAACTTTCCATACAAACAAATGAATTTCGAGTATAAACTCGAACCCGTGCATACTCCACCACTTACTTGCAGGGGTTAAAAGCAAAAGGGGTCTTTCTCCCGAACACGTAACTTAAAAACGGAACTATTCCTATCCATCGGGATCTGCAGATGGCAGATTTGGCAACCCACTTGGTTACGTGTGAGAGGGCCAAAAAGAGTAGACACTGTATCTTGGTTAAACAATAATTATTTATTTAGAAGTTATATTATCTGTGAGTGTGAATGTTATTATGTTATAAAAAGATAAATGAATGTTTTACAAATCAAGAGAGGTTAATATGCAACAATTTAAAGAATTCGTACTTAAATAATTTGATACAAGAATATTAAAACTATTATAAATGAATGCTATGAATAAATGTTATAAAAACAAGTGAATGTTATAAAAATCAAAAGAGGTAATATGCAACAATTTAAGGAAATCTTATTCAAAAATTTGATACAAGAATATTAAAACTATTTGGGAATACGTGTGATCACTGGACAGCCCATGCTTAAACGAATTAGTCAAAGAAACAAGATAAACAAACAAAACAAACTGAAAACGAAAAAAAATCTGAAACGATTAGAAAATAAACTGGCTGGAAAACAAAACACAAAATCCTTTAAAAAACCAACAAAACAAATAATAAGATTATGGCCTTACCTCTGGCCTTGAGGTCAGGGTGTAGTCGATCCCTCACTTGGGAACACAACTGTCCTACTACTTGTGTAACTGGCCTACATATACCAGGCGTGTTTTAAAAACATTACGTCAGTGTGTTACCACACACACACACTCTTCCTACTGTTAACATCCAATGCATTGAAATTTTGAAAACAATTAATAAAGACTTTAGTTACCTAAATGCATTGAATTTTGGTGACTGATCGTCACAATATCACAGAAAACATGAATACTTGATTCATAAGTATCAGATTCTAAAACATTTATCCTCCTAGGGATTCTGCAGAGATCAAGCCAATGGATGTTTTCTATCCATTTAAAGAATTGTTCAGAAATTTCTGCTGGTAAATCATCATCCGAGGTAAGTTTTTTTCAGTCAAACTTCTTGCAAAAGAAGTGTTGGTATCAGAGATACTGGACTTGTAACAACATTCAATCTTACAATACTATCTAACAACATCAAACAATCTTTATGTCACTGAAAGTAAATTTCTTTTAGTTAATTTTACCAATGGAACTGTAATAGAACTTATATCACAGTACAACTCATCATCTGCAGTGTTCAACAACATTCCTAATACATAAATAATTCTATTCGTTAACAAATGCCTTTAAGTTCTTCATCTTCAGAACCATGACTACTTGCCCATTCTCTCATTTCAAACTGACCCTTTTTCATTAAATCAGAAGAATTTTGAATGAAACGTTTCAAATTATCAACAGAACTTACACTTGTTATGCAATTGTCAACATAAAAAGAGTGTTTTAGAGTTTCAGCGATTTCTTTAAACTCTTGATTAGAATTTCCCAAGTGGTGATTTATGGTTGCGCTCAACAAAAATGGACTAGATGAAACGTCAAACACTACACGACAGTGTTTGTGATTATTTTTCTTGAGTTGTAATCTGAACACCAAAGAAATTTGAGGTAGTCTCGGTCTTTGGAACAAAGTGATATTTGGAGAAAAGCCTTTTTAATGTCCCCAACCACTCCTATCTCTTGTGACCTAAATTTCAAAACGAGAGAAGGGATCATTTTATCAAATTCGGCCTTTTTTCCAAAAACGAGTTCAGTGAATTGTCTCTTTTGTCTTTGGCCGAGGCGTCAAACACCGGTCGGATCTTTGTTGTAGCAAGACCTTCCTTTTTTGTCTGACCTTCCTTTATTACTGCATGATGGAGTAAATAATGGTCATCTGTATTAGGCCTACCTAATGTTCAGGAACCGCCTCTATTATTCCATCTCCAAGCCATTCATCAAATACCTTATTTAATAACTATATAAAAAGGTATAAGGTTATTTAAATAACCTTATTTAATTAATAACTCATTTAGAATCTTGAAAAGTGAGCTATAATATTGGATTAATAAGAAGAAAACTAATTTGAAAACAATAACCAATATTATAAATTTTATTATGAGGCGCCTTTCAACAGCAAAGCTGCCTTCATCAGATAACCTCACAATTAAACACAAAAAATAGTTGTCAACAAATATTCGAGAAATATAAACATATGGGATATGAAATTTAAAAATTAAGAAAATATTAATATATAATAAAATGTATATACAACTTCAAAGTCTTGAAAGAAATTTGTTTGTGAGTAATTTTGCATGTATTAATTGTTCGTCTTCATTGTTCATTAAATCTTCTCGTTTGTGTTTATTTATGTATAGGGTTTCCCAAGAGTTTAAATATCTTTTCTGTGTGACTTGCTTTAAAATTTTGATATTGTTTTTATTGATGGAATGATTTTGATCCAAACAATGGTTGGCGACTGCGGATTTTTCAGGTATATTATATTTTATATGTGAGAAATGTTCTTTAAATCTTGTTTCTAAATTTCGTTTAGTCTGGCCTATATTTTTTGTCACAATCATTACATTTAATTTCGTATATTCCAGACTTTTTTAATTCTTCAATAGGTTCTTTAGGATTTTGTAATTTTGATTTTAGTTTGATGTTGGTTTTGAACGAAATATTTATATCTGCATTCTTTTTGAAGGAATTTTGTATTGTTTTTGAAAAATTATTATACGAGGCACTTCTCCAAGTTGTAGGTTGTTCTTTAAGTACTGCCAAAGTTGTTCTTAATTTCTTTTCTTTTCTTTGCTTCGCTCTTCTCAGCATGTTGTGTACTAATTTTGTATTCTAACCATTATATATTGCTACTTTATCTATGTATTTGAGTTCTTTTTTGTAGCTTTCTTCATTAAGAGGTGTGTATAATAATCTATGTATGAGTGAATTGAAAACTGCTCTTTTTTGAGCGGGGGGATGATAAGATTCATTTAATATATACCTATCAACATGTGTGGGCTTTCTGTAAATATCAAATGTAAGCTGATTATCTGTTCTGATTAAGAGAATGTCTAAAAAGGGTAGTGTTTTTCATTTTCAATTTCGTGTGTGAAGCTGATCGTTGGGTAAATTGAATTTAATTGTGAATAAAACCAATTAAATTTTCGTTTTTATGAAATATTGCAAAAACGTCGTCAACATATCTTAGCCAAATTCTTGGAAAGTAGGTAAACGAGCTTTTAGCTAGCAGTTCAAAATGGCTCATGAAAATGTTCGATACGAAATAAGATAAGGGGTTCCCCATTGCAGTACCTTCTATTTGTGAGTAAAATTTACCATTAAACACAAACACATTTTGGTTCATACAAAGTCGTATAATATCCCATAATATCGGACCAGAGTTTGGCAAATGGTTGTGCCGGTGGGGGCGGTGGCGGAACTTATTTAGACTTTGCAGTTTTCTTGTTGTCGAGAAAAGTCTTTTTACTGCTACTTCTCGATTGTTTAGCAGTTTTGGATGACCTTCAATCCAAGAAAGCTCCACTTCGTACCTATTTTCTTCATTGATTTTAACACTTTTGCTGTAATGTTTTACAGCTTCTGCTTCCATGTGGGCCCTTAAATTCATCTCTGTTGGATCCTTGATACCAATGGATTCTAAGTTCCACAAGTCTGAAATTTCTACTTTTCCTTGACAAAACAAACTCACTAACGAGTTGCATTTTGCTGTGTGATCATACACCTTTCCCATGAGAGTCCAGCCCAGATGAGCCTCCATCGCTGTCAGTCCATTGTCCAATTTCTCAAGCTTTCCTGTGAACAAATCTCCAAGGACATCAGAACCTAGCAAAGTTTTTACATCTGGAACTTGTTCTCCAAAATCATGGATTCCAAAAAAATCCTCTTTTTCCATAAGATCCAACGTCTACAACAATGAACTTGTAATTGACATCTACTACAGCTAAGAGAACAGTTGAGAAGTATTCGTGGAAATTGTAAAACAATGATCCAGACTTAGGTGGACATTTCATTCGTATGTGTTTTCCATCGATTCCAGCAACACAAATTGGAAACTATTTCCTAGCAAATGTTCTTTGGTAGGTCTAGGTAGATAGATGGGTGGTAAATTTCTGGCAAGAACTGTTAATACTTCTTCCTCGATTTGACTGATGTATCCCTTGGAAATCCGAAATGCAAAGGAAAGGGAAGCATAAGATTCTCCTGTAGCCAGAAACCTAAAAATAGAAACATGTATTACAATCTTAACTCTTAGGCTTTCGCGGCCGGTGTCATCACACAGAATGATCTCAGGCTTCCGGTTTACACCGCGTTACAATTGAAATATAATTACTGCTAAACGTTTCGATCTCGCTGTGGAGAGTCATCCTCAGTAGCTTGTTGACTGGCTGAGACTCCTCAGTTTTTTTTTTTCAAAAGAAACATAGCCTCTAGGGCTGAATTAAAAACATGTCCCTAACTTATTTAATTAATTTTACATATCTTTGCAGAAAAAGGCAAAACAAGGTTTTAATGTTATATCTGAATTATTGCTTATACTTAATTACCATATTTTACGACAGTGAGTTAGCCAGCACAATATAGTCCCTACGCGAGACACTCGCTATTGTACAAAGCTGTACAATAAATATTATGTGGGAAATTAAAAATACATATTAAACAACTCTTCCTTCACTGATGACATTTTATTATGTCAAACGTGAAGGGAAAAAATCATATAACTGTCCTATTATTCTACATATCTCTGGTATGCCGCCTTAGGGCTGGTCATACCCTAAGTTCATGCCCTAGCCTATCATGGGATGCAGAGTGCCTTTTGTCCACTTTCTAATCTCTACGTCACTTTTGGCTGATTGCTGTCTGCTTAACCCTCTTAGTTGTCGCAAAAAAGTAACATTTTATGCTAATTGGTGAAAAGTCTACTTTACTATTTTGAAAAAAAAACAAAGGGACATAAAGCCTTCTGGAGTAACATACCAACACTAGAATACTTACTACTTAATTAATTAATGAACTGTTTTGTGTGTTCATTATTAAAATTTATTTACCATAACCAGTAAGAAAAGGATATGTTAGTGTAGAAAATAACATGTTATATTAAAGCTACACAACAAGCAGAAAAATGCATACATCTTAATTTAAAATTCAGGCTCCTGTGGAGAAGATAGGAGTGATCAAGAAGATGCTGGCAGCTCACAGTGAAGTGTTCAGGACACAACTGCTGACCCGGAATTGGGATCCTAAAGTACCCTCTTCCTGAAGTACTACCGCTAGATCCTGAATACATTCAGTTCCTCCTGGACCTGGCCCTGCAGTTTAGCTGTTACTTTGTAGTGAAAAATGCACAACTGGCTCCTGTGGAGAAGATTGTTTAATTTTAAAAGAAATCTGTTTGGACCCTTGAAACTAATTTAATTTAACCCTGATTCTTGCTAAACAAGAATACGCACCAGTATTGTAAAATCCAAGATCCTATTCACACAAAACATTTCCTATCCCTAACCTACCTTAAAAGTCTACAATTATTACGGAATTACGCGTGGGTTTGGGATTTTGCGAAAATTATGGGACTAGCCTACCTTAAAACCACACTCGGAATAAAATTTATTTAGGAAATAACGCGTGCTGATTTCTTTTCTTCTTGATGGACCTGAAAACACCCTAACAATTTTGAAACGCGGTAATACGCAAATACGACTCACGTGTAACTTTTGAAAAAAATTTATGTTGAAAGTTTTATTAATTTAAATTATTTTACAAAAAACGATTTGTTGAAAGCTATAAATTCATATTTTTATTCCCACCTGAGATTGAAATGGATTCATTGTACTCACGTAGTCGTCGCGAAATCTGCCGATATTTACCAAACTTCCTGCATAAGCCCGTTACAAACTGCAATGCAAAGCTTTGCACGCTTTGCCACGCGAACTTTCATGTTGAGAATGGTCCATTGAGGGGTAAAATTAATTGAGTCCGTGATATCTTTTCCTCTGCTACCATTTTCTGTACCGCTTCCCGACCTTGGGCCAGAATTATAACATGTGATACAGATTACCAATAAAGACATGGACATTTAAAATAGTGGAAGCATTGCTGAACCCCTGGACCTTAACACTAAACATCGACTAGCCAGCTTTATGAGCATTATAATTATATTTAATGAATATCTAATTATGTGTGCACACCCTTTAATTTACAATTTAGTAAGAAATGACTACTGAAAAGCTGGTACCCTAATATTTTACTAAACGTGCATAATAGCGGCTGGAGCGTGTCGTAACGGATAATTTTACTATAATTAACTAACGTAGACCTTGACAAATATCGGGTGTTCACGTAATTTGAGATGTGACATGTTCGCTAGGGGCTTAAGGCCCCTTACTTAAAAATTAACAATGCATAACGGAGTACTTATCCTGCGGGGTTGAAGAAGTATCCTTACTCGGACACCGTCCACTCGTCTTGGCACTACAACACACACTCGTTCCCTTACAGGCGCGGCGTGCGTGGGAGGGGACAGCTGATGTGGACTTTGCGTTGTATACGGCGGTCTGTCATTGGTCGTGCTGGCCGCATACCTACGTATCAGTGAGGCCGTGCAGTGACGTCATGATCCACAGATCATGACAGATGTGTGCTTCATAACTATGTGAGATTAGAAGATGGCTGCTTTTGACGACACGTTGTCATATCCTAATGAGAGCGTTCCCCTAAAAAAAGCGTCTACGTCTAAAAATTAAATTTTGCTGTGGGTCAAACACCCACGAGTTTTCTACGGGTTTAATTCGGTTGCTTGAAAACAGAATGTCTCTTTACGGTTAGCGCCGAGCCACCTGCTGGTTTCTCTCGTTGAGTACCCGCAGGACCTGATGTGGGCGGAAACGGATATAGTCCCCAAACGTCAGGAGTATACGCCACTTATTGTTGCGGCGCTGTGCTGGAGTCATCGAACGTACAGTATGAACTACCCGTTCACGAAGATAGGATGGAATCAGCAACCAGTCGCGATGAGTCAGCTCCTGGCGTTCGGGGAGTTGTACAGCTGCGACCCGGCGGTGTTGGTCCTGCAGGTGAACTCTGTAGTCTAGCAGAGCTGGTCGGCGTGGAACGTTGGGGCCAAACTCGCGGGTTGATGAGGCGCCGAACGAGCTATGTCGTTGTTGTTCAGGACGGATGGACACTGGACGGGCGGTGGGTCGATGGGTGACAGAGCCAATGAGGGTCTCGAGTTACAGGTCGCTGTCGGTTTCGAAGGGCAGCCTGTCTCCGTCGCCAGTAGTCCTGCCTCCTCTGAGCGCGACTCGTCCGTTCCCTGGGGGTGGGCTGTAGTCTTCCTGTCCAGGGGCAAAGGCGGTGGTCGTCTGACTCGCGCCGGAGGAGGGGTCGATTCTGGCCGTTCGCCCCGTTGTGGTCGACTCCTCGACTATCCGGGTTGAAGGAAGTGACACCCGGTGCTGGCTTGTCGAAGTAGCTCTCCTGACTTCGGACCTCGGTCGTGATGAAACAGTTTCCGGTCTAGTACCGGTCACTGCTATCTTGGCTGCAGCAGACTCAGCAGTGGATGGAGCAGTAGATGTCCCTGTAGCCTTCTCCGCGTTGACAGCTACGGTCGACCGAAACTGGTTTCGGGTCCTCTGCTAGCAGGACACTGGGTTGATCTTCGTCAAAATCGTCAATCTCTATGTCCGAGACACCCAGTGATAGGACAGGAGAGAGTCTTTCGTCCGCCACAGTGGAAGGACACTCTAGAAACCCACTCAAGGCCGGGAAGAGAATGCCCAGTCTGTCATCTGCCAACAACGAGTCCGTCCCGACGGTACTGGTAGTCTGTTGTTTGGTTGAGTCAATCTTCACCGATGAGTCGCTCAACCTCCTTGGCGTCGTCCTCCGAAAAGGCGGGAACAGCGAAGGCCCGACAGGATCCGCCAACCACTGGTTGAGGTCATCCAACATGGGATCAGGCGCATTCCCCACAACACCCAGACCAAAGGGTGCTTCGTCATCTTCATAATGTCATCTTGTCGGGGTGCCTAGCGGGAAGCTCTGCCCTAGCTCGTACCTTCTCTGCTCCGCTGTGAAGGGCCCTGGAGTCGTTGGTGGCTGGTGTGGCGTCTGTGGAGAACTTGTCACTCGCGGGTCACACACTTGTTTTGGTGGGGGCGTCGCACTTTTTCGCGGTGTCGGTGGCCCTCCCGGTCCTGAGAGCACTTGCTTCTGTCCCTGCACTGGGGGTCGCGGTACAATCACTGGGGCACTCGCGACTTGCGCTCTTCTCGAAGGCTGATTCCTCGGATTCACGGGTATCACACCACTCACACTGTTAGCTGTCGAACTATTCCTGGAACACGACCGGGTGTTATTCGCTGGCTGATCTGTCCCGTCCCGAGACCTGGGGCGTGACTTGCGTGGAGTGGGCCTCATGCGGTCATGCGGTCGTAAACGATCAAGCACGGAGCGGTGTTTTTGTCGAGTTTACTAAAGTTTACAAAGTTCTTTGTAAACTTTGATATCCGTTCGCCACCCGGGCCAGAAGTAACTCGCGGAAACACGGTTAAGAGTTTTCTTCATGCCAAGGTGGCCAGCGGTCGCTTCATCGTGGGTCTCCCAAAGTACCTTAGGAATATCATGCCTTGGAACGCAAAGCTTGCAGATCGTCTTTTGTTTTTCCGGATTCGAGAAAGGCCGATACAGCCCACTACCGCATGTCAGAAATTTAGGATTTCGGTCGGGTCGGTTTAACACCGACTGGTAAACACGGATATACCAGTCAGTAGGGGAGTCTTTTCGGGTCTCGTCACCTGCGGTTTGACCAACCGAATTTGCGGCCTGGTCAGGATTCGATCCGTTCACAGCTATATCCGCTTCGGTTTAATCAACCAAGTTTAATCGACAGTGAGTCGAGTCGGGGTCGGTCGGATTTTGTAGTGGATCGTTGTCGGTTTGATCAACTAAGGCCACAGACTTTGGCTGGTCGGTTCGTAAGACCGATATTGTTTATACTAACCCCGAAGAATCTGAAATTCAAAACCAAATATCAACATCACAGCCAACATCGTTTCACACAGAGCCAGTCGCTGGAACAAGTAGATAAGATGATACAAGCGGCCTGTGCGAGGTAAGGGGGTGCACAGGGCAAGACCTGGTAGCGTGTCCCCGTTGCCAGAGCCAACAGCTGTGCACCTACCACTGAAACTCTTTTGGTCGTGGGTGTTTTATACAATTCAAAAGCACCCAGCCCTCGATAACGTTCAGCAAAGGATAAAGCCAGTGGATATAATGAAAAGGGAAAGAGCAAAGAGATAATTCCCCATTTTAAAAAGAGGCTACTCGCTTCGGTATTTTCACTAAAGGTCACATGTTCACAGTTGACATGAAGTGCCATATTTTCAAGCTGCATGAAAACATGTAGTTTTTTGGCACCCTTGGACTATATTGATTGTACGTAACAACATTCTCTTGTGCCAAGCTTAGATAGTGGTACCCTATATCAAACTGACGATGCAGTTCTGTCTGTAAATAATTTTGAAATTTGGTTAATATTTTACTGTATAATGGAATTAAATACTTAGTGTACAAAAAGATTAAAAGTGTAAATGTACAATATAGAAGCTAAATGTTGTTGAGTTCTTTATGTCACATTCTTAATAGCGATTAATAATTAAAACATGCTGAACAATAAATAAAAACATTCAGAGCAATATAATTTAATGACTTGACTTCATTTATACATTACTATACGGGGTGATTAAAAAAGAATGGTGCAAAAAGAAACTTAATCTACATGGAAATTAGAAGTCGTACGAAAATGATTATTAAATTACTTTTATTTATTTAATTTACATGCTGTAAAACAGATGTTATCCAATTACATTACAGCAGTTCATTCTATGTTAACATGACATAATGTGGTGAAAATAAGAAGTCCAAAATAAAACACTAGCAATTGAACCATACATAAAAAATATAAATAAAACAATTCATTGCGGAAACCAGTGCAAATATAAAAAAACATATAACAGAACATAAATTTAAGTATAGACTTGAGACAAAACATACTAATTCTAGATATTGTACATACTTAATAGCGATTAATAAATAAAACATGCTGAACAATAAATAAAACATGCAGGACAATAAATAAAAACATTCAGAGCAATATAATTTAAGCTAGTACAACGAATAACAAAAAATAAATTATAATTATATTAATTCCATAACAGTAGTAACAATTAATAAATATCTCAGAGCTAAACAACCATAATCAAACGTGATATTATCAAAACAATTGAACAAAACCCCAATATATATATATATAAATACATAAATAGTTAACATATACAGATACGCTTCTGTAGTAGTCACGAAGTCCCTTCAATTTTTTTTGCACTTCTTTAACTGAAACAAAAAGAAACATATTATAATTTGTACACATAAGATAGGTCAAGGGTAGGGTCAGTGATTTTATCAATGGGAGGGGATGCTGCGTGGTTGACCTACTGGTATTTGGCACAATTAGATAAAATTTTTATTATAAAAATTTTGATTTTCAGAAATTGTATTTTTTTAGGTAACTCGGCTACTGGCGCATCCTTCAAAAGTTTGTCGTTTACTTTTAGAATAGGAGCCTCAACATTAAGCAAAATTGTCAGAGAAACAGTGAAAGAACTGTGGAATGTTTTGCAGCCGATTCACATGCCTGTACCATAGAATAAGTATTACAGTAAAGAAGTCCAACCGGGATCCGGGATAGGGAAGCTAGCGCGATGAGCTAGGAGCGCTAGTTGTACTGTTTGCAGGGTGAACAGTAGGTTAGTCAGAGGCTGTACCGGCAGCGCGGTGTTGCCACATCTCACTCACTGCTCGCGCTGATCTGTTGAGTGAGTGCGTGAGCTCGTGAGTAGACAGTCACTGTGTACCGTACCTTGCCCCGGCATAGCACACATTGCTCTCTGCTCTGCCACACTCAGGGGTAGTGGTGTAGTTCATTTAGGTTGTCACTTGACTAATTCTTTTCAGACCTAAAATACTATTAAATTAATGATTGTAGTATGGATTGAATAGACGCTGCGACTCATATTTTAAGCGATTTGTTAATATTATTGTCCTGATAAGAGCTTAAAAACACAAACCTAGATTATTAGTACTGTACATTTATAGTGTTTTTTTAATGTAGCTACCACCGATTAACATCCAGAATCTCGATTGAGGTGAAAAATGTGCATTTGACACTTGTCATGTTTATTGTTAATGTGCACCGTTACAATTTAAAACTAATTCATGCTTCTCTTTATTGTTCATGACTCATGAAGCAAAGTTTCATTACATGATGAGTAGTAGGAAACTTTCTGCGGTTCTTAGATAAACAGGTATAGTAAAAACATTATGAATTAACGTAACTTAGTTTTATTAGGCTATTACGCAATAACAAATATCACTTTTTTAGTATTACTACAATAATGTAGTGATTTGTGGAAGAAGCAACATTACAATGACTATGCCAAGAGCAAACAACTTACCAAAAAATAAACTATCGGTGTTTTATGAACGTATTTATGACTATACTATAGTAACGGCCAACTTGTGCTTCGCCAAGTAATTGAAATGAAATAAAAATCGTCATTATTGGTGGTGAAGTTAGACTTTAAAGTTCAACAGTATTAAAAGTATTAAATGTTAAAAATATGATAAAATATGCTATGGATAAATACGAATGTCATGACTGTAATGTTTACATCATCATAACAATATTTAAAATAAACGAAAGCCATAAGAAAACAAACAGAAAAAATGTACGATTTCTACATCTAAAATTCCATTCAGCATCTTTTCTTCAACAAAGTTTATTTGTAAAAAGGCATACTGATAGTTTTATACTATATTACCGTTGATTGGGTTTGAAGAGTCGATTTCAAGGAGGGTGTCTTCATCTGGATCGTACGATGTGGTTTTCGGAGGCTCCATTATATGTTTCAGAGTTAAAACCCGCAAATTTCCTCTGAATACCCTGACGGTGGGATTCGGGTTGAACCCACCTCGTTGTCTGATGGAGGAAAACAGATTTTCTAGAGGGTCTTGATTTAGTCGTGCAGTCAGGAGGTATGCGCATTTTTCCTATTCGAACAATTGCAAAATGGCTGTGAGCGTAGTGACAAATCCGTCGAAGCAGGGTGGTCTAGGAAATTTAGCGTCTATTTTCTTTATAGTTTTAAAGTTTGATATTCCCTGTTTAATAATATTCAGAGTGTGAATGTCTTTGTTGTTTAAAGCCGAGTTGTCTGGGTTCCTTGCTTTAAGCACTTTGCTGTTCATTGCGTCAAAAAGAGAGTTGATCTCGCTTATAAAATTGACCGTATTTAAAGCAGTTTTGCTGTTTATCTGTTTTGTAGCTATTGATGTGTTTAGAGCTGAAGCATGACTGAACAACTGTGTTGCCAGCGAAACACTCATCTTCTGAAACGGACCTGGCCACAGATGTGCATCTGTCAGTTGGTGAGCAGCGCGAGTAGTTGAGCTGCTGCACTCGATTGCGTACAGTTTCCTTCTGTCCGACATAGACACAAAGTTTCCTTTGTATATGAAGTTGTGGGTCAAAAGGTTATTCCGCAGTGATTTAATTAAATGAGGCATGTCATAAACTGCAAACACCTTTTCATTTTTACAGCTGAGAAAATACGGGTTTGCTGAAGTAACTCCTAAATTTTGGAATGACTTGGTGTTCGACGTGCCCTGATCGCACACCGCAACCTTAATATTTAGCCCCGCCTCTGTCAAAAGCTCTACAGCTTTCTCAATCAGATACGAAAGCTTTTCATCAGGAATGGTTTTTCTTATATGAAATAGGCAATCGGCATCTTCCACTGATAGTACAAGTCTCTAACCATAAAAACAAGGGCTTGCTTTCCCAAGACAGGGTCTCTGCCAAACGGTCCTACATCTTGGTATCCCTCAATAATGTCAAGATTGGGAGAGTATTCTAGATGTGTCTTGATCGCCATAGCATCAAACATTAAGACACATTTCTTCTCCATCTCGTTCATGGTTGCCGATTTTAATTTAATTTTATCGAATACTTCTTTGTTGAAACCTGTTTTAAACGCTTTATGCTCTGATAGCCACATGTGAAGTGTTGAGACACCAGGCAAACAAAGTATTTTTCTCATGTATTTGTATGTTGAGGGTGATCTTAGATACAAACTTACTGCCAGTTTCCTTTCCTCTTTACTCCACGGCTGTCTTCTTTTGTGTAACTGCATACTAAACAGTATGGACGCTTCTTTAGTTTTGAAAGGAACATCTCGAGTATTGGTGCTTCTTTTAAAATGTTTGTTTTTCAATGCGAATGTGTTAAAAGTTTCGCTCTTTGGGAAGCGCTTTTAGTTTGCTGACGTTTACTTAAATTAGATTTTGTATCTGGAAAAAGTTTCTGTCGTAATTTGGAAGGATACTTTAGGGGCGAAGCAGTTGCAATCCATCGAGATGTTGAGTAAGCTTTGTTCTGTACAGAAAATGAACCGGATGGTGTATGGACAAGATCGTCCGTGTCTTGTTTCTGTGGTTGGTGTTAATATTTCTACACCAGATGTGTGTGGGCTATTGTTTGTATTTACACTAGTGTTAAGTTCTAGTAGACCGGAATTCGTGGCAGGATTGTTTAAGTTAGAAATGACATTGGATGGGCTTGTTGCAGTTGAAGATGAAACTGGTTGTTTGAGACTGTTTCGAAAAACATACGTGTTTTTAGTGCATCTTTGCAATTTAGGTGGTGATGAAATTGACTGTGGTGATGATTGTCGTTGAAAAGAGATGGAGGTTCCAGCTGTTGATGTTGTACTTTCATTCGAGTATGGAATAGGTACGCAGCCAGGAAAAAGCCTGCCACTAGGGAAAATTTCTTCAGGTTTGAAGTGTTCTTCACACACAATTTTGTTTTTGTGTAGCATTGTAGCCGAAAGACCAATTAAATCAGGATTTCCTAAAATGAAAAAAAGTTATTGGCTGAAGCTCTGTAATACTCATATTATGGATATTTTCTTAACAGTGGCTACCACAAACCTTCTCCCAGAATAAAACCTTATTTGCAACAGTGTTCTAATGCGATTGTGTTGATTTTTTCATACGCATATTAATAACGATTATTGATACATTTACTTAATTAAGTAATATGCGACTATTTAATCTATTTAGCATGTGATTGTCAAATAGTGACTTTAAATCAACAAGCTGGAAATATTACAAACATAATTTAAATACTATGTCAAATGACTTATTATTGATCAAATATAGTTCATTCATTATAATAAAATATACGTTATAATTTAAGTTTCATTTAACATAATATGGTTGACATCTCTATATTAAGCAAGGGTTATATATTATATATAATTATAGATAAATAACTCTCACTGTAACGGGTAATGGCTTCATTCCCCCACTATTCTTTAGAATAACCTATATAACTTTGTAGTAATTTGTTTTAGATAATACTGCTCTATTACCATCACACCTACAAATTGGTATGTATTAAGGCCGTTTAGGCAATGATCCCCGCCATTGACCAAATCCGACTTAAAACCCTCAAACAAACATTATGGTTTCATCTTTTCAAGTAGCTCTAATAGTAAATTCTGCAATCCGTTTAGGAAATCCATTGTGGCCACCCAGTAGATAAAATCAACTTCTCATGTTTTTTATGACACACAATTCGAAATATCAATAACTTTTAAAACTGTTCAAACGTGGATTAACAAAAGTAGACTTTCAAAGAAGGAACAATATTTATTGAATAAATGAGGAATTAATTTTTAAAACAGTTTAAAGCTTTACAATCTGTTAGAGTAAATACAAAAGTCAAATGATTTAGAAGTTAAATACACAATACCATTGTAATTTTCCAAACCATAAAAATTCAACTATACTACATTTACTACTGCTAAATATTTCATGTTTTAAAACTTGCTTTTAAAATAAGGGCCCCTGAACATGCATGTTAACAATTCAATTAATAATTCAACAATTTTAACCATTTAAATTACAAGATGTAGGGGTTCAACTTTAACCTTTGGACTTGAGGATGTCTGCTTAGTCACCTTTTTTCTGTAAAGAAACAAAACAATCAAAAATTTAATAATAGGTCTAATAATAACCACCATTATACATGTATAGGCCCAGCCAGACTATGTAAAATATGCTAAAGTAGTCTTGAAAGTTTGGATTTTCTTTGTGCCCAGACATGCTTCCTTTTAATAACTTCTCCCTAACTAACTTTCCAATCAAACACTTTTGTGTAAATGTTGTTGATCAAATGTTTATAGTATTAATGTTGTGAATAATTTTATGGCTTCACTACTGTTACTTATTACATATACAATTATGCATAGCTAAAATTATCTCTATCAATAATGTGTGTGAAATTTGTTTGCCTGGGAGTGGCAATTACTTTAAACCATCCTGGATGAAGAAACAGGTGAAACTTCATTAACTTGCGTCGGAGCGCTCCACGGGTGGTTTCCTCCGTGTCTTTTTGGTAAAATTCAGGTTTTTTGTGTGTCGGCGGTCTAAGGTCGGGTGTACCACGTGCCTCTTCCTAGGAACCCCCAGATACGCCATTTTCTTAGTTTTAACAAAAGGGGTCAATGTGAGAAGAGAATTAGTAGCGTACACGGACGTTTCGTCCGTGAGCATGACTGAACTACAGTTGCTGGATGAAACCTCCGTGTGCGCCCTTCTGAGTGATGGTTTATGCTAGTTTGAAAATCAGATTGTTGGTTTGTTATGGTGCTTAATTTTTAGTTCTATAAGATGGAGAGGGAAGAATATCGAATTTCAAGACTTTTGGACATTAAGGAGCAGAGAGGAACAGTACGAAATTGTGAATAGACCGAGAGAAGAGTTAGTGCATGCGTTGTTTCCTGATGAGTTAGTTCCATATTAATATCGTTTCCTTTGTCTAACAATTACCTTAAAAAATAATTATTCAAATTCAATTCAAAATTCTTTATTTGCAGAATGACAATATTTTCATTGCATTACAAACGTCACTAATTATAGAACTAAAAATTATACATTGTATGGAACATTAAGTTTGTACAAAGTATTTATCAAACTTAAAGTAATCTAATCAAACTACTTTTTATTACAGTTCAAGAAATTCATTGACAGAGTAACAAGCTTTATCTATTAAAAACTTATTTAGAGCACATTTAAATTTACTTAAAGTATTGGACTCGCGAATGTTTTGCGGTAACTTATTATACAATTTTGGACCAATATTTTGTGGGGTGGAGGTAAGTTCTAACCTATGTGGAAGTTGCCTATGCTGAAATCTGTGCCTGGTTGGGTAGTTGTGCACAGATGCTCCAGTTACACAGGTTGAAGATCTAAACTTATAAAATAACAACAATTCATAAATATACATTGAGGGGAGAGTTAAAATATTAAATGCTTTGAAATAATTTCTACAAGATGCTCTCCATTTAATTTCATTATTCGAATGGCTCTTTTTGTAGAATAAATAGCCTCAAAAGTTTATTTGCGACGTAGACCCCACAGTACAATGCCATATCTCAACCGTGACTCAATGAGCGAAGTGTAAATCAATTTCATGAGAAAGAAATTTTGATAATCCAAAACCTGGTTAAAAGAAACAAATAAGAAGAAATTTTTGAGCTGAGAATATTAATGTGAGATGTCCATGAAAATGAGTCATCAAATACTAACCCTAAATATTTAATTTCTTTATCAAACGGTAGCTCTATATCATCCATGAAAATCAGGGGTCCATTTCAAAGCAATTGCTCTTAGTGAAATTTATACATTTTGTTTTATTTGGATTTACATGTAAATTGTTATTATTTAGGTATTGAAAGAGATTTGACAATTGTAAATAACCATCTAATTCTAAATTGGGATTTTTTTTTTAAAGTTATTGATATGTCATCCGCGTACATTGTTATTTGTAAGTTACCAAGCGTTTGAGTAATATTATTTGTGTAGAGAATATACAAAATTGGCCTAAAACTGAACCCTGAGGGATTCAAATTTTATTGCCATATTTCCGGATTTCAACTTATTATTAACTTGAACACTTTGTGTTCTAAATAGCAAATATGACTTTATCCAATCTAAAGGTACGCCCCGAATTCCAAGTTGATACAAACGTTCAAATAATATGTTGATGATCTAAGCAATCAAATGCTTTCTAAATCCAAAATACCCTATAGTTTTACATTTATCGTCTAATGCAATGATCGCTTTTGTGACAAAATCGACCATAGCATCAGTCGTATTCCTCCCTCTTACAAACCCGTATTGCTCCTTACATATCAAATTATTTTGAAACAAAAAATCTAATAGCCTATTTGCAAATACATATTCGTAAACTTTAGAAATGGTTGAAATATTTGCCACTGGGCGCCAGTTTTCCGGTAAGTTAGGAGCCCCATCTTTAAATATAGGACGAATTATGGTTTGTTTTAATTCGCTTGGAAATACACCCTGAGACAATGACGCATTTATTGCGTCTGCTAAGGGTTCGCAAATGTAGCTCGCGCAATGCCGAATAGTTTTGTGACTTAGTCCATCATAGCCGGCTGAGTTAGAATTCTTTAGCTTCATTATTATTTGATACACTTCACGAGAATCAGTTGGACACAAAGCTAGTATTATTTTTTAGATAATACTGTTTATTACCATCACAATCTACAAATTCGGTATGTATTAAGGCCGTTTGGAAGGTACTTTTAACTTCATCACCAGATACGTTTTATTTTTACGTTTAGTTTTATACATTAACTGACCTTCATAATTGTATTGTACATAACATAACATATTTCATGTAATATTTCAAGGTTAATACACTAAACTTTCTTAAACTCTAGCATATAACTTTTATTTGTTAAAATGTTTATCAACGTTTAAAAGAAACGGCATTATTTTATCATAGAATGCCAGAACAGAATAGTGCCCAGTTTCAATTTCCTGTCTAAGTCGGACATCGAAACGACAAAGTTCTGTTTGTGTCTCACTCATCCATTTATGTCAGATTGTAGTGAGTTGTAAAAGTGTCGTAGTTTGGGAGTGAAACATGTTGAGGGTTGGAAACAAAAAAAGGGTCGAGCCGACGGAGACACACACAGCTGTGTGTGTTTGTTTACAAGCTTCACTGCGATAAACAGACGATGTCAAGAGGGTAGGATAGCGCATTGCTTGCAAGTTGCAGTTGTAGGTCTGGTTTAAGAGTGCGGTTGAATTAAACTCGTAGTTTGGGAATACGTTTAATTCGTATAATTATGTTTTTCACTTTTCAGTTAGTATAGTGTAAGTTTAAGAAATAATGTGTAGTGTACCTTGCTTTTGTAATCGTTGTCTGGAATATGTAAAAGTCCAGCTCAGTCAGTCGAGCAGAAAACAACTCCTCCTTATCGTTCTGTTAACTGTGCAGTTTGCACTGTATGGGACAAGACTTCAAATTTACAGTACAGTTTTCAATCCAATATCAATTATGTCGGCAATCTGCAGCTTCTGTAATACCAAGTGTGACAGTAGTGATGTGAAGTGTTGAAAGTGTTTCACAACAAGTGTTTTTTACGTATATATGAGGGAGTGAAGACACGTTCTGGTAGTTGCGTGTGTGATTTAGTGTTAGTTTTATACCAAAAATATATCTTACACACCCACAATACTGTACCTAAAGCTAGTTAGGTAAATATTAAAACAATATTATCACCACTTTTAGTGTAATTCAAAAGAACCTTTATGAACTTACCGCAGTTTTCCACCCATGTATCAGCCAATTCTTTTGGAAATGTGAAGAATCGAAGTCCTGATGGCCGGCTGCGTCGACTATTAGAACACTTATAATAACTACACTTCGCTGGCATGATCACTGCTAATAACTATCGGAATTAGAAAAGGCTAAACATAAGGTAACAAACACAAACTAAAAAACAGATTTAAAGAGACGCTCACAGATTAAAGAGACAGGCACAGTCAGCGGGTTAGGGCACGGGCAGCGGCTGGGGTCTGGTCCTCGAGAGGGGAAGTATAGAGGCCGGCAAGGAGGGGGCACGCAGTCAACGCGGCAACGGGGCACTGGTACCTCCCCTCCGAACGCCCGGGCGCTCGCAGCGCTTTAAAGCGTACAACGACTTTACTACAGAGTTTCCTACAAATTCCGTTTACATGCGGTCAGACTTCTTTACTGTAATACTTATTCTATGCCTGTACCTACGTCAGACACGTTCCTTCGTACCAGCAGTGAGTTCTTTGAACTTTGGAACTTTCCAAATTGTATTAGATGTATTGATGTAAAACACGTTAGAGTTATATGTCCTCCACACTCAGGGACAATGTTTTGCAACTATAAAAAGTTTTATTCGATAACTTTACAAGGAGTCTGTGACGCTAAATATAGATTTTCTATGATCGATGTTGGAGGATTTGGAAAACAGAACGATGGAGCTACGTTTGCAGCTTCTGATATGTACTTAAAAATGAAAAGTGACCAGTTAAATATTCCAGATAGTAGTTACTTACCGAAGACACAAGTAAAAACACCTATGGTTTTTCTTGGTGACGAGGCTTATCCTCTATCAAGTCATTTTTTAACACCCTACCCAGCTGACAATCTGACAATGGATAAAATCACGTACAATTTCAGGCATTCAAGAGCAAGAAAAACTATTGCGTGTTCATTTGGAATTTCGTATTCTAAATGGAGAATTCTCTCGAAAAGTATTGAAACGAAACATGAAACTGCTGATCACATAATTAAGGCCGTATGTGTCCTTCAAAACACAATTATTGACAGAAGGTTTTGAAAGGCATTTGAACAAGTATTGTCTGGTGACCAAATTCATGAGGATGCCCATGCCCAACCGGCACGAAGACCAAGGCAAAGAGGCCAACAGCCATCTGCAGGGATGCTCTTGCGTGATACATTCAAAGCATATTTCCAGCAAAATACGATTCAAATTGTACTAGACAATTGAATGAAAATGTAATTGCTTTAAGTTTATGCTAACTAATAAAAGTTTCTCTTACCTGTCAAGCTGTTTTCTTGACTTATTTCCTTCCAGAGACGGTCGAGAATGTACCGGTTATGATGGTCATTCAACTTCTGGTCCCAAATAGGACGGCGTTCATGAACTGAGAGTATAAAGGTTTCTATGTCCATCATCAACCACGTGTGTTGTCTGTCAACCAATGACACTCGACTAAACCCTCTAGGTAAAGAAATTGAGGTAGAATTCTCGAGCAGAGAGCCTAGCAGGTCGGTGCGTGTACCAGCTCCCCTTCCCGCTCTACTATGTTTTGGCGCGGCTGACTACGTGTATTCTTTTTTACCCTCTCAGCTACACTCTAGCCTCGCCGCTCCACTATATTTTCACCGTAAGGCTATCAAGACGCTAAAAGAAAACCGTGATATTATGCTTCTGCCAGCAGATAAAGGGAACTCTATTGTCATTTTGAACACGGCAGACTATATCATTGAAGCCGAAAGGCAGTTAAGCGATTCGACAACCTATAAATTGTTAGATGAAGATCCCACTTCTAAATACAATGATCAAATTCAAGAATATATCGAGGTACGTGGGCCTAAACAAAATTTGTCTTCTAAAACTATTAATTTGCTGATCCCTAAATTTCCCAGAACCCCAGTTTTTTACATTTTACCCAAAATTCACAAGCCAACTAGGCCGGTTCCCGGTAGACCTATTGCTTAAGGCCGAGGCAATGGAGGAGCTCCCTGTGAAGTTTTTGGGATTTTGGGTTGACCCCAGGTTAAAATGGCACTACCATGTACAGCAGGTATGTGTCAAGCTGGCTAGAGTCTGTTACCTATTAAGAGAACTGAAACGTGTTTTAAATAGAGAGCATCTGCTGATGGTTTACTATGGGCTTTTTCATAGTCACCTGACGTATGGGATTGTAGTCTGGGGCCATTCAGCATCTATTCAGGATATTTTGCTGCAGAAAAGAGCAGTAAGAATCATAACGGGCTCTGATCACCTTGAGCACTGCAGGCCCATCTTTGCAGAGTTAAGAATCCTAACCGTGGTTAACCAGTACATCCTTAACATCCTCACTTCTCTCAAGAAAGATATAGGAAGCCATAGCAACAGGAGTGTACTGCACAGCCATGGGACTCGTCATGCTGGCAAGCTGGATGTGCCTCGCTGCCGCCTTAGCTTCACGCAGAAGGCTTATCCTCACTCTGTTTTGAAGATTTTTAACAAACTTCCTCAAGAATTACGAGATCTTGACCTGAGGACCTTCAAGGCGAGAGTGACGGAGTGCTTGGTCAGGAGACCTCTTTACTCTCTGCGTGAACTGGACGAGGCATCTCTCTTTGACTTAGTGGCAGAGTAGCTTGTCCTGGCCCAAATATTGTGTAAATATTCTTGTATATATTTTTAACTTATTGACGCTGTCTATCCGAGTCATCGGTCAACGACATGGAGCTGTGGTTAACTCAGCCTTTGGTGGGTGTTCATGTTCTTGTGATAAGGAGATAGAGTCGGTCATTGTACTGATAAGGCTCCGGTGAGGGGCCAGAATATTGGAGTGAGGGCTGAGGCATTCCAGATTGTGCCAGCTTCGTGACCAAATGGTGCTTTATCGTTTGAAGATCCCTCACACATTTGTGGATTACTTCTAGAAACTTTAATTTCTGGACTGAGGTGAGCTTAAAGCAAATTTTTACCACTGATTTAAGTTTTTAAGTCAAGCAAAATGTAATGGACAATTTCTACTTTCAATTAAATTAAATATCTGGTGAATGTAAAATTTACTTGTTAAAAACCAACCCTTTAAAACTTCAATTTGTAAAATATTTTTGAAAATCAAGTAAATCATACTTTTGTGAATTTATTAGTGCAATAATGCAAAATGTGTAACCCAATTATTTTATAAGTATCTTATGTAAATTCTTTCACCAAATTGTTTCACTCAAACTTGAGCAGGAATGTCTGTTACATGGTTTCAACAGGAAACTATTTAAATCAATGTGGTCTCTTTTAAAGAAGTTTTATTCAAGGGGTATTAATTAATACAATTAGAAAAAGGTGTTGACTTTAAAAGTTAAAATAAAAGGGAGCATAAGGTTTATTATTTTTCTTGTCAAATGTAAATTATAAGGTCAAACATGAGTATTATTTAGAAACGCATTTAATATTTTAAGATTAGTAGTTTAACAATAATTGTGTGTCCTGATATTTTATGTGCTATTGTATATGTGTTTGTTCCTACAATTAAATTATTTCAAATCACTCAAAATATTATTTGAGGTCAAACAATTAGCAAATGAGCAGATTGAATAAATTATTATTTAAAGTCTTTGAGCATTCTCAGTTAATGAGTATTTATGAACAGTATATAAACTTCACTGTATAATTTTATTCTTAAGTTGAAATAGCATACAATTTGTAAAACACCAAATGTAAAACTTGAACTGTACTTTTAAAATTTATATCTTGGAAACTATTAGGCCAGCAGATAACGTTATTTTGGGACATTTTCTATTGCTTGTGGAATATTGCCTGGGATTTTGTTCTCCTGGAACTTAACTGGAGGATTTTCTTACCTGGAGAAGACATGCCTACCTGGATGAGACGATAGCTACTGGAACTTTCGGCTGAATTTCAACTCACACCCCTAAAAGCGAAAGTTTGAGGCGATCCGAATTCACACGTGAACATCGGTGAGACAATGTGTACCTTCACCTCACCTTTAACAGGCGGTCCTGACAGCTATCCGGTACCTGACTGAGGGTGACCAACACTCACGAGGAAAGAAGTTGGATGCGGAAAGTGTTCGGGTTGCCTTATCTGAAGCCGGAAGAAGTCCACGACGCTTACGTAGAGGACTTCATGGATAATCTACCAGATAACCCAAAAATTAGAAAGTTTAGTGACTATTTAGTGGAAACATTTTTGGAAACCGGTGCTTTGTTCCCAGCGGAAATTTGGGCATCCTTTAACAGAGACAGTGTAACAACAAATCCATGCGAATCTTTCCACGCACACTTTGGAAAAAGGTTTTACCAAGCATACCCCGATTTTTTACCTTTGTCAGAGAACTGATCAGTAATCAAGCATTTGTTTACATTAAGATACAATCTCTAAATGAACCCCCCGGAGGTAAAGCCCACCGACGTGCTCTAGACGAACTTTGTGTTGCCAAGAGTAAATACCTTAGTGGGAAAATATCAAGAAAGGTATATTTAGCTAAAGTTAGCAAAAGGTTCACGAAACTGTGAGATGCACATGTACAATTAATAAATACAATTCTGTAAATACAAAAGGTTCAATATTTACTTTCTTATTTAAATTAACCCCAATGTTTGAAGAATTTTTATTGTATAGGGTCTTCAACAAAAATATGATTGAAACATAAAACACCCTTTGGTAATAAAGTGTGTTTATTCTAAAGCACTTTTTACTATGGGTGTTTAATGTTTTCAATGTATATTTATTAACTTTGAAATTGCTTGATTCAAAATAAATAAAAACTTGTTTTATCTCAGAACTACTTTGTTTTTAAAATTTGACAATTGTTTCTGATCAAGTTTTCTACTTAAGTTTTGGAATTTTAATGACAATTAAATACAATTTACTCAATTGTACAATATGCCGCTTGTCAAAGATGTAGCGATGCGTACTGTAATTGCTCATCCATGTTCACGGGGTGTGAATTCGGACCGCCTCGAACTTTCACTTTTAGGGGTGTGAGTTGGAATCCACACGGAACTTTCACCGAGCGTGCCGCGTCTTCCAGCCTTGTCTTACCGTGCTACACTCTGATGTTGTCTGTCTTATCGTGGGGCGAATTGCAGTCGTATGTACTAGTGTGTGACTTCGCTCAGTGCGGTGAGTGACTATATTAAGTTTGAACTGCGGGATCCGGCAACATAGACTGTGGGGCTCAGCAACTTAGACTGTGGTTAACACGGCGCTCGATATATTGAACTTCGACATATAGGCTAATTTATTCGTATATATTTATTTGTCTTTATCTTTGTTTTAAATTGTTTGTATGGGCATGTTGTTTAAATTGATATTTACAGGTGGCCACCGTTTGTAAAAACAGTACTGGGTATTATTCTATTTATTGAGTTAGGACTAGCAAAAGTATTGGGATAATAACTTGTTTGTGAGTGTGTATGTTTCAATTTATGTTTTAAATTAAGAGTCTTGTCGTAGGAAGTACAAAACAAAAGCAAAAAAAATATAGTACATTATTTGGTAACACTTTAATAGAAAATATTTGTTATAAGAAAGTGTTCCTTTCATAAATCATATTAACATAAATCATATCTATCTGGACATTGCACAATTGTTCGATAGATTTATAAAAATCTTTAATACAAATTTACTGTGAACATATCTTTGGGCTTTATTACTTTAACCTAGTCACAGTTAAAATCAAGACATCAAAATATTTTTTTATCTCACTCTCAGTCCAGTTTTTGCTTATTTATCATCAGTGAATCTACGCTCAACCAACGGCGGATCGAGGTCCTCATTGACTCCTCCGAGTGTGATCCTTTCATGAGGTGGCGCCCTATTTTTATAATTTATTTTACTGGAGATCTGGTTGGGATTAGGTCCTGTGATAGTGAACCCGCCCAGGCTGACTAGTCGGCAAACCAACTAAATAGTTAATGTGGCAATATATATATATATCAATTTATATTATGATATTTACTAGTTAGCCTTTTAAACAAATAATAATAATTTTTATTCAGCATTGTTGTTTACGTACTGTTACTTTTATTTGGTTTACAATTTTTGCTAACCAACTCGTCCTATGTTTTCTAGTTCTACAAGAAGTATTGAGGATGTCAAACGCGCAAAGACGAGTCTTTGGGCTCTGATGCTGTCGACACTGACATGACGAACTTAAATGAACCACAAGACAATTTACAAGAAGAAATTGTACACGGCTATAGCCAAACAACACAAGACAATACGAGTATGACACTTAATGATATTTCATCTAGTTATCTACCATTATACCAGGACGTGAGTGCGTCGCCCAATCGGAGCCACAGTCCTTCCGTCATCGCTACACCTAGAGAACAACCTAGGTCAGCCAATACCAAGAACCATACGACCCCACAACAGAGAAAACCTCTAGGCCTTGGATACAAAAAATTTTTTAGATTAAGAAAAAGAAAAATGTAGATTCCCATATTTTTTTAAAAGTATAGGCATGACCGCTGAAAAGTTCCATCCGTTACTCAAAGCAGAGTTGAAGAAACAAGTTTGTAATTTGGTTATGGATATGGAGGTGAGGAACAATACCATGATGGAGAGAGGAATAATAGCACACGCTATCGAGTCGGCATCGAATTCTATGGACGCAACATTTCACAGTTCTGGTGTTAATGAACAGGTCCAAGATTCGACTAATGAAGCACAACCACGAGACCCTGAACTCCATTCACGAAGCATTCTAACGCCAATGTGGAATTCAATTATTTAATGTTGATATGTGATTGTACCAGATTTGGTAAAATCATTAGATTATATCGTCGGTCTAATTAGCAAACCTCGTAACTCACATTTTCCACTTTTTACAAGGGGAACAAAAAACTGATTTATTTTTGTTTTACAAGCTGTACTTTTACAATAAAATATTCTTAACATGATTTTTATTGATTGTAACATAACTGAAATATAACCTTTTGCCTATTTTAACATTTTATTATATATAGTGGAGTTAAGAGGTTTGAACTAGCTTTGCATAGGAGTTACGTGTTGTGTGTATGATAGATACGTGGTTTGTTAGAACCACAATTGGAGTTAAGTGGTCCCACATCAAATTAAATAGGTCTCTTTAAAGAGGTTCAAGAAAAATAAAACGCCTTATTGACGAACAAAAATCTTCTATGGCTTCAATGTCTCTAACTTTGGACATGTAGACGTCAAGAGCCAACAACTCCTTTTAGCTGCCTCTCACTTGCCAAAACAATTTCGACAAACTTACATCTTCTTTGAAAGAATGGGAACTTGACAAAATGAAAAAAACCATTTATATAATCACGAACAACGCCAAAAACATCAAACATGCTATGTCCTTACATACGGCTGGAATTACATAACTAAACTGCTTTGCCCATACTCTGCAGTTGGCCTTACGTGATGCAAAAACACAAACTCCAGGTATGATAGACCTAACAGCAATAGTGAAAAAAGTAGTCGGCCATTATAAACACAGTTCAAAGGCTACAGATAGGTTACACAACATCCAGAAGGATATGGGTAAGCCAGAACTAAAATGATTCAGGATTGTGGCACAAGATGGAACTCGGAGTACCTGATGCTATCAAGACTTCTGAAAAATAAAGAGGCTTTGTCAAGAGATATAGCAGAAACAGGCCAGTTTGATAATCTCACACTCTCCGAATGGAAGCTGGCCCAAGGTTATGTTGACATTCTTGCGCCAGTTTATCAAGCAACAACCGAAATCTGTTCCGCAATTATTCCCACTTGTTCGATGGTAGTTCCTATTGTACATTGTATCATGGAGAAACTTGACCAGTATAAAACTGAACCATTTGGGACAGGAAAAATGTTTGCCGCAAACTTCTTGAAGTGCATGAAATCCCGATTCCCCAACAAACAGAAAACTGAGCCATACATGACTACTATGCTTCTTGATCCGAGGTTCAAAGACATAATTCTGGAGGAGAATGAGAGGAATGATGAGGAATGTGGCTCATGTAAATCTAAAGAAAGTAATTATGAAGTACGCTGAAAAACACACCGATGAGAGTTCGAGTGACACCAAACAAACTGGTAAGCAGTAAAATAATTAAAACCTAGCTTAAAGTCTAGCCCTAATAGGCTATGCTAACTTATACGATAGCTGTAGATCCTCTCTAACCTAGTTAAAAATTGTTTCATTGTACCACAACATAAGTTCATAGGTCTACATATATCCGGGTGTTTCTAAAAGAACTCCTTGATTTAAAGTGTTATTAGTATACAGTATGGTCAAAATAATAGTTATTAAACATAAATATTATTAAAGAGAATCTTCTCAAGTTTTTCTTTTGATACTATATTCTATGAGCACCTGCCTGGCCACGTCTAAACGATAATAGTTTCTTCCAAGGTATTCAACAGCATATCAGGCGTAACAGATGCTACAGCTTCAACAATCCTCTCCCTCAGATGATCCATGTCACGGATCTTCTCAGGGCACAATGTTTTTTACATTTCCCCAAAATAAAATCTAGTGGAGTCAGATCTGGGCTCCTTGGTGGCCATGCAATTGGCCCACGTCTAAATCCACCTGTTAGGAAAACGCAAGTTCAATGCATCACGGACACGGTTGCTGTAGTGAGGTGGCGCGCCGTCTTGTTGGAAGACAATTGGTTCCTTTTTTTGTCTCTTTGTTTATGTCATCTATTTGTAGGAAAACCTATAGTTCTAGCATGTCACAGTACCCCATTAACTGTTTTCTCAGCAAAAATGAAAGGTCCAACGTCTGATATACTGTTGAATACCTGGGAAGAAACTAATTATCGTTAGTATCAACAGAAACCATGTACTTAAAGGCAAAAACTGAAAAGATTCTCTTTAATAATAATATATATGTTTAATAACTATTATTTTAACTATACTTATACTAATAACACTTTAAATCAAGGAGTTCTTTAGATTTATGATGAGGTTAAAACAACGCTCGGTGTAGTGTTAGGTTGTATGAGGTAAGTGCCGTCAAGAAATTCGTTAGTGCTGGTCAATAAAGTAAGTTATATTTAAAAATATGACGATTTTTCACTATTTTGACATTTATTCGCTGGCTCGTCCGCACCACTGAGACAATCCTATTAGCTCGTTTCCATGAACATCTAATTGTAAATGTGATTTAAAATTGCATTAATTGATTTTACGGCCTATAAAACTGATCTATGCATAAAAGTGCCAACAAGGAAATTTCATCCGTAGGTCGTTCGCATCAGTTGAAAGTACGCCTCTTGTTTAGTCAGTTGCCACGCGCGCGGTGTCGTGCTTTTGAGCGGACAACATTAGGTTTTCCCAAAGGAGTGGAGCGCACTTAAGGGGAAATACCAACATTGTTATTTACGACTTGCAGCCTATTATACGACGGTGGTAGTTCGAAAGTGCTCTGCCAAACCAGGAACGTTTCCGGTATAAGCTGACTCGGAAAAGCCCCAAAGGCTTCCCAGTGAGAAGGGTGATGTAGGAACGAGGGTGGGCCGTGCGAGTTCCCACTCTGAGTCGGGAGATCCACGGCTTTGGCCTTTGTCGGAAAAATTGAAAGAAGCCGCTTTCTATAATTTCCAAACCTATAACCTGAGCTATGTTCAAACAAACTAGGCTAGACTAAAACTATAAAGTAGGTTAAGTCAATATAGCAAATGTTAGTCTGTTCTATCTGATTATAAAATTTAGTAGTTTGCTAGGAGAAAGTAGGTTTGAAATGTCCGATATGAAAGGCGATTGCTGCCAATTAGATATTTCGTACAAGGACTATTGCTACCTGTAGTGTTCACTTATCATGTCTGTATTATTCCAGATGACACAGATGCAGATGAAACTTACCAGCCTCCAATAGTTCCCCTGATTCTGACGATTCTGGTTCAAATGAAGGTAATTTACTAAATATTTCTTTTGTAAAACAACATTACAGTATAATAATAATAATTAGATCTGCAATACATTGTTTGAGGATAAAACAAACGTAGGCAATCAAACCTATTATGAAAGCTGTTCTTCAACCATTGATATTTGTATTGTAAAATTATATTGCAATTTCGGTAAAATGGTAACGGCTAAGTTTTGACGATTATTGTTGCAGGCCGAAATTTAGCGATTGAACCAGTCCCTCAACCATGGAAGGTCCGAAAGAAACATCCCGGAAAAAAGAGGCTGAGACGACAAGACAGCTGGGCTAGAGAAAGAGCTAAAAGGCTAGGAATGAAGGCAAGAGTTACACGGATCGGCGGGGTTCAGTGCACTCAGCAAAGTCTTGTACTGAATAAAATCACAACTGCAGGTACAACTGTAATATCAACATTCCAAATGACAAGTGTAAAGACGTTTTTAAAAGCTTCTGGGAACTCGCGGATTGGGAACTCCAGACGTATTTTATCTTTTCTTCCATAAGATTAGAGGAACCTACAAGGAAAAAACCAGATACAACCTACCAAAAGAGGGCTAGCTGCACTTATACTTTAGAAGGACACAGAGTGTGCAAGGAATTTTTCTCAAAACTCTTGGTGTAAGCAATAAAAGGGTAACTAATGTAATTAACAAGAAACTTCTCTCTCCTGTCTCAGTTGCGACGAAAGACAACAGAGGCCGTAAAACCCCATCCAACAAAATAAGTCAAGAAGCTAATGATGTGATAAAAAACCATATCAGATCTCTTCCAAAATACACCAGTCATTACTCAAGGGTTAGATCGCCTAATGTTAAGTACTTGGCTACCGACTTGAACCTGAAAAAGCTTTACTCAATGTATGTAGAAGTTTGTGCTGAACAAAATGTAAACCCCGAGAAGGAAAGTTATTACAGACATGTTTTTCGTACGGAATTCAATCTATCTTTCAAAAGGCCACAGACAGATACGTGTGATAAATGTGATACCCTTCAAAATATAATCGATAACTCGACTGATGAGAGATTGGCAGAAGCAAAGAACCAGAAAGAACTACACCTCCGAAAAGCAGAAGCGGCGAAAATGGCAAAAGACAATGGTGTAACTCAGTTCAAAAATGACCCATCAACAGTAGTAGTCTGTTTTGACCTGCAGAAAACACTTCCTACACCTAGCCTAACTTGCAAAAAGGGGTACTATAGTCGACAGCTTTGGACGTACAATTTTTGCATACACGATTGTTGCTCTGGACAAGCCTACATGTATTTATGGCACGAGGGACAAGGCGGTCGTGGCTGCAAAGAGATTGCATCATGCCTTTGGAAATTTATCAAAGCTCTTCCTTCACACGTAAAGAAAATTATCCTTTACAGTGACAATTGTGGAGGACAAAACAAAAGCCACTACATTGCTAAGTTCTGGCTCTACGTCGTTGAGAAAACCCACATTGAAACGGTTGAACAAAAGTTTCTTGTTGTTGGACATTCTTTTATGGAGTGTGACCAGGATTTCGGCATAATTGAAAAGTCTAAGAAAAGAACCCATCAACAAGTCTTCGTGCCCAGTATGTGGGCAGACATGATAGCAAAATCTAGTCGAAAGTTTGTCGTCGGTAGGCTGAATGATGAAGACTTGCTTTCTTTGGACTCGTTGGAACCCTTCTTTCGGAAATCAGTTCCTGGCATCAGCAAAATGCAATGGCTGCATTTTAAAAGTAACATACCTTATACACTCTTTTACTCAGAAAGTCTGAACATCCCAATATTCATGGAATTAAACATGAAACAATCTGGCAAACGTGGTCGACCTTCAGCTACTCAGAGCCTTCCTCTATTAGAGCCAGTACAGGAGAAGCCAACAATCAAGAAAGTTAAATACGATAACTTGCAATCGCTTTTACCGTACGTCCCCCCGTGATATTATGATTTCTTCAATTCAATCAACTATGAAAACCAGCCGCGTCAAGGAAGAAACGAATCAGAAGACATCGAAGCCGGGCCCTCAAACATATATGACACTGATGATGAATGAACACTGTATTAAAACTGATTCAATATCAGACCACCCACATTGTTATACAGTTTTTTGTACTTAAACCCGATTGTCTCAATAATTACCTCACATCCTATTTAAAAGCCAAGGGGTATAAGTGATGGTTAAGGTTACCATGGCAACGATATACAAAAGAAAAAATTAATTACATGCTTCAAATTCATTGTATGACCAAACCAATAGCAACATAAAATAAAAAATAAAAATCAAGACATAAAAAAATGTCTTCTAATTTTCAATGGTTGCTACACTTTGAATGCGTTTTACTCAAAACAAGATTTTGTCACTTGTACCCCTTGGCTTTTAGGGTACTCATATAACATCCCTGCCCCCTAAAACCTTGCAACGTAGAATGGTTTGCGAAACACATTTTACACCTGACTGTTTTTTCAATGAAAAAAGAACAAAACTCAAAGTTAATTCCATACCTACGATTTTGTGTGTTTTCGAGGACAACGAGAAGCAGGTTTTAAAACCAGCTATTACAAAAAAATCTCGGATAAGTTGCCGATAAAGACAATCAATTAGTTCCTGATCCTCCCTTATCAACACCTACGACCTCTCAAAACAAGAACAACAATGCCCTGGAGTATGTTTTGAGTCCAGCTCCTTTAAGTCCAACTCCTACAGTTCGTCGTCCTCTTTTTTCCTCTTCTTCTACCCCTAATAAAAAAAACAGCAATGAATGCGAGAGAACTCCGTTGTACAACAAATTCAAAAGTTTGAAGGAGAGAAGGGCAACTCCAAGAAAACCAAAAATGACGCCAATGAAAGAAAAGCTTTCAAAACGCCTAACAGAGGCTTTGAAATTAAATAAAAAATACCAGCAACAAATCAAAAGACTATCTTCACAAACTAAAATAATTAGCAAAGAAGAAGTCATTTTAGGCGCTAAACAATACTTACCAGAAACTGTTCACAATTTTTTTAAAATGCAAATTGAGCACAGCGGGAACAGCAGAAAGGAATGGAGTGCCGAAGAAAGGCGAACATCGTTGAGTTTTCGGTACAGATCCCCAGCAATGTACGATCAGATGAGAAGAAGTGGGTACAAACTACCAACTAGGTAAATATTATCCAAAATTAAATATATTCTTCCACCAAATATCGGTTTGATTTACAATGATTTACTTACAATCATTAGCCAAAATTACAGCAAAATTCGTGTTCACCAGTAATATAGCCACTTTCAACACGTTATTTATTAAACTAAGAATTTTAATAAACAAACTCAAAAATTTTACGGTTAAATCTGATGTTCATTTGAAATATTAAATATAATTTAACTACATTCGGTGCAAGGAGCGGCATATTTTTATTTGCCAATAAGCGCAAACATTTTTTAAACTAAATACATTCTGCTTTTGTAGTTTCCGCTACATAGACACTACTTAATTATATTTATTTTTAAAATTTCCTTTATTAGGGAATTAGTATTAGTTGGTATTATCCTTTAAAGTGCATATTGGTTGATGTGGCTATCCTTTATGTGAACTGTTTATCACAGATGCACTATTTCACGATGGCTGGGGCAGATTGAACTGCAGCCTGGAATTTGTACTGAGCTCCTACAACAACTCAAACAAAAAGTAGATGGTATGACAAAGTGGGAGAAAGAGGCCGTTCCTAAAGAGGCATGTCCATAAAGAAGCATCTTGAATACGATGTCAAAAGAGATTCAGTGGAAGGTATAAACTTTACGTTGTGCTAAACCATAGCAATTTGTTTTGTATATCATTAAAATTTTTTTGACATATTAGGTAAGATGTATTGTATTATTAATGGTTTTTATTGAAAGTTAAATACATTTCAGAATCAAACCAATGTACTTATTATTTGTACTTAAATTATTTTATAATACAGTAATACGAGTAGTATCATTGTATTTAACTAACTTGATTGTATAATATATTAAAACCTGTTGCTCTTTTACATTAGGTGTCAAGGACCTTGGAAGTTTTGGTAGATCACCAACTCCAGGAAGCGATATATATTTGTGTATGGCAAGAGGGCTCCTTCAGAAGTGGAAGTTTCCAGTTTCATATTTTGTTGTGACCAAAAATGTGTCTGGCAGTGAAGTTGAGAAAATGGTACAGCAAACCGTTACTAATTTGATCAAAATTGGTCTTAAAATCAGAGCTGTGATCTGCGACCAAGACGCCACACATAGGAAAGCAGCAAGTCTTCTGAAGGTCACCAAAGAGATCCCACACTTTGAATGTGAAGGGGAAAAAATATATTTCATCTATGATTTCCCCCACATTATCAAATGTTTAAGAAACAATCTTGGGAAGCGAGGCAAAAAGCTGCAAGTAACTTGATCATTGTTTCAAAAATAAACAGACATTTTTAAATCCATTTGAAAATTTTAATTAAATATTTTTTTGTTATTCAGCTCCGAAAACAGCTGCTTTAGACACATGCATTGACAGTGCTAAAGTGTCACTTTTTACCCAGGTAAATAAAGGATAAATATGTTTTGTTTCAGATTTTGATTGGTCAAATAAAAACAAGAGACGGAACTGCTAACTGGGAACATGTGAGGGATCTATACCTGTTAGATAAAGATGCGGCCGCAAGGGCAACAAAACTGACAGAAAAACACGTTTTTGCTGATAGTTTTGATAAAATGTCTGTCTGCCTGGCTACACAAGTATTCAGTCACACTGTTAGTGCAGCCATGAAAACGGCTGTTAGATTGGGCCAATTACCTGTCAGTGCAGCTGAAACTGCAGCTTTTCTTGAGAAGCTTAACAACATTTTCGACTCTATGAACAGCAAGTCAAGATTTGATCCCAATCCTTACAGGTACGAGTGTTATTAGAGTTAACTAAACCTTGTTACACAAGATATTAAATATTTTATCATGAGAACTAGGAAATTTATATTTTTCTAACATAAAAAGCATTTGTAATAAAATCGATTATTTCAGAAACACGTTAAGCGCCAAAAGGTTAGTTTTGAGAAAACATGAAAAACTGTCCTGTCATTAGAGTTATTTTAATTTATTTTACAGGAATTTTTAAACAAAATGTATATTAGTAATGAGCTTTTCTGCGAAAAATTTTATTCGGTCAAATTGTAAAATAATTGTAATTTTTCAATTTTTGTCACTTGACGTGTTTCTGAAATAAACGACCGATTTCCCTGCTAATTTAGACTGAAATCAATTTTTAAAAAAATTTTCAAAGGATATATGAATTAAAACTACTATTTATATTCACACAACTGTTTATTTTGTATAAAAAGTATATACAATAAGCAAAAATTATCGTTTTTCTCCAATCCTACAAAGGTTACTTATACATTTCCTCGTAATTTTTTCCATCTTCATTCTATAAAACTTTTCATATCCAGTGAGATAAGGCTGGAGTTTCTTAAGACCTGCCATCTTCTTAGTGTTAATAGGAACCTAAAAATAAAAGTATACTAAATACTTTAAATTCCTAAAAAATAGAACACTATAACAGCTGTAAACTGTATGTATACATACTTCTTCAGTTGCTTATCAGACGCCGATGAGAGCGGTTGTGTCGGTGGGCCTGCTCGTTATCTGATAGCGCGTCCTAACCTGCCCGGTTCACTTCAAGTCTATGCCGTGAGTTTCGTGTCTCTTAGTCCTTATTTAAAGTGATTAATCGAGAACGTCTTCTAAGTGTGCAATATGTGAAGTTACTATTGGTGCTAAAGATGTCGTAGCTACGTGTGTTGAGTGTAAACGTGTCTACCATATCGCCTGTACACGTATTGGATCTGAGCAAAACTTTACCAAGTCTAAAAGTAAATCGTGGAAATGCGATGATTGTGTCGATGAGTCGAGTTCAACCACTTCAAACAGAAGCGTTGAGGGTCCAGAAGATAAGAGGTCTATCCTGGAAGCGATTAGATGTGTCAAGAGGGACATTAACAAGAACATTGATGAGAAGATCAGCTCTGTTTTAAGTTCAGTAGCGTCAATTTCTGAAGATATAAAACAACTGAAGACCACTGTCACTTCACTAGAAACGTCCCATGCCAAGCTGGAAGAGCGTTGCGAACATCTTACGCACGAAAACGAAAATCTGCAGAAGATAGTTTCGTCTCTACGACTACAGATGCTGGATTCTGAGCAACACCAGCGCGCGGCTAACATCGAGATTGTCGGTCTGCCTTTCACCGAGGGCGAGGATGTGTACGCCTGTCTGGAGAAGATCGCCGCTGCGCTGAACATCCCCTACAAGCGAAGAGAGGTGTCAATAGCTCATCGTCTCCGTCTCTACTCACGCAAACGCCACAGCTATCCTCCAATCATCTGCCAGTTCGTGTCACGAAGTGTGAGATCAACCTGGCTATCAGCGGCTCGCAGCAAGAAACAGCTGGTTGCCAACGAAATCCACCCATCTATGCCTTCAAGTTCCGTCTACATCAACGAGCACTTGACCAGGGAAAACAAGATGCTGCTGGGGAAGGCCAGACGTCTCATGAAGGACCAGAAGATCCACTTCGCGGGCTACTTCAATGGAAAAGTCTTAATCAAGATCTCCCCGACTGCAGAATCTCTTCACGTGACGGACATCTCTCAACTGGACTGTTTCGAAGAAGCTTAAGTTAAGCCTGATAGTGCCGACTTAAAGGTATTTTCATTTATTGTAATATTAGGTTTTATTCGGCATATAAACTATATGCAAACGTTCTATTTTTAGTGCAAATTCTAGCACCTTTTTTATTTAGGAATACATTTTTCTGTTCTTAAAACAGTGCTTTAAAACGCGGAACTGTATTTTATTTTTGAGCAATTAGGCCTATATGATCTTAACAAAAATCATATAATTATTGTGTGCAAATTTATTATTATTTCTTACTACTCGTACTATTTCTCAATATTAACTAGCAGGGATGCAGTTTTTTGTAAATTTAATGTCTTATGCTGTACTACAACTTTATTTTTTTTTAAACTAAGGCTAAGTTTCTTTATTGCAAATAATATATCATAATCTAAAAGCAATAATAGCCCCGAATTAATAGTTTTACAAGAATCAACACTCGTTCATGTTGTTTCTACTTTTTTATATTAAATCGTTAGACTACTATATAACCTAGAGTTGAAATTCTTTAAGATTTCTGATATCTTTAGTACTGTTTGGTTAAGATTTAAAAACCCTTAAATTTAAGTAAAAGAGTTGTTATTAATATCGATTATAATTTCATACAGAAAAATTTGATGGGATGTAAGCGTAGTTATGAGCTATTGTGATAGTTCCCTTTACTTTAATCATTTCCCTCTCTAAAATTAACGCTAACGTTTTGTCTATACTGTAAATGAAAACCGACACATACATAATATACCGCAACATTTGCATTTTTACATTTGAATTTCTTTTTATTCGTTGTTCGCTAACGAGTACCGGGCGGGTGGGCAGGCGGTCTGTGATGGATCGGAATGACGCTGACGATCTGCGCTTTGACGTTAATTGTTTAGAGTTAAGTTCAACGCAGTCCTTCTCTAATTTTTTTAATATTTGTGGTGATGGTGGCCTCAAGGTGTTTCATAGTAACATACGAAGCTACTGTAAAAACTTTGACGATCTTTTATTGTATTTGAATGAGATGCCTGAGTTAGATGTAATTGTATTGACTGAGTGCTGGCTGCCCGAGTGTGGGGGGATGGTAGGGGGAATGGAGGGCTTTGACCACGTGACTACTGATAACTGGCGAAATCGCAACGACGGTGTTATTGTTTACTATAACAAAAGACTGAATGCCTCTACTGAACAACTTGCACTGGGGACGTTTATGGGATAAAATAAATTTTTCAATTAATGGGAACGATATCTGCCTTATATCGAACATTTGATAGTGATATTTTGCTTTTTTAGACGATCTAGAAAGATACTATGACGGAATTAATAAAAGATTCTCATATTTGGATAGGGGACTTAAACATTAATACTTTTGTTGAAAATACCAACTCTGATAGGTATCTCAACTGTTTAGAGGGTGCCGGTTTCACACAGTGTACCAACAAACCGACTCGGGTAACTGATAACAGTGCTACGTGTTTGGATCACATCTTTATACGTTACAATCACATGGATAGAGTTCAAGCTGGTGTGCTTCAGACACATACTACTGACCACTACAGTACTGCACCTGTCACTTTCCCCGACACTACTACTGAAACCATCAACAATCCAACTGAGTACGAAAATACTTACTTAGATTACGCCTTACTGTCACGCAACCTACAGGGTTTAAATTGGGATACAATCACAAGTAATGTGAATGTCGACTTGAGTTTTCTACCTTTAAAGTTAGTAACAGATACAATTAATAATTCCAGGAAATTTAAAAATAGATCAACTAGGTTGAAAAGCAAGCCAGGATTACAGTAGATTTGATTAGAATGATTCGAAACAGAGACAAATTAAGTAAAAAAGCTAAAGACAACCATTTAATGCGGATCTAAAGCTGCAATATCAAGCTCTTAGACGTACCTTAACGGTTGAGCTAAAAATGCCAAGCGTCTTTATTATAGACACAAACTGCAACAGTACAATAATTGTAACCCTAAACTTTGGGGGTTATAAACGAGCTGGTTAGAATTCGGGTAACAAGAGATAGTTTTCCATTGAATAGTATCGACCAAATTTAAATAATTACACAAACGAGGTATACAAGGACATTGCGGACGAATTCAATTTATTTTTTCAAACGTTGGCCAAAATCTAGCAAGATCCATACCTGTTACAAACAACCTACTAGTTGACGATGCATACTACAAACTCGATTGTGTTTTCACTTACACTGTCACGGAACCTGACATTATACGACACATTACTGCACTACGGGTGGGTCTGCTCCAGGTTGTGACAATGTACCTGCTAGTGTCCTCAAACAAAACATTCATATTTTATCAAAATCTCTTCTTTATCTTGTCAACCTCAGTATTTCATCTGGAATTTTCCTGACATCTACAAAACAGCCAAATTTTTTCCTTTATTTAAATCTAACGACTTCGCTGACAAAAATAATTACAGACCCATCTCTTTCTTAGTGTGTTTCTAAGGTGCTTGAGAGGGTAGTAAAAGACCAACTTGTTGCTTATTTGCAGGCTAACAATATATTATCAGAGCATCAGTACGGGTTCAGAGAAGATAGAGGCATAACAGATGTTCTTTTAATGTCAACAAAGAAATTCACGATGCTGTTTCTAAAGACGACAAAATTATGTTAATTTTTTAGATATAAAAAGGCATTTGATAGTATTGACAGGAACAAACTTTGATTAAACTAGAATCTATTGGGGTTCAGGGTAATGCTCTTGCATGGTTCACTAGCTATCTTGAAGGCAGGCGCCAATGTGTTTCTATTTTTGGTGTTAGTAGCGATCTTCTTCCAGTTGACTACGGCGTCGTCCAGGGTAGCACTCTTGGGCCAATATTGTTTCTGATATATATCAATAACATTTCAAAACTGAGATTGAAAGGCAAGTTGTTTCTTTTTGCCGACGATACTTTAATTTTGTTGAGGGGAAAATCCTGGAACGAAGTTCGCTCAGAGGCACTGCACGATTTAATGTTTTTAAAAAAGTGGTTTGACCAAAATATCCTCTCTCTTAATGTTTCAAAAACTAAATATCTGCCCATTTCTTTACGTTCTACTGCTGCTTTTAACTTAAATGATGTAATGATTCACACGTGTGACGATTACAATAATTTAAATTGTAGATGTAAAGCCATTGAGAAAGTATCTTCCTACAAGTACCTTGGTGAGATTTTGACAGTCGTCTAAACTGGTCATGTCATATAGAAACGCTCAAGAAAAGGTTGCGCAAGTATATATTTGCTTTCAAAAATATACGAGATATTCTAGAAGAAAAAGAAATCAAACTAGCATACTATGCTTATGTTCAATCATTGCTTTCCTTTGGAATTATATTGTGGGGTGGCGCTTTCAACACGTATCTTCAACCTCTAAATGTTGTACAAAAATCTATCTTAAAGGTAGGTATTGGTAAGTGTAGGAGGTATCCTTCTAGCGATCTTTTTTCAGAGTCTGGTATTTTTACAATTCGCCATCTGTTCGTCAAAGAATCTTCTCGTTTATATTTTCACAAAATTATCCACAATATCTTTGGTTAAGTCTCATATGACCACCAACCCTTCTATGTTTGTAATGTATTGTACAGGAATTTGTGTAAAAGCTCTAACATGTATATTTTCGACTCTGTGTCTTTAGATGTCTTCAAGCGTAGGGCTTCTAGTTGGTTGATAGATCTTGGTGTGTCAGAGGTAGAAAGGCTTATCACAGCTGAGTACAGACAGGGACTGGTTAACAACATGACATAACGTGTACACATTTGACGCACCGGCTACCTTACTTACTATCTACTTTTACAGAAGTCAACCCTTCCCCCGCCACCATCTTCATGATCAGCCAATGTGTCCAGCTGGCGCAGCGCGTTAGATAAATTACCATCACCACTCGGAAATTCACTACCAATTGCAATAAAATTTAATTATTCGATTAAACGAATTCGTATCCACGTCCACTACATTATACTCTGTTAAATTAGCAACTCGAGCTTACGCACAGGCTTCTAGCCTATGTAAGCTCATTTCCAAATTATATTTCTTTTTACTTCAGGGAAGCTAATTTTTACTGCTATTTTGACTCATTTATATCACTTGTTAATTTGTTTTAGTTTAAAATATATTAGATAAGCAATCATTTACCTTTATTATTTTAGTTAATTCCAATCTGTAAACATTGTTAATTAAGTTTCCATCATTGTTATTTTTCTATGTGTAATGTATATGTACATGTTTATATATGGAAATAAAGTGGATTTTGTTGACTTGACTTTTGACTTCTGTTTTATTTTTGAAAAGAAAGCACGAATACGGTAACTTTGAAGAAATGTTATGATATTGTACCTACTAAATATACTGCTATACTATACTGTTTTAAAGGTTGGAAAAAGTGTTGCTATATATTACCTTTCCTTCTGGATAAGCGACTTCTACTGGTAGATTAGGCGGCACTGTTGTCTTCAGTAAGGAAAAGGTAGATTTTATGGCCCCATCAATGAACTCACTCACAACTACTTTTCCTTTGGTTTCTTCACTATAACAAAATTGCTTATATGAAGAAATCTTGAATGCCTGCTTTTCTGCTGGAGGAGTGCCTCTGCCAGAAGTTTCAACCGATGTTGTAGTTTTTTTGTAGCTAGCAGGCCACCAGTTTTTGAAGCTTAAAACTTCTTCAGTGGTCAGTTTGTGGACTTGGAAACGATTGTTCTTACTTGACTTCAGCACTAGTTCAGCATACTGTTCTGGGGTGTACACACGATCCACTTTCCTCAGTACTCTTTTGATGCTGCCAAAATCTCTATCACAGGCCGAGTATGAGTGGCCTCTAACTGGAAAGTTGTGTGTGATTGTCGAGAACACTTTTCTATCACATAGGTTCAGTAAGAAACGAGTAAACGTATGGTTTTATTTTTGTCCTGAAGGACCGTCGCTAAATAGTACAAGGTGCTTAATATTATCTGGTATTTCTTTCTGTATGTAGTTCCAAATCATACTGCATACCTCATCTGGAGATTTGTTTGCCTCCCCTTCATGGTACATGTAGATTTTTGACCTATTACTTTTAAGGTCGTGAATGCTAAAGATGTTGACCCACAACTGACGCATATAGAAAATTTCCTGAACTGGAATATTGGGAAGAGGCAAGTTCTGCATAAAATCAAAGCAAATGTAACTTGTATCTTCATTGTTGCTCTCCGATACTTCTTTCATTTTAGCATAGAACTTGTTTGCTCTTCTTTTGTGAATAACTAATTCTGCAGCAGCAGCACGTTTTGCATTATCATTCAAAGATTTATCCCTCAACTTGGCTTTCAGACTCTCACAAACACTACAAACATCAACTTGAGGCCTCCCGAATTAATGGCCAAAGTTTTCTTTGTAGTATAAGTAGTAAAAGTTGTAGTGAACTTTCAAATCTTCGTTTTCAGAAATGGACATTTCATGCATTAGCTTCACATTCAATCGAGCATCTAGATATTTCTTAGGCTTACCCCATAGTGGGTCTCTTTAACATAGAGTTTAGAAATATGGTCGTGGATACGAACAGATCTCCCCTGAAATTGCATTGCCACTTTTATTCTTGCCTCGTTTATCAGTAGGTGTCTTATTTTACTAAGTAGCTGACAAATACGACTCAATCTTTCCCAAACCCCATGAAACTACTTTTGCAGACAACTTTTAACCCTCCATCTATTTTCAAATTATACACATAAGTAGTATTTCTTTTAAAGTAAGGAGCATTATCATCATCATCATCGTTGTCAGCTTCTGGTGGCTCTTGACTCTTTTTACGCCTACGTTTGATATCAACCATTTCAACCAAAGTTTGTAAGTAAGTGTCCTGAATGTTTTTGCTTTCAAGTGAATAAAACATTCCCATGTAGCATTAACTCCTGAGTGCACGCACTCAAAACTTCATAACGCACGCGGGTGGTATACGCGCTCACAAGTTTGTTTAAACATTTATTTGTGTATAAAGGAGTATAAAGCAGGTAGTAAAATAAAAAAATGCGTAAAAAGTGTCATAACTATTTATTAAAAAAAAAACAGACAAGTACTTTGATAAAAAGTGTCTACTATTGAACTAATCTGAGTGAAATTCAAAAACATCAAAAAATTTCATACATAGGCTGAAAAATGTATTTCTTAGTCTTAGAACTATACATCTGAGTACTTAGCATCTTAGTCTTCGTACTCATCGGGCTGGTCGTGTTGTTCGTCGTTGCAGGGAGCGCAGGTAGTCACTGTATGTTCACCGCACACTGGATCTCCACAAACGGCACAACGACTCTTGGTTTTCCGGTTCTTCTTCCTAGGACAAATGCTGCATTTTTCACGCTCGTTGTTATCATCTCTTCTTGCTCGGTTTCTCTCTCTTCTCATTCCTAGTTCCATCCTTATGAGGACTTTCAGATCAGGGTTCAACAGTGGATTGGCCAAACGTGTCATCAGGTGATTTCGAACAAGACTTAGTGCCAGATCTTTCAAATACGTCCGTCTTTTTACTACTTCTCTGTTGTTGATTTGGTAGATAATCTGACCATTCACTACAGCAATGTCCATCAATGAAAAAAATATGGCAAGTGGCCATCTGTTGCAAACGCGTTTCACTGTGTATTGTTTTCGTTTCTGATCAACTACATCCACTCCTCCTTTGGTTTTGTTGTAGTACGTAATTATCTCTGGCTTGTTCTTGTCTCCAGTAGCAGGATCGATGGTATCTGAGTAATGCATTGTAGAAGCTAGGATGACATTTCTATTTTTCTTGGGCACATAGCTTACAAGAGTTACATTGTCAGCATACAGAAACACACTTGTTTCTGGCAGTTTTTTAGTTTCTGCAAGCATTCTTGGAATTTCTACTCTGTTTTTCCTTACAGTTCCTACTATTGTAGTTCGGTGGTTTTGCATCAAGTCTCTAGCAAGAGTCACTGATGTAAACCAATTGTCACACGTAACATTACGCCCTGTGTTATCAATTGGTTCGATCATACGTTTCACAACAGCTGCGGGGCTGTTATCAACAAGGAAAGGCCCCACAGGTTGAACCCCACAATACACTTCCATCTTTACCGTAAAAAAGTTTTCAGAACTGACTAGGGCAAAAACCTTGATACCGTATTTGTCCGGTTTGCTAGGAATATATTGTTTGAACGGGCATCGCCCATAGAAACCAATAAGCATCTCATCTATTGTACAGTTTGTTCCTGGACTATATGCGTCTGTACACTGTTGCACGAATTCCTCAAAAAGTTCTCTAATAGGTGCCATTTTGTCCATCTGACGTCTTTCTTGCCTGTCATTGATGTTGTCAAACCGTAATGCTCGCAAAAGCAATTTGAACCTATTTGAACATGACCATCCTAAAATTGGAGGTGATAGCATACTTTTCTTCCAAAGGTCAGATAAATCCACTTTGATGATTTCAATAGTCCTGCATAATACAACAGCAAAAATGCCAACATTTCTTCGGAAGTTGTATTCAAACAATCTCGTTCTCTTGTGAAATTCGGTCTGATTCGTTCTAGAAACCTATTAGTGTTTGCGACAATTTTATCTATCATTTCATTTGTGAAAAATATTTTCCAAGAATCAATGGCTGTCACAGCATTTCTTGCGTTTCTCTTTACACCTGCAGCTTGTGTCACAACATTTTGTCGTCCTCTTCTAACCCTTTGATTTGTCTTTGGGCAATGAAGCAGCCATTTTGTAATATTGTCTTTACCAAGGACAAAAGGCGCATTGTTTTGTGAATGTATCACTTGAGGTTCTTGAGGATCTTCTGCCTCGTTTTCTGATTCAGTGTCATGTTCACTGTATTCTTCCACGTTATCCTCTTCTGCATTGCTATCCAAAGCGATATCTGCAGTAGAATCTTCTCCTTCGTCTTCACTTTCATCCAACCACTGGTCAATAAGAATGTCCTGGACCTGGTTCGTTCCCATATTATATCGCACTTATAATTATATCACTAAGACAACAAAAAAGGCTATTTAGCACGTCACCATAGCACTCAGAGTTCGAATACACACATACTGAACAGCGATGTACATGCACTCGGCGACAACACGCAACTGAGCGGCGCGCTCACCATGCTTAGAACAAAGGCAAGGAATGCGAGTGTGGAGGGGAGGACGAGTCAAGTCTGTCTGTCTGACGTTTCTTGGAAGGTACACTCAACCCCAAATATTTTCCGTGAGTAATATAGCTGTACAGTCTAAAAGTTACTGATAGGTGAGCGTCGCGCTCACCTGCGTGTTCTCAGGAGTTAATAACAGTTTCATTTATTTGTTGACAACATTTTCTAGGACACTTGCAATTTACTTGGTCAGGCTTGACTTTCTCAGAAACTAGATGATTTTGTAATTAACATAGGACTCACCTTTAACTCGTGCCTTCTTTTATTTTGTTACGTTTGTAGAACTCTTCATTGCTTACTCCACGCTTCCTTTGAGGCTTAGGCCGTCCTTCCTCTTCTTCTGAACTTGACATGTCTTAACACTCAAAACCAGACACTTAACTCCACACAAACTTAAATATACGGTAAAAACTAATAAGATAATAGTAGAACACGGTGACACAAGCAAACTAAGTAGTACCAGATGCAACAGGTGACACGGTTAGCTAGACAGTGACTAAAATGGCGGCTGCACTGCAGAGCTACCAACCCCAGCACAGGAAATTCTCAACTACTTTAGCGCAGAAACACTTGACGAGTTTCTGCAATAAACGGTATATTCGCTCAATTTTTTAGCAGCTAAGGGCCATGGCGCTTGGCAGGTTTCTGCACTAAACGTTGTAATACCCAATACAGAATAATTTCCCGCTTCTAACTCATTTTCAGGATTGTTAGCGCTTGACGTGTTTCTGAAATAAACGATTCATTATTTGTAAAACCGTTTAACAAAGACCAAAGTAGTATCATGTTATTTATTATAAGGGGTTACAATATCTGTACATAGTAAAATGTATTGTGGATTATATAGGTGCGCAGTATCAGGATCAAAAGAAAATCATTTGAAAACTCCTCTTGACACGATCAAAGATGCAATTGAATAGGCTAAATCCTGGAAAGTGCTGAGAATAAAAAATCCACCTTCTTTTGATGGATTTGTTCACACCTTAACTGCAGTGTCCCTGTTGTGGGCAGATTTAGAATCAGAAGGGAAGTTGTACTTATTGACCAACCGACTCAACCAGGATCCGTTGGAGAATGAGTTCGGAATTCAGAGACAAAAGTGCGGCTTTGACAGAAATCCGTCAGTAAAAGCGTTCCGAGATAACCTCAAACACAGACTAATGGCAGTACTCATAAAACCACCATCAGGTCAGTAAACCAAACTCTAATGTACGAGTATGTCTAAAAACTAAAATAACATGATTTAAAAATTAATAGATAAAAATAGAAACCAGGAGGGACAGGTAAATGTTACAACTAATAAGTACTTATATTTAAAACAAAACATTTTCTCCAAACTATGCATAAACATAACGTAACCAACTAAAGAAATTTGACGACAAAATGTGTGGACCGAACCGGGACTCAAACCCGGGTCTCTCACTTACCGGGTGATTATGCTGACCATTTCACCAACCAAAGAAAATATTTTGTTTTAAATGTAAGTACTAGTTGCCCAAAGTCAAAACTGGTTGCAGTAAATGAAAACTTTTGAAAAGGGTATAATGTTTATGTTTTTATATATATTTATATTGAAGCTAAATAATACTAAATGCCACCATGTTTTTAGGTGCAAATTGTGAGCCTGATAAGGACGAACTATTGGTTGTTGGCGATGAGAACACGTCCATTTCGCTACCGTCAACCTCAGCCAACATTGATGCCGCTGTGGTGGAAACAGATAGTGAATGGTTTCAACACCCGTCAAAAGGACACTATAAACACCCTTTCTGTCGACTGAGCAAGACTGCTGAAAGTTTTCCAACTCTTGCGTAGAAAATGTATAACTCCCTCGATGAAGATAAGAAGAAGATAACTCCAGCCAAATTTGCCAGGGTTATGTCCCGAGAACTTAAAGCCCGGCCATTGTACTCTATCTACCCCTTCTTCTCCCCAATTCGGAATGGATCATGTGATAAGCAGGCCCCCTGATGGCAAAACCGGTCCAACCATGGTTGGCGATGGGCGGATACACCAAGTATTAAGTAAGTAAACAATGAAAATTGAAAGTGAATAATTTATAGAAACAAATGCTCTTTGTTACAATACAATTTAGACCTACAAACTGAAGTTGAAAGAAATGGTTACCGTGTTAATTGGTGTAGTGTTTATTTATTTTATTATAAGGAGAGAAAGTTGATAGAGCGGCCGCCATTCATTTTTATGTGAGTATACATTGTTATGTAAATGTACCTTTTAATTTGTATAAAAATTAATTGAGATAACATTAAGTATTATGCAATTTTTTATTTTCTTTATTACTACTAGGCCTATATGAAGTTACTGTACCATAAAACCAGAGCCATAAAATTAGGATATCTAATAAGTACGAGTATTAAAAATAATAATAAAATAGTGATTAAAACATTTTTTTAAATAATTACTGTAGTTTTTATTTTATGCACAATTTTGATTCAGGTACAGTACTAGTATATCACATTCTTGTGACTTTCTCTCCTTGATTGTTCCTGTTGTACTCGTATTTAAGATAATAATACACTTAAATGATAACTAAGAATATGTATAGCATGAACAAGAGCTATCATATAAGACTATAAGAGTATAAGAAAAACACGTCAGGCCAACCTGGAATTCAATCGTAGAAGAAAGTAAAATCGTATCTGTGTCGTGCTGGTTACTTGTCAAAGAGCCAATCTTAGAAAGTTTTATTTCCACCAGTCAGACGTCACTTGAAGGCCAATGAAATAGCGGAATTGGAGGTGTGACTTTTTACCCTTTGATGTATTGACTTCAATCGTGTTTTTAACACTGTATAAAATAAATATACAACACTCCTTCCCCTTTTAAGAAAATAATAAACCCCTTTTACATTACTTTAAAATAAAAAAAATCTTCTTGTTAATCACAGCCTTATGTTACATTGCAATCTTTTACAAATTAAAAATAAATCTTTTCGGCTGTGATACATTTGTTTTTAACAGATGTTTTTATAGATCAAGCCTAGACGGAGCCTTGATATTCCTTTTAGATCTCCGAAGGTTGTCGTGTCCTTGGTCGGTGTTACTGTGATACGATGGATTCACTAGAGACTTTGGTGGTGAACTTACTGGTAGTTTTTGTGGGGAAGGAGACTTAAACACTGTACTAGATTCTTTTGGGCTGTTCAACGGATAGGGTGCAACTGCGCCAGTGGTGGAGGGATTTTTCAAGGGAAAAATCCGGCGCTCAACGCAGGGCCCTGCGGTAGAATTAATTTATGTACGGCTGACTGCGCACACACAGGTACTATTAATATTCGATTTCTATAATTATAACACATTGGCTCACTAAGGGTAACTAGAATTGTATAGTGCAAGAAATAAATAATAATAGAACATATGATCCTAGATTAAAGATTTTTGCATTTTGTGACCTTCTTGGCGATTACAACAAACAAAAGATACATATCAAGGCCCTATGTTCTATTACATATATCATACACTATATCGATTATAAACTATAGATTTTGTCAATATTACTATCAATTTCTATAGGAAAAATGATATATTCATGTCGTCAGCATGGTAAGACCCAGACCCAGGACCGTGAAATGAACACCGATCCTGACCCCAGAACTCGTTTTGAGCATTTTATCATTACTTTGAACACATATGTCTATATGTGTATCATCTCTACAGGTTTCATTTTGTCAAATTTTCACCAAATTTGGTACAAATATTCATTTGGTACCAAGTCTCAGTCGAGTTTGTTAAAATCAGACTCCCGGAACCTTCCTTTGGGGAGGGACTTTTCGCCAAGGGTTTAATGGTCTAAGTACAGTAAATTTCGTGTTATTGAAATAAATATGCTCTTTAGTAATATACATCATAATACCAAAATGACGAAAATCCATTAATTTATTTCAACATGGCGGCCAAAGAGTGATTTTCCACTATAACAGCGGAATGAGTAGTCTGGTTTGATTGAAATTTAACATGTGTTGACATTTCGTGATATGTAATATAACTTTCAGTAAAACAAGCTGTAAGTCTGAGGCCGAAGGACGTAAACATAGAAGCAAATGTTTGTAATAAATCGTTGTCCGTTGTAGAATAACCTCGGTGATATTGTTAGAGCAATTGAGAATCGTGTTTGGTTTGAAAATGAGACTTCTATTATACGGGCTTATAGGGAGTGCGATATCATTGGTGTTGTTTATTTTGTGCCTTAACCTTCTGTTAATATTAAATTTTGTTTTAACTTGTTTTTTAAATCTTTTAGTTGTAAACACCAATATATAATTATAATTTTGGGAATCCTATAAGGTTAAGTGATAGAGAAGGCTCTAAATCCCTAACTTCGCCTTTTGGCCTATTATTCAATAAAGGCATTTAGTTATTTTGGGGACTAACTTTGCTGAGATATTAACAAAGCAAACATTTGTAACAATGGTTATGAAAATCGGACAAAATGCAACCTGCAGAGAGCTCACGCATATGTATACATAAAGTGCATGTATAGTTTTGAAAAAATGCTCAAAACGAGTTCTGGACGCACTCATCTTATGGTCCCGGGTCTGGGTTTTATCATGCGGACGGCATGAGTAAGTCATTTTTCCAAAACTATACTCGCTAATAACTGGAAGTCAATTTAAAGGTCATGTATTTAAATACTATATGTAAATGAGGTTATATTAATTAAGTATTTAAGTAACGTTGTTTTCTGCTACTGAAACCAAAGTAGCTTTCTCATCGAATAATATAATCCGCTTTTATATTAAACAAAGTGACCCAATTGAAATGATCCAATTCTTAAAATATAATAAGCGGCCTTGTCAGTATTCTTATATTAACATGTATGTACACAATTATATTATTGTATGTACAACTTAAGCCCTCTTGCAAACATTACTGTTCTGTAGGATACATTATATTTACATTATTTTTCTTTGGCTGCTTTTCCTTATTCACTTGATTTTTTATTACCTGTACTGGTATGATGCGCATTGTATGTATTTCAACCTTGACGTAGTGCCAGTGCGGTATTTCTCTAATACAGATTCCAAATACTCAAAACGTTTTTTGTACTTCATAATGAAAATTTGTTTAGGAGTTTTGCAGCTTTTGATGCCAATTGTGGTGTCTATCTGGACTTGTTTCAAAGTCGCAATGGGAAATTGTTAAAATTGGGGTTCTTCAGGGATTTATTTTGGGGCCACTCTTGTTTTTGTTATATGTAAATGATCTACCAAAAAATGTGTTTGACAAACTTATCTTATATGCCGACGATACAACAGAAATAGTAAAAGGTGATTCCACAGAAGAACTGGTAATTAATATCAACAAAACTATAAATCAATTGGAGCAATGGTTTCAAGTTAATGGGCTTAAATTAAATCAAAATAAAACTCAGTTGGTAAATCTTTGCACATCAAAATCCCAAGATATCAAAGAGGCAATTATTCAAGGTAATTTAATATCATTGTGTAGAAATGCTAAATTTCTAGGAATCGAAATATATTCAAATTTTACTTGGTCAGTTTGTATTAAAAATATAATTAAAAAATTAAATACAGCATGTTTTCAAATGATTGTTTCAAGAAACGCCATTGACCTGAAAACAAGACTTGTCATTTACTATGCTTACTATTATTCAATTTTACAATATGGGATAGAATTTTTGGGCATAGCCACGGACGCTGAAAAGGTTTTTATAGTATAAAAAGGTTCCTCAGACTGATGAGTTTTTCACTTTGGAGTTCTTCATGTAAACCTATGTTTGAAGAGCTCCAAATTCTAACTGTTCCTAGCTTGTACATTTTAAAAACTTTATTATTAGTATCTAATTTTGATCAATTTAATGAAGGGAATTATCACCATAACTATAATACTAGGCACAAACAAAATTTTCAATACCCTTTACGTAGGCTACTGGTGGAAAAAACACCTATGTATACCGGGTGGCCACTATAAATTGTCCTAAACAGATTAGAGGAGTACTATTAGAGCTAGAAAATTAAACAAACTTTTCTCTCTGAATATTGTACACGGAGATTTCAAGAAAAATATTTTTAATCTCAATACGTAGGCTTGAGCAGCCGGAGTCATAACTATATCCTAGGCTTCCGGTTTCACACCGCGTCATAAAACTACCACTATCGTTGTCAGACGTTTCACCCATACTCTGATGTGGCATCCTCAGTGACATATCTGAGACTGAAGAGGATGGTGGTGGTGTTGTGAGGTTTGCAGATCCCCACAGGCTGGTCTATAGTACCGTGACTATCTTCAGCGCAAATATTGTTAGTGGGTTTCGTGGTTTAGGAATTACTGCTCAAGGTTGAGCAGTTGGGTGAGTGAGTAGGGTTTTCTGTGAAGTAGGGTTGACGGAGTTCGGCTAGGATTTCGGATTCTAGAACGTGGGTTTTGTATTTAGTTTGGAGTTTGAGCAGAAATTCATGCAGGTGGGGAAAGTTAGGGTGGTCGTCATAGACTTCTTGGTTAGAGCCCATGGCGGGGAGGTGAGAGCTAATGGAGAGCTCTACGCTCGGTGGCTGAAAGATGGGATTGTACGGTTTGTTGCTGTGAGAAGGGGTGGGCGTAGGTTAGAACAGGTCTGATTACTGAGGTGTAGAGTCGGGTAAGAGTGTGGGTGTTGCAGCCTTGGTGTCTGAAGTTGAGGTAGGTGAGGGCTTTGAAGCGAGCGGTTGCACTCTTTATAAGGTATTTGTGGAAGGCGGAGAAATTTAGGCAGGTATCAGGGTTACGCCGAGGTAAGTGCAGGTGGTTTTAAGAGGAAGGCGGGTGCCATTAAAGGTGAAAGGCAGGGCTTTTGCGTTTCTAAATTTACGGGAGTTATGGTTGAAAAAGCAGAGTTGTGTTTTAGATGTATTCAGGAGAATTCGCCATTTGTTGCAGAAAGTAAGGTATGAATTTAGGGTATTTGTTAAACGGGTGTGGACTGCATGGACGGTGATAGCTGAGTGCCAAAAGGCGGTATCGTCAGCGAACTGGGCGAGACCGCTTTTGGAACCGTGTTGGTCAAGACGGGGAGGGGCTGGGACGTCACGAACAAAAGTGGGTAGAGGTGGACTGATAGCCGAGCCCTGAGGGACTCCGGCTCGGAGGTTAAAGGGGTTTGAGAAGACACCGTTCAGGCGGACCTGAGCGGTGCGCCCTTCGATGAAGTCGGAGAGCCAGCGGGTTATGGGAGGGGGGAGTTGCAGTTGCAGGAGTTTTGCCCTCAGTCCGTTGTGCCAGACTGTATCGAATGCCTTTTGAACGTCCATGAGGGCAAGAACTGTGGGGTGTCGGAAATGGTTGTTTGTTTGGAGGCATGTAACGACCCGCAGGAGTTGGTCGTACATGTTGACTCCGGGACGAAAGCCTGCCTGAGTGGGAGGGATTAAGTTCAAAGCATTTAAGTGGGTATGGAGCCGAGAGGTGAGGACCTTTTCAAACAGTTTGGAGATGCTAGAAGTGAGACTAATGGGTCTGTAGTTGGCTGGGTTTCTGGGGTCTTTGTGAGGCTTGGGGAGCAGGATGACGTGGGCGTGTTTCCAGGGTTTGGGAGTGTAGCCTAGTCGGAGTGACGTTGTGAAAAGGACAGTAAGAATGTTAATTAGGATTTGTGGAGCTTTTTTGAGGAGGATGTTGGAGATTCCGTCTGGGCCAGGAGCTGTGTTGCGCAGAGATTTGCGCTTACGGTGGATTTCGTCATAGGTGATGGGTTGGAGGAGGTCGTGGTTGGGTGCTACGGCCGGGAGGTGCTGAGAGGAGGTGAAGAGATCAGAGTTAGCAGTAACGAATTGGTTAATTTGGTGGAAATGGTCCTGGTCAAAGTCGGGGTGTTGGGGAAGTGAGTGGATTGACTGTAAGGAATTTCTGAATACTTCAGCCTTGCCTTCGCAGTCGTTAACGACTATATCGTCGACAAGGAGGGGTGTGTGAGTGCGGAGGGCGATTACGACTCTCGACAAGCCGCCAAAGTCCTGGGTGAGTGATGGAAGTCGAGTCCGCCTTATCACACAAGCGCCAATCTGGTCGTGGAAGTCGCACAGCGTAGCTAACACGATTAACCAGAGCACGGTATGAGGCGTGGAGGTAGGGGGAGGAGGGTCAGTAGGGGAGAGGCGACGAGCGCGCCTCTTAGCATAAAGATAACATCGTTGGTAGCCTGAAGGGCGTTTCGCACGGTTTTGTTTGGATAGCGGAACTTTTAGCTTGGAGCAAGAGTCAGTGACGCTCTGGTTGAGTGCTTCAACCTCGGCGGGTGTTAGGGGAAGGGTTATTTGTTAGAGGGGCGAGATTCAGAAAGCTGGTTAGAAAGAGCCAGGCTGCGTTGCGGTAATCGGTAATAGTAAAAGAGTCGTGCTGGTCAAGTTTATATGGGTAGGGACGGATTTTAAGTCAAAAATGAGCGGGATGTGGTCGGAGCCAATGTCAAATCCTGAGGTGATATTGATGATTTTGAGAATACGGGTGAACAGGAGTTTGTCTGGGCTAGTAGGATTTTGGCCTCGTGGGCCGGGAATCTTGAGTGGGGTTGGGTGGAATTTCAGGCCTAAGTCTTGGATAGAATCTACAAAAGTCGGCCTGGGGGTGTGGTGGAATGGTCGCCTAGAGCGGTGTGGTGGCAGTTAAAGTCAGCCGCCACTACGGGCGAGGTAGGTATGGGCAACATGAAACAGAACCTCTGCATGTTCCAGGTTGTAGGCTGGTGTTGCATTGTCAGTACGTGTAACAGGGGCTTGGTTTGGACGACAGATTTCAGCCAGAAGGGCAAAGTGAGGGTTGTTAGGAAGTGGAATACGACGGGCATCGATGGTGGAGCGGAAAGCTATTGCTAGCCCGCACTCTGAATGGTGTTATCAGGCGGATAAGAGTGAAGTAAGGAGGTAGGCTTGAGCTGTGGGGAGACAGTTTGGTTTCATTTAGGGTGAGGACGTCTATTTTGAAATCGGTTATGAGGTCAATTAGTGCGGGCGCCTACGACGAATGAGAATAGGTTGATGTGGCAAAAGCGGAGGGAGGAACGGCATTTGTTTACGACTGTCATTGCGAATTACGTCTAGCATTGGAGTGGAGGATTTTGAGTGATGAGCCGATAGGTTGAAATCGTGCGCATGTCAAACTGTCGTCTTGTGACGGAGTTGACCTGCTCACTAAAAGCGCGTTTACACGGCGCCAACTGGGTGAGACAATTGTCTAGGCCAATTGTCATCACGTGATCGAGGGTTGTCGGAGGCCAGTCCAGTTGAACGGAGCCTGTTTATACAGAGCCAACTATTTTCAAGACAGTAGACAGAGAAACATGGCTGAGTGCTCGTCGTCTGTCGTGTCTCGCGAGGACATAAAAGTACAGTGTGATATCATTTGCCGGGAATTCATCACCGAGTCTTGTTGCTTACTAGAAGAAGAGTTAAACAAGAAGAAGGAGTGGACTAGAAGATGGCTTTTAAGAAGAGACAGTCTCGGTGCGTCATCCCAACTGATACGGGAACTGCGGTTGGAAGATCCGTCGGAATATAAAGCATGTTTAAGGATGAGCTCAGAGTTTTGATGAGCTTTTACAGATGGTTGAAAACAAAATATCTAAACAAGATACTTTAATGAGAAAAGCATTGCCCGCCAAGCTAAAATTGGAAGTGACGCTTTCATTCCTTGCTACAGGAAATAGCTACCGAAGCCTACAGCATTTCTTCCGAGTGTCAAAACCGGCAATATCCAACTTCATTCCTGAAGTGTGTGAAGCACTGTTTGATAGCCTTCAGGAATATATCAAGGTAATTTTAAAAAATATACACTTTTTAGCAATAACTCAATATTTATTTACGAAAAACAAAGTCTTACTTAAGAATAAAATACAGTTTCAGTAAGACCTAGTTTAAATGTTGACAAGTTAAATCCGCAGTGGATCCATTGTAGCCAAGAGCGTCAAAAGCTCGAGAAAAGGTAGTGGACTCAGATGTTCCGGGTGTAGTGGAAATAATCACCTGATGAGAAACATGTTCCTCAGTCTCAGGAGACGTTACGTAAACGTTACTGGAGCTATTCGAAGGGTGGCACATAGTAGATACAGACAAAAGGCGGTCTGGTGCAGTAGATGTGCCGTATAAATCATTAAAACGACACTTTGTTAAGACATTATTAATCTCCATTTGAGCGGTGAGTGCCTGAGCAGCAGACATACCTTTCAATTGTGCTGCCACAGACCTCCCGTAAATGTCCCACTCACTTTCTTTGCTAAGGTCACTGCGAGAAATGGATTCACTCAAGCTTTTCAGCTCACGAGCAGTAGACGCTATTTGCTGAATTTTTGACCTTGGTTTAAATTTTTTTGCTGGGAGTCCGGATTTTGGTTGACGTTTTGACTCTGTTCCGGCGTAGGTATGGAGTTTTCCGGATCATCCGCCTGTTCTTCAACCTCTTCAATGTTAATGTCTACTGAAGTAGGTTCTGCCAAGTCATCCTCTTCACGAACAGTCCTTTTAGGCGTACTAGAGGCACCAGGCATCTGGAAAAATTACTCGAAATTAATATTCATATGTAAGTATAATTTGTTGTGTTTTTAGGTTCCTCAGACCGTTAATGATTGGAAAAAAATTGAACATGGATTTCGAGATCGATGGAACTTTCCGGGATGCTACGGAGCTATTGATGGAAAACACGTGCATATAAGAGCGCCGGAAAATTGTGGAAGCACATTTTTTAACTACAAGAAACATAACAGCATTATCCTTTTTGCACTTGTTGACCATGACTATCGTTTCACCTTCATTGAAGTTGGAAGCAACGGTTCCATGTCGGACAGCACAGTTTTCCAAAGATCGTCCCTATTCAAAGCGCTTGAAGGTGGGTTGCTGCCTACCGATGGAGTTATATTGGGAGATGATGCGTTTGCGTTAAAAGAATACCTCATGAAACCTTATGGAGGACAATTGTTAGATAATGAAAAAAAGGTGTTCAATTACAGGCTGTCAAGGGCAAGGCGCATAGTGGAAAATGCATTCGGAATACTGGTCAGTAGATTTAGAATATTTGAGAAACCCATTCCTCTTTTACCCGAAACTATCGACAAGGTGATTTGTGCTGCTTGCGCCCTTCATAACTTTCTGCGGAGCAAATCGACAGCAACATACATGCCTAGGGAATCAGTTGACTACGAAGATTTTGACTTAGGCGCCATCATTGAAGGCAGCTGGAGGAAAGAAAGTAACGGGCTGCAAAGTGTAGCTAAGGTCGGGTCACATCAACAAAGCAAGAAAGCCAAAGAGAAAAGGGATGCTTACAAAGAATATTTTTCTAACAACGGAGCCGTAGAATGGCAGGATCAAATGATTCACTAGCTATTGCTGGAATACGTTGTACCAGTAAATCAATTAAACACATTTCTATGTTTGAAAAATGTTCTATGTTGAAACAAAAGTTTTGCTTTAACCTTACTCTGTAATTTCTTTTAGAAACATTGGAATTGTGTTCATTATGTATGATTTTCAATAAACGATGATAACTAATACAAATAGGCCCTACGTTTTTATTTGCCATAAACAATGGTTTGAATAGACATATTACACACTTTTAAATATAGTAGTAGATAAATAGATAAATTATGATGTATTGTAAAGTTTGAGGTGTCTTGAAGGTAGTACTTAATTTGTTATAAGAAATAATCTTGATGATCATCTAGATATTCTAAAATATTGTAGTAGCCTAAATTTTCTTATGATAATTGTTTTTAAAGTGTTGCTAAATAGTTTTGAATTATGCGACAATTTTTCATACCAAATGGGATGTATATATGGTTTGATCACACTATAAATTGGATAATTTTTAATTAATTATTTATACAATATTTGTTATGAATAAATGGATTCATAAATTGATCTTAATAATATAATAAACAATAGTTTGAATGCGTGTTTACTTACCAGAGTGCTTTTAGTATCCCTTGTCAGCGTTCCTTTTGACATCACTTCCTTCATAACGTTAAACCACTTGAGGGTCGGCACGTACACATCCGCTGATCCACAACCGGATTTAGCACTTTTTGTCTGTTTCCCCAACTCAATGTTAAAGGTACCGCGGAAAGACTTGATTTTAGATTTTACCTCAGCTACACCAAATCCTTGGATGTTTAGATTTTCAGCAATAGCAACGAGTGCGGTTTCGCGAGCGTTTCTGTCCTTATAAAGTTCATCTTGCTGATCCCACAAACACCTTTGCTCTTTATAAATTTCAACAAATTTCAAATTCAGTTCGTCACTCCATTTCGGTGCCATGTTTGCCGCTCGACTGACATTAAGCAAACTGGCACAAAACAATTCAGCGCTACTGGCCTGGGCCTACTAGACCGTTCTCACGGTTCCAATTGTCGCGACAGCTGAGTTTTCCAGTGGTGGGGGGTCCAGCTGGGCGCAGCTGATTGTCGTCAGTCTACTCTCGGAGACAACTGATTTTCAGGACAATTGTGAGGACAGTTGGCAAGGCAATTGGCCTGAAGTGTTTACACGAAGCCAATAATTTCATGCCAGTAAACTGTCTTCTGACAATTGTCTCACCAACTGGCACCGTGTAAACGCGGCTTAAGGGACTTGCGGTCTCAGCAGGGACAGCGGCTAAGAAGGATGGCCAGGATAGAGTCGAAGGTGCGTTGGAAGCCTTCACTGATGGTGTTAAGGAATTTTCCAGGAATGAATTTAAAGGCGTCTACAGTGACAAACTGATCCGGTTGTGGGTTTGGTGTTGGTTTGGTGGTGGGGAGGTGTCGTGGGTCAGGGGTGGAGGGTTTCCTCTGTGTGTTTGGTGGTTGCTTGCTCTGTGAGAACAGGAGCTTCGGTCAGGTGGCCGGTGCCGGGGGTGTTATGGAAAATCTTTGAGTTTAAGTTTCCAGGGGTTAGTAGTGCTGGGGTTAGATGGTGGCGATGCTAGGCGGGTAGGTAATGGCGGTGTTTGTGTTTTAGGGTAGCAGGGGACAGCAGCATTGTCCTGTATAGTGGCCGTAGCGGTTGCAGGTCACACAGTATGGCCGGGTGAGGTCGTGGCCCTCGTGCCGGCACTGTGCTCCCTCAGTGCTCACGCCACAGACACGACACTTGGCAGCCCGGGCTTCGCAGTCACGCGGCACGTGGCCATAGTCGTGACAGCGGGCACACGGGCGTACCAGCTGGTGTCTGGGTGGCTCGGTCCGGTACGACCGCCCATACACGACTAGACCGTCGCGCAGGAGGGCGTCACAACAGGCCTGACAGCTCATGAAGAGCCGCATTAGGCCGTCGCACGGTCCTCCCGGTCAACGATCCGGTGTGTGCACGGACGAGCCCGGCCACAGCCACACGAGTCGGGCGGGACAACAGCCAAACGGAACTCGTCTTCCCCTATCTCCGAGTGGACGCCACGGACCACAACATGGGTAGGGGGATCGGAGTGAGGGTTCGCCTTCGGTGCTGATGACTTTCCGGCCTTGGAACGAAAGAGTGAGCGGCCGTAGCACCAAAGGTTGAGGCTGGGATTTTTTGTAAATTTTGGGCGTCGCGTCATGGGGGTGGCGAAAATGGAGTGTGGTGGTTTGGTTTTGTGTGAGTGGGTGTTTTGGGGTAGGCATGCGGAGGTTGTGCAGCTGAAAGAGGCGGAAGAGATGGAAGGGGTTGTTAGCCCCGACTACATGCATCCTAATAAGGACGCGGTTGCAGCCGGAACGTGTGGGTGAGGCGGCCTGGAGCCCTGGGGTGAAGTTACTGGCGAGCCAGTGTTAGAGCAGGTGGTGTGGGGAGCCGCACTGAGAACGTTTTATGACCGGCAATAAACCTCAATAATTAGGGTCTAATCCTCGACCAGTTGCTAAAGGTGCGAGGAACAGTGAGGTTGGGGTGTGAAAGACTGTCACTCATATTAGCTCACTCATGGGGATGGACAATTGCCGACCCATCTTGCACTCTGATGACTCATCCGTTTGGAGAAAACAGGACAACTTCCCTCTAGCTAACTATGGCAGCTTATTACTTTGAGAGATACCCTTGTCCCACATTGATTCGATGGCATTGGTAATCCATTGCTGGATCTCAGGTTTGCTAATGGTAATATTGGTGTGTACACCTTATTTTTTATGTATCCCCACAAGAAAAATAAAGGAGAGTGTTATCCGAAGATAGTGGCGGCCAGTTCAAGAGTACGTCATCATTCGAACCTCCGCACCCGATTCATGCCCCAAGCAAAAGTGATGAGCTTTAGTAACAGTTTTTACAAATGCGGCCATTAATTTTAAAACTTGATTACTACTGCGATTAGATTGGTTACTAGGAGGATCTTCATTAAACCTGGTTCTAAAAATTGGTTGCACGCTAATGAAAAATTAGTTAATGTGATAATCCATCACACAACAAGCATTACTGTCTTCAAATTCAACCATTACACAACATGTACAACAATTGACTTAAGAAACAACAGACACGCACCCAAATCATTAAAAATAAAGTTTGATGAGTTTTTCTTTCCAATGGTACTAATTAAAATTGTCTAAAAGAAAATTTACCCAGTAATATTTATGATCAAAATCAGGAACATAATTTGTAATAACCCTGTATATACGTAAAAGTATGAAAATGGTTCAAAACGTGTTCTTGGATCAGGATTGGCTCTCATTTTATAGACCCGGGTCTCGATCTTACCATTCTAATGGTGTTGATAGTTCATTTTACTAACAGAAATTCGCTGATAATGCCAATTTTTTATATGTTGTGATAATACGATTTACTTATTGAATATTGTTTACTAGATACTTCATACACTCTTAGGACATCAGTATTGTCTACAGTATGCAAACCCATATATTATATGTAAAAATATTCCTATTCAATTCCTAAAGACACCAAATGTGTTAACCCATGGAACCTTATGGTGCGAATTTAGAGGTTTGTACCTCTCATTGAGTATTTTAGGTTTTGTTAATACTAAATGAAGCCAGAAAATCATATTTATGACTATTTTATCTGTAACAGGTTTTATTTGTAATTAGACTGATACGATTAAGGTGTGTATAAATTTTTTGAGACATTCTGTATTTAATTTTAAATTCAAACATAAAATATATTTGGTTAATTATAAAATTACATTTGCTAGTACATTTTAAATAATTACTCCAAATAATTTTGAAGTTGGTTTTATATTTAAGTTTTAAACCTTTAATTATAAATATATTTTCTTCAAATTTATAATTAATGTTGTTGTAAGTGTTCACCGGATGATGTTCAAGGGCCAATTATAATGGATATTCAATGTGTTAGGATTTGAACGTTGTTAATATAATAATGTATCCATCATAAGGATAATAAGGGATGCGTTTGCTTAACTCAATACCCTCATAAACCTTATGTATGATAATTCATTAGACTGCATGTTATATTATGTTCAATTACATTCTGTTAAATACAGACGCTTTGTTCATATTCCTTTGTTAATACTGGTAACTAGTTTGAATATTTGAAAACCCATTCTCTTTTACCGAAACTATCGACAAGGTGATTTAATTCTGCTTGCGCCTTCGTAACTTTCTGCAGGAACGCCAAATCGACAACAACTGTTGCACATTTTTAGGAATCAAAGTTGACTACGAAGATTTTGACTTAGGCGCCATCATTGAGAAGGCAGCTGGAGGAAAAGTAACATTTTGCAAAATTGTAGCTAAAGGTCGGGTCACATCAACAAAACAAGAAAACCAAAGAAAAGGTATGCTTACAAAGAATATTTTTCTAACAACGAATTACGTAAGAATGGCTTGATCAAATGATTCACTAACTATTGCTGGAATACGTTGTAGGATAAATCAAAGGTAAACACATTTCTATGTTTGAAAAATGTTCTATGTTGAAACAAAAGTTTTTTCTTTAACACTACTCATAATTTCTTTTTAAAACATTAGAATTGTGTTCAATATGTATGATTTTCAATAAACGTGAATGTAATAATACAAATAGCCCTACGTTTTTTATTTTACTTGTAAACAATGCTTTGAATAGACATATTACACACTTTTAAATATAGTAGTAAGATAAATAGATAAAAATTATGATGTATTGTAAAGTTTAAGGGTGTCTTGAAGGTATTACCCAATTTGTTATAAGAAATAATCTTGATGATCATCTAGATGATAAAATGTTAGTAGCCTAAATTTTCTCATGATAATTGTTTTTAAAGTGTTGCTAAATAGTTTTTGAATTATGCGACAATTTCATACCAAATGGGATGTATATGGTTTATCACACTATAAGAATTGGATAATTTTGATTAATTATTTATACAATAATTGTTATGAATAAATGGATTCATAAATTGATCTTAATAATATAATAAACAATAGTTCAGTGCGTGTTTACTTACCAGAGTGCTTTTAGTATCCCTTGTCAGCGTTCGCTTTTTGACATCACTGCCTTCATAACGTTAAAACCACTTGAGGGTCGTACGTACATCCGCTGATTACAAAACCAGTTTAGCACTTTTGCCTTTCCCCAACTCAATGTTAAAGGTACCGCGGAAAGACTTGATTTTTAGATTTTTACCTCAGCTACACCAAATCGCCCGGATGTTTTAGATTTTCAGCAATAGCAACGAGTGCGGTTTCGCGAACGTTTCTGTCATATAAAGTTCATCTTGCTGATCCACAACACCTTTGCTTTCTTTATAAATTTCAACAAATTTCAGAATTGAGTTCGTCACTCATTTCAGTTGCCATGTTTGCGCTCGACTGACATTAAGCAAGCACAAAACAATCAGCACTTGCAGCCTGGGCCCTACTGACCGTTCTCACGGTTCCAGTGGCCTAGCGACAGCTGAGTTTTCCATTGGTGGGGGAGTTCAGCTGGGCGCTTCGGTGTCGTCGGTCTACTCTGGGAATAGCCCCATTTTCAGGACAATTGTGAGGACAGTTGGCAAGGCAATTGGCCTAAAGTGTTTACGAAGCCAATAATTTCATGCCAGTAAACTGTCTTCTGACAATTGTCTCACCGTATGCGGCAAGGACTTACGGTCTCGGGCAGGGGACAGCGGCAAAGGATAGCCAGGATACAGTCGAAGGTGCGTTGGAAAGCCTTCGCACTGATGGTGTTAAGTACCGGGCAATTTAAGGCGTCTAAAGTGACAAACTGATCAGATTGTGGGTTTGGTGTTGGTTTGGTGGTAGGAGTGTGTCGTGGGTCAGGGGTGGAGGGTTTCCTCTGTGTGTTTGGTGGTTTGCGCTTGCTCTGAGAACAGGAGGCTTCAGTCTTTGAAAGTGAAAGCCAGTGCCGTGGGTGTTATGGAGGAAATCTTTGAGTTTAAGTTTCCAGGGTCAAGTAGTGCTGGGGTTAGTGGTGGCGATGCTAGGCGGGTGGTAATGTATGCGGTGTTTTGTTTTTTTAGGGTGGCGAGGACCGTACCTTATATTTAGCCGCTGGCGGTTGCAAGGTCTGTATCGGATAGTGAGGTCGTGGCCCTCGTGCCGGCACTGTGCTTTCCCTCAGTGCTCACGCCACAGACACGACACTTGGCAGCGGGCTACTGATCACGCGGCACGTGGCCATAGTCGTGACAGCGAACTTTACAGGCGTCTAAAGCTGGGCATCGAGGTGAAACCGTTGAAACGACGCCCATACCACGACTAAAACCGTGCTGGGAGGGCGTCACAACAGGCCTGACAGCTCGCGATAAGAGCCGCAGTAGGCCCATCGCACGGTCCCTCCAGTCAAGCGATCCAGGGGCGGCAGCCACAATCACGAGTCGGGCAGGACAGCAGCCAAGCAGAACTCGTCTTCCTATCTCCGAGTGGACGCCGGACACAACATGGAGTAGGGGGATCAGTGAGGTTCGCGGTGGTGATGACTTTTCCGGCCTTGAACGTAAGAAGTGCAGCCGGCAGCACTAAAGTTGAGCTGGGAATTTTTAGGTGATGGGAATGCAGGCGTCATAGAAAGTGGGGAAAGTTAAATGAGTGTGGTGGTTTGTAGTTTTGTGTAGTGGGTGTTTTAGGGAGTAGGCATGCGGAGGTTTGTGCAGCTGAAGGGCGGAAGAGGCCGGAGGGTTGTTAGCCCCGACTACATGCATCTAACAGGACGCGGTTGCATAAACCGGAACGTGTAGGTAGAGGCGGCCTGGGCTGGGGGTGAAGTTACTGGCGAGCCAGTGTTAGAGCGAGTGGTGTGGGGAGCCACACTTTGAAACGTTTTATGACCGGCAATAAACCTCAATAGTAGGGGTCTAATCCTCGACCAGTTACTAAAGGTGCGAGACGGTGAGTTGGGGTGTGAGAAGGACTGTCACTGCTATTAGCTCACTCATGGGATGAGCAATTGCCGACCCATCTTGCACTCCTGACTCTTCCGTTTGGAGAAAGCAGGACAACTTCCCTCTATTACTATGGCACCTTTAACTTGTACGAAGAAGTACCTTGTCCCACATTGATTCGATGGCATTGGTAATCCATTGCTCAGGTTTGCTAATGGTAATATTGGTGTGTACACCTTATTTTTATGTATCCCCACAAGAAAAATAAAGGAGAGTTTATCCGAAGATAGTGGCGGCCAGTTCAAAGAGTACGTCATCATTCGAACCTCCGAGGAATTCATGCCCCAAGCAAAGTGATGAGCTTTAGTAACATTTTTTTTTTTACAAATGCGGCCATTAATTTTTAAAACTTGATTACTACTGCGATTAGATTGGTTACTAGGAGGATCTTCATTAAACCTGGTTCTAAAATTGGTTGCGCTAATGAAAAATTAGTTAATGTGATAATCCATCACGGCAAGCATTACTGTTAACAGAATTCCAACCATTACACAACATGTACAACAATTGACAGAAACAACAGACACACCCAAATCATTAAAATAAAAGTTTGATGAGTTTTCTTTCCAATGGTGCAAGTAAAATTGTCTAAAGAAAATTTACTAGGCTGTATTATGATCAAAATCAGGAACATAATTTGTAATAACCCTTGTATTGGCGAAGTATGAAAATGGTTCAAACGTGTTCTTGGATCAGGTTGGTATAGACCCGGGTCTCCCGTCTTACCATTCTAATGAATTGTTGATAGTTCATTTTAACAGAATTCGCGATAATGCCAATTTTTATATGTTGTGATAATACAGTTTCCATGAATATTGTTTACTAGATACTTTCATACTTGCTCTTAGGACATCAGTATTGTCTACAATTTGTTTGAAGCCTGTAATGTAAAAATATTCCTATTCAATTCCTAAAGGCCACTAAATGTGTTAATACATGGAACCTTATGGTTGCGAATTTGAGGGTTTATTTTTTGCCTCATTGAGTATTTTGGGTTTTGTTAATACTAAATGAAGCCAGAAAATCATATTTATGACTATTTTATCTGTAACAGGTTTTATTGTAATTAGACTTGATACATTCGTTAAGATGTGTTGTATAAATTTTTTGAGCATTCTGTGTTTAATTTTAAATTCAAACATAAAATATATTTGGTTAATTATAAAATTACATTTGCTGGTACATTTTAAATGTACTTCAAATAATTTTGAAGTTGGTTTTATATTTAAGTTTAAACCTTTTAATTATAAATATATTTTTCTTCAAAATTTATAATTAATGTTGTTGTAAGTGTTCACCGGATGATGTTCAAGGGCCATTATAATGAATATTCCAATGTGTTAGGATTTAGTACCATAGTATCCATACGTCTTCTAGTACCGATGGAGTTATATTGGGAGAGATGATAGTTTGCGTTAAAAGAATACCTCATGAAACATGGAGGACAATTGTTAGATAATGAAAAAAAAGATTCGGATACAGGCTGTCAAGGGCAAGGCGCATATGGAAAATGCATTCCGGAATACTGGTCAGTAGATTTAGAATATTTGAGAAACCCATTCCTCTTTTACCCGAACTATGAAGGCAAGGTGATTTGTGCTTTACTTGCGCCCTTCATAACTTTCTGCGGAACAAATCGACAACCTACAGGGGAATCAGTTGACTACGAAGATTTTGACTTAGGCGCCATCATTGAAGGCAGCTGGAGGAAAGAAGTAACGGGCTGCAAAAGTGTAGCTAGGATCTGGGTCGCATCAACAAAGCAAAGAAAGCCAAAGAAAGGTATGCTTACAAAGAATATTTTTCTAACAACGAACCGTAGAATGGCAGGATCAAATGATTCACTAGCTATTGCTGGAATACGTTGTACCAGTAAATCAATTAAACACATTTCTATGTTTGAAAAATGTTCTATGTTGAAACAAAGTTTTTCTTTAACCTTACTCTGTAATTTCTTTTAGAAACATTAAATTGTGTTTCATTATGTATGATTTTCAATAAACGATAACTAATACAAATAGGCCCTACGTTTTTTGTTGCCATAAACAATGGTTTGAATAGACATATTACACTTTTAAATATAGTAGTAGATAAATAGATAAATTATGATGTATTGTAAAGTTTGAAGGTGTGTGAAGGTAGTACTTAATTTGTTATAAAGAAATAATCTTGATGATCATCTAGATATTCTAAAATATTGTAGTAGCCTAAATTTTCTCATGATAATTGTTTTAAAGTGTTGCTAAATAGTTTTGGTTATGCGACAATTTTCATACCAAATGGGATGTATATATGGTTTGATCACACTAAATTGGATAATTTTTTAGTAATTATTTATACAATATTTGTTATGAATAAATGGATTCATAAATTGATCTTAATAATATAATAAACAAATAGTTTGAATGCGTGTTTACTTACCAGAGTGCTTTTTAGTATCCTTGTCCTTCCTTTTGACATCACTTCCTTCATAACGTTAAACCACTTGAGTCGTACGTACACATCCGCTGATCCCAACCGGATTTAGCACTTTTGCCTGTTTCCCAACTCAATGTTAAGGTACCGCGGAAGACTTGATTTTAGATTTTACCTCAGCTACGCAAATCCTTGGATGTTTAGATTTTCAGCAATAGCAACGAGTGCGTTTCGCGAGCGTTTCTGTCCTTATAAAGTTCATCTTGCTGATCCCACAAACACCTTTGCTCTTTATAAATTTCAACAAATTTCAAATTCAGTTCGTCACTCCATTTCGGTGCCATGTTTGCCGCTCGACTGACATTAAGCAAACTGGCACAAAGAATTCAGCGCTACTGGCCTGGGCCCTCAGACCGTTCTCACGGTTTCCAATTGTCGCGACAGCTGAAGAGTTTTTTCCAGTGGTGGGGGTCCAGCTGGGCGCAGCGATTGTCATCAGTCTACTCGGGAGACAACTGATTTTCACAGAAGACAGTTGTGGGGACAGTTGGCAAGGCAATTGGCCTAAGTGTTCAAGCCAATAATTTCATGCCAGTAACTGTCTTCTGACAATTGTCTCACCAACTGGCACTGAAACGCGGCTTAAAAGGACTTTGCGGTCTCGGAGCAGGGACAGCGGCTAAAGAGGATGGCCAGGATAGAGTCGAAAGGTGCGTTGGAAACCTTCACTGATGGTGTTAGAAATTTTTTCAAGGAATTAATTTAAGGCGTCTACAGTGACAAACTGATCCGGTTGTGGGTTTTGGTGGTGGGGTGTGTCGTGGGTCAGGGGTGGAGGGGTTTCCTCTGTGTGTTTGGTGGTTGCTTGCTCTGTGAAGCAGGAGCTTCGGTCAGGTGGCCAGTGCCGGGGGTGTTATGGAGAAATCTTTGAGTTTAAGTTTCAGGGGTTAGTAGTGCTGGGGTTAGATGGGTGGCGATGCTAGGCGGGTAGGTAATGTGGCGGTGTTTGTGTTTTTAGGGCAGCTGGGACAGCACATTGTCCTGTATAGTGGCCGTAGCGGTTGCAGGTCACACAGTATGGCGGGTGAGTTCGTGGCCCTCGTGCCGGCACTGTGCTCCCTCTCAGTGCTCACGCCCAGACATATGCGGCAGCCCGGGCTTCGCAGTCACGCGGCACGTGGCCGCAAGGTCGTGACAGCGGGCACACGGGCGTACCAGCTGGTGTCAGGGTGGCTCCGGGCCGCCACCACACGACTGGATCGCGCAGGAGGGCGTCACAGCAGGGCCTGACCGTAGAAGGCCATTCAGGCCCGTCCGCACGGTGCCGGAGTAAACGATCCGGTGTGCACGGACAAAGCCCGGCCACAACCACATAGATCGGGCGGGACAACAATGGCGGGCACAGAGTTCCATCTCCGGTGGACGCCACGGACCACAACATGGGTAAGGGGGATCGGAATTGGGTTCGCCTTCGGTGCTGATGACTTTTCCCGGCCTTGGAACGAAGAGTAGGCGGCCGCTTACCAAAAGGTTGAGGCTGGGATTTTTTGGGTAAATTTTTGGGCGTCGCTGGGGTGGGGAAAATGGGGTGTGGTGGTTTGGTTTTGTACCAGTGGGTGTTTTAGGAATTGTAGGCATGCGGAGGTTGTGCAGCTGAAAGGAGGCGGGAAAGATGGAAAGGTTTGTTTAGCCCGACTACATGCATCTAATAAGGACGCAGTTGGCCGGGAGACGTGTGGAGGTGAGGCGGCCCTGGAGCCCTGGGGTAGAGTTACTGGCGAGCCAGTGTTAGAGCAGCGGAGGTGGTGTGTGGGGGAGCCGCACTGAGAAACGTTTTATGACCGGCAATAAACCTCAATAATTAGGGTCTAATCCTCGACCAGTTGCTAAAGTGCGAGGAACAGTAGGAGGATTGAGTGTAGAACTGTCACTCATATTGCTCACTCATGGGGATAGACAATTGCCGACCCATCTTGCACTCTGATGACTCATCCGTTTGGAGAAAACAAGGACAACTTCCTCTAGCTAACTATGGCACCTTTAAGCTTATTACTTTGAGAGATACCCTTGTCCCATTGATTCGATGGCATTGGTAATCCATTGCTGGATCTCAGGTTTGCTAATGGTAATATTGGTGTGTACACCTTATTTTTATGTATCCCCACAAGAAAATAAAGGGAGGTGTATCCGAAGATAGTGGCGGCCAGTTCAGAGTACGTCATCATTCGAACCTCCGCACCCGATTCATGCCCAAGCAAAATGATGAGCTTTAGTAACAGTTTTTTACAAATGCGGCCATTAATTTTAAAACTTAATTACTACTGCGATTAGATTGGTTACTAGGAGGATCTTCATTAAACCTGGTTCTAAAATTGGTTGCACTTGAAAAATTAGTTAATGTGATAATCCATCACACAACAAGCATTACTGTCTTCAAATTCAACCATTACACAACATGTACAACAATTGACTTAAGAAACAGCAGACACGCACCCAAATCATTAAAAATAAAGTTTGATGAGTTTTTCTTTCCAATGGTACTAATTAAAATTGTCTAAAAGCAAATTTACCCAGTAATATTTATGATCAAAATCAGGAACATAATTTGTAATAACCCTGTATATACGTAAAAGTATGAAAATGGTTCAAAACGTGTTCTTGGGTCAGGATTGGCGCTCATTTTATAGACCCGGGTCTCGATCTTACCATTCTGATGGTGATAGTTCATTTTACTAACAGAAATTCGCTGATAATGCCAAGTTTTATATGTTGTGATAATACGATTTACTTATTGAATATTGTTTACTAGATACTTCATACACTCTTAGGACATCAATATTGTCTAGTATGCACAAAACCCATATATTATATGTAAAAATATTCCTATTCAATTCCTAAAGACACCAAATGCGTTACACCCATGGAACCTTATGGTGCGAATTTAGAGGTTTGTACCTCTCGTTGAGTATTTTTAAGGTTTTGTTGATACTAAATGAAGCCAGAAAATCATATTTATGACTATTTTATCTGTAACAGGTTTTATTTGTAATTAGATACATTCGATTAAGGTGTGTATACATTTTTTGAGACATTCTGTATTTAATTTTAAATTTAAACATCAAATATATTTGGTTTATTATAAAATTACATTTGCTAGTACATTTTAAATAATTACTCCAAATAATTTTGAAGTTGGTTTTTATATTTAAGTTTTAAACCTTTAATTATAAATATATTTTTCTTCAAATTTATAATTAATGTTGTTGTAAGTGTTCACCGGTTGATGTTCAAGGGCCAATTATAATGGATATTCAATGTGTTAGGATTTGAACGTTGTTAATTAATAATTATCCCTCATAAGGATAATAACCGAAATTGAAATAGCTTAACTCAATAAGGGTCATAAATCAAATCTTTTGTACATATTATATTCATTAGACTGCATGTTATATTATGTTGACCTATGTATATTCTGTTTGAATACAGTACTTTTTTGTTCATCTTTTCCTTTGTTAATTTTAACTATTAACTTAATTTTGTAAATATATTTATTATTAAGTTAATCTCATGGTTTTGTAAGTATTTAGTGAGGATTCTAAAGCCCTAACTGTGTATTTTATATGATTTCCAATACAGTTTGTTTTGTTGTTATTTTTAGTCCATGCTATTTTATTACCCTACATCACTCGAAACTGAAGCGTATCATTGATGACAAAACAACATTAAAAGTTATTTTGACTTTGAGACATAATGATGACGTATTAACAATAACGAAGCGTCTTAAAAGTATTTTTATTAGTTAGCAATTCAATTTCCGTAGTATTGGATTTGTCATTACAAAATTAATTACCTTAACTAGGGCTCAACACATTATTTATACTGTGTAATGTGTATACTTTGTAATGTAGGTTTTAATCAACACCGAAGTCTGCATATGGTCGCTGTTAAACTAACTCGATAACAGTGTAAATGTACGAGGAACGTCAATATTCCGATTTCAAAATCAACTTATGACTCAAGCTTGCAAGGGTTCTCTTAGGTGGTGTGGAACTGGAAACTAAACACAAAAGCAACCGTGATCAGGTACCGGCCGACAGTACAACTCTGTTTGAATGGGGTAACACGTCTCTGGGACGTCTCTCCCATTTCAACCTCAGCGCTACCCCCATACTCACTGGCACCTGCGTTGCTTTCTCGCGCCACTCACTCACCGTGAAATGCGCTTAGGATATCTTGCATATATTAATTGTCTCTAAGTGCTAGACTCCGGTGGTGTGCCGGTGGTGGCGAATGGTTTCGCCAGCGGAACGGTCTTCTAACTGAATTAAAAGCCATCCGGGCTTTGGTTGTGTTGTAGGCGGGTTGGGAAAGCCGGCCGGAGGCGTCTTCCTAATTTTAAGCCAGCCAGGGGCTTTTGTTGGTGTTAGGGCGGACGGGGGAGCCAGGCCGGAGGCATCTTTCTGCGATTTTGAAACCGCCGAATGCATGGGTAGAAGGTTGCGGTTGTTTAGACCGTGTTAACCCAGTCAGGTAGGGGCTGGTGAGGTGGATAGCGGGCTGTAGAATACTCCTGTGCCAGGGGCGAGCGGTGTCGGCTAAATCATCGCGAGAGCAGGTAGTCGGGGGCTGGGGCGCGCCGGTCCGGTGAACAATAGTAGGCTGGAGGCCAATGAAGGAACGTCGACTACTGCGGCGCAGCATCATTGGAGTCAGTATGTGAGAAAGAGGGGAGAATCGAAGTCGAAGAGACTGGGGCGCCGGTGGGTGGGGTGGGGCGTTATGTGCGTAGGACTGCAGGTGTCCCGTCTACCTGACAGGTCATTGACTCCTAGTGGGGTTGCACTGGCCGTTAGATAAGTCCGTAAGATAGGGGACTCTGTTTACCAAAGTCCCTATACCGAAGCTCAATTCAAATCATCAAGGAACTACTAGACCCGAAAATAGCAGAAATGGCGGAGTTATGTCTCAAGTCGACATACTTCCATTTCAATGGAAAAGAATATTATGAACAAACAAGAAGAAGCAGCTATGGGCTCGCCACTCTCACCTGTTGCCGCCAACTGTACATGGAACGCTTCGACCCTAAGTCGGCTCGAATTTAAACCTTGTGTGTGGCTTCGCTACGTTGATGACGTCTGGGCAATATGGCCTCATGGAAAGGACAAACTACAAGTTTTTCTCAATCACCTGAACTCCATTCGTCAGAACCAAATTCACTTTAGAAGTAGAAAAAGATGGCTGCTTGCCTTTTCTGGATGTGATGATGTCTAGGAAGGCTGATGGAACCGTGGGACACGCCGTCTACGGAAAACCTACACACACAATGCGGTATCTAAATGCATCTTCTAATCACCATCCGTACAGAAGAATTGCGTCTTAAAACCTAATTAAATGGAGCCCATCCCACATATCAGAATACAAGGAAACTTGAACGAAGAAAGAAAACCCTAACACTCGCTCCTTTCCAACGGCTACAATGAAAACAGATAAATAGAGCTTGGAACAACCAAGGTAAAGAAAACTAACCAATTCTTCAGTCCTGGGACCAGTTATCTTCTAAACGTTTCAGAATCTCCTGAACACGCTTACTTGCCTTACATAAGAGGTACTGCAGATTCAAATCAGCCGAGTCTTGGGAAAACATTACGTCAAACCGATCTTCAAGCCTCTAAGATAAGAAATCGTCTAAGGGGTAAGAACAGTACAAGTAAGTCGCGGTCGAGGTGGAGGTCGCGGTCGATATCACTAGTTGGTCGCTGTCGATGTACCCGCCAACAGGGAGGTCACCTGGGATGCTCCAGTAAAGCTAAGAGCCTGTCCAGTGAGGTGTTTTCAGCGATCTTTAATATGTTTAGAGATTCAAGTGACAGCGACGAAATATCAGCTGTTACTTAGTGGTAGTTGATAGGGAATATTCCAAATAGACGTAATGCAGTGCACCCGATCAATTTGAGAAGAAAGCATTTGAGGAGAGTACCATCACCTTTTCCAAGAACTTAAAAATGACCTGGAACGATTTAAATCTTGTATGAGACCTTTTTCATACATATTGGACACAATACTTCAGATTTTGGATTGTTTCTTTTCATACCACAACATTCACCATACTCCAATTGGATGCGAAGAAAAGTTAAGAAAGTTGGTAGTAACCATCAGGTACTTAAATAGTAAATAGTTATTAAATTAGAATAAATAAATAATATTTCAGCAATGTAAAACCTGGTGGCATGAGAGAAGACAGTTAAGCCGTGTCCAATAGGAAATTAAAAAATACGGGACGTTGTTTAAAAATGTGTAACTATTGTATTTAAAACGTGAGACCGGACGCAGTGGTACATGATCGCTGTGAATTATTTGGAGGGACACAATTCTGAGTACGCCGCTTGGCTATAGATAGATTCTATCTTTACTCAATGTATGTCAATAAAATATTACTTTTCTTACAAATTGTATTATAGATCTTTTATATAATATTATGACTTCATACATGTTGTTGTATAGGTATCTGGCAACTGGATGCATACAATACCTTACAAGACAAAGGTACCTTACATATGTCAAAGTTCCTCATGTGCTCGTTGCAGATGAAGCTTACTTACCACAGTAAAGGAAAACCACTTGTATGATACCAGTTTGCCACATAGTTAAAATCTTTAAGAAGATTCTCAGTATACAGAGGTATTGTCACCACGGTGAGTTGAACTAAGTGTGCAGTGCTTGGAGATCAGGTTGATGCTGTAGTTGAGAAGTTTAGCTAGTAGGTAGGCTCCACAAAGCTCGAGTCGGGGAATCGAAAGTTTTTTGAGGGGTGCAACCTTTGATTTTGCGATGAGAAGTTGAACTCTGACAACACCATCGGGAGAGACGAGTCGAACGTAGACCACCGCGCCGAACCCAGCATCGGAGCCGTCGGAGAAACCATGTAGCTGTACATCCGTTGCAGTGTGAAGATGTAGACAACGAGGAATGCCGATCTTGTCCAGTTCAGGTAGTTGCCGAAGAAATCTTTCCCATTTTTCAGCGAGGTCTGGCGCCACAGGTTCATCCCACTGAACACCTTGTGTCCAGAGAAGTTGGAGTAGTGCCTTGGTCCAAAAGGTTATTGGTGATAGCCAACCACAAGGATCAAATATTTGTGCGACAGTGGACAGAATGTTGCGTTTTGTAGCAGGTTTTCTTTCAATCTTGAAATGAAAAGTAAAACTATCAGTCTCCGAGGTCCACTTTATTCCTAGAAAGCTATATAAGGCATGATTTAGCTCTTGGAAATAAATAGGTTTTTCTTTGTGTTCTTCGGGTAGAGAAGTCACAAGTGCGGGGCAGTTTGTTTTCCATTTTCTGAGGTCAAAGCCTCCTTTTGAAAAGAGTTCAATTGTTTCTTGCTGTAAAGCCTTAGCCTCTTCCAATGAGTTGGCACCAAGGAAAAGATCGTCCACGTAGATCTGTTTCTGCAAAGCTTTGCTGCCAAAGGGTAATTTTTACCTTCGTCGTTTACAAGTTGTTTGACGGTTCGCAAAGCAATGTAGGGAGAGGAGCTGAATCCAAAAACCACAGTGGTGAGTGCATAAATGGATAAGGGTTCAAATGAGTTTTCTCTCCAAAGGAGCAATTGATATTTTCGGTCTTCTGGGTGGACCTGGATTTGACGAAACATTTTCTTAATGTCACATGAGAATACAACTGAGTAACACCTAAAATCCAATAGGATATCACTGATTTGGTTGTGTAACTTAGGGCCCGAGTGAAGTATTTGATTGAGCGAAACTCCCGTGGAGGTAGGTGCACTGGCATCAAAAACAACTCTGGTTTTTGTCGAGGAAGATTCTTCTTTTACAACTGCATGATGGGGCAAGAAGAAATGTTGAGAATTTTCTTCTGGAGCAGAAGTAACGAGTTCCATATGACCCGACTGTAGATAATCAGTCATACATTCCACATAAGGCAGCCTTAAGTCTGGATTGGCATTCAAGCGTCTTTCCAGTGAAAGGAATCTTTGTTTTGCTCGGTTGAATGAGTTCCCGAGAGGAGGATGAGGTTCCTTGAAGGGAAGACGGACCAGGTATCTTCCTTCAGCATCCCGGGAGTGGTTTTCTAGAAAGTGAGTTTCACAGAAGGTCTCTTCGGGCGACTGCGTGGTCTTCAATGGCGGCTCCTCGACCATCCAAAAACGCTGAAGTGACTGGTGGAGATCTACATCTGTCAACGTTGTCAGAAGGGTTGTTGATGAACTTATCCCGGAAGTACTTGGCGTCGCAGACGGAGCTGATCCAATAATGATGAATCCAAAGATCGAGTTCATGGCGATGGGCAGTCCTTCACCAAAAGCCAACTGGTCACCCCTGATGATTTTTCCAAAAAGATCAGCACCTATGAGCATATCTACTGCACTAGGTATGTAAAATGTGGGGTCTGCCAAAACCAGATTTTTAAACTGCTCCTGTACTGTGTGAGAAATGTATGAATGTGGCAGTTTAGAGGTAATTTTGTCAAGAATAATTACAGGATGATTTTTTGCAACAGCTGTACCGTGAAGTGCCAAAATATTGACTCTGGCTAGCCCTTTGGTCTTTATTTGAAAGGAAGAAATTCCGTCAATGTTACTGATGTCGCCATGACTTCTTTCCAATGCAAGTAAGCGGGCCGTATTTTCAGAAATGCAAGTCACCATGGAAGCTGTGTCCACTACAGCCCTGACAACTAGTGAATTGCCGTTAGTGGCTGTAATTTGAACTAGGGTGGTGCCCAGCAGAATAGTAGCGTTGGGACCAGGAACATTAGAGTTGTGAGAGAAGGCTACAAGAGGATTGTTAGATTTTACTTCTGGATTAGAAGCGTTTGTCTCACTAGAGGCTGAGATTGTTTTAACAGTTTGTGATTGACCCTGTTTGTTTTCACTACCAAAAGCCTTGGGTGTATTATCATTAGAGAGGTGTAACCAGGTATGGTGTTTCCTTTTACACTTTGAACAAACATTCCGTGACTTACATTCTTTGAGAGAATGGTTAGGATTTAGGCAATTAAAGCAATACCTATGATTTCTTATGAACTCAAACTTGTCTTGAGCTGACAGGTTTTGAAAATCGGTACATTGATATATTTTGTGTTCATTACTTCCACAAAATGAACATAGCACTGTTTGTTTGGAGAGATTAGTGGAGATAAGAACAGTTTTTTGAGCGCGACCTACGCCTATGCCTTTAGAACTTGCTTGATTTGTTTTTCCTTGAGTGTGAGAGAAATTTGAGGAAAACGTCTTTTGAGTTGAATCTTGGGCGAGGTTAGCTGCCTCCAAATGAGAGCACTCGTTTTCTAAGTAGTTAAGAATTTCTTGGACTTCCGGCATTTTTTGAGCATCAGTTCTACAATCCTCAAACTTTTTTCGAAGATCCCCGCTTAATTTTCTAAGCAAGATGGACGAGAGAATTATGTTATTCTTTTTAACGTCATGCTTGAGGGCCATGAGCGCTTGACAGTTTTCTTGACATTGAGCAATGAAAAGGCGAAGCTGTTTTGAATTAGGACTTGTAACTGACGGCAAATCAATTAAATTGTTTACATGTAACATAACAATTTTCCTGTTGTTGTGATACCTTTGCTGCAACATATTCCATGCTATTGAGTAATTTGGCACGGAAATTGGGAGGTTTTTTACTAGATTTAAAGGCTCTCCATGAAGGCTACTTATCAAATATTGGAATTTTTCAACATCTGACAGTGATGAATTTGTGTGTACAGAAGACTCATAAAGAGCACAGAAAGACAACCATTGCTCCGGAGCCCCGTTGAACGTTTTTAAAGTTAGGGGTGGTAGTTTCAAGGCACTGCTATTTCCCGAAGACGTGCTACGGTCGAGTGCGAATGATGTTTCGCCTACAATGCGCTGTGTTAGAAGTGGTTTTGCCATTGACTTAATAGAGAAAAAGAGTTTTGAGATTTTATCCTCTATTTCAAGCATTTGAGATTCATCGTAGTCTGCGATACTGTCTTGGGACAAAAGTTTAGTTCTAGCCTTTTCAAATTCTAAATGCTTGGACCGGCACTCTTCGACATATTGATATAAGTCTTCGATTTGATCCGCACTTAACTCCTCCTCTACAGTAGTCGCGACATACGTGGCTACATAGCTTTTGATTTTTGAGAGACGATTCACAAGAAGGTCGCCTTGACGAGCGATTGTTGCAAACTTCATGATGACAAGTCAACTCTTAATACTAAGGAAGCATGTAATTGATTTGTTTTATTTTTGGTAAAAAGCACTTCTACAATAAGGTTACAAATGGAGCAAGGCACAATATACCGCCTGGTCTAAGATGGTTGCACAAAATTAATTCTTTTTGATTAGGCTACACAGTTCTAGGTAACTTAGGCTAGTCAACCAAAAAAATAAGAATTCAAATTAACTGTAGGCTCACAGTTGGAATAGTTTGTCAAAGAGAGACACAGAGAAATTAATGTTTGTAGAACTTCAATTACAAACAACTTGAGAGTGGTAGGCCTAAATTATGCAGACCTAAAGTTAAGAGAGTCCAATACAAATTAGCTATATTCTGCTAATTATGCCTAAAAGGTGTAATGTTCATAAAATGCTCTTCTAGTAACACTGGACTAAGCTAGGGCCTACTCAATTCAACCCTATCTTAGCACCAACAAAGTCCAAGATAAATTATTACCTTTTTTGCCAAAGTTCTTAATGTGATATAACTCACCCACTAATACACAACACAAGAGCTTTTGAATTGTTACACAATAGAAATATAACAGTCTTTGTAATCACTTAACTCTAAAGTAACAATAGTTTACTTTGAGGTTAAAATCGTACGGGAGAAATATGACATGACAGCAATGACGACACAAAACAGAGATTGGTCAAGGATTGGTAAAGATTGGTTGTAGATTGGCCCGGCAGAGAAGACTGCACAAGGTGACAAGCAACAGCTGCTGCTAGTTTCACTTTCAAACAAACAATATGGCGCATGAAACAACTTGTTCTGTTTGAACACGAAAAACTTAAAGCACGTTTTTCAAATAAGTAAGACAATGTTTAAATTAATCTTCAAGTTCCAAAATCACACTGTTACAATGAAAAAGTTCACTTGAGACTCAAATAAAATGCAAAGATAGTTCGATTTTATTATAATCACTTGAATAACCTGTCTTTATCCACAGCGATGGTTTATCGCTTACGATCCGGCTCGAAGGACCATGTTTTATATTGAGAAAAATGAAAGCTTTGAGAGTGGACTGTAAAAATTGTTGTTTTTGTATGGATATTAATTTTGCAATATGTAGTTCAGATGAGTAGATACGAGAGAAGGAATACCTTGACCATGCGGTGAGCTGTGACGACGAGGGCCCTCGCTCGATGAGACGAAGTCTTGTAGCGTAGCGTAGTTAATCCAGGGACTGTTATGGTAATTTATCGTATTGGCACTGAATTTGGAAAATAAGTTGTGTGAATGTAAATAGTTTATGGCGCTGATGGCCGTTTTAAATTGAGAATGATAAGAAAGTAAAAGCACTGACACGAGCTGATGCGTGTTGGATCAGTGAGAGCAAGAAATGGGGATGATCGCTAACGTGCGTCATCTGACGTAGTGTGACGTAACCCGTCAGCTGTCATGTCATTGGTTGGATTTACAGGGATGTGAAATAGTTCGTTCCTTACTTATAACTAACAAATATGATGTGATTTTTTTCTTATTCTAACACAAAAATAAATTCTCTTTGATACTAAACAGCTATGATTTATTTTACAGCCTACAAAATCTGATCTATGTATAAAATCTATTGCTACCACTCACAAAGGTTAGCCACGAGTGATCGAATTTGCTAAACAGCCATTTTCTTATTTTGTCACATGCGTTAGTGATAATGAGTTGTTTAAAAGCAAAGGTGAAATCAGTGGTCATCAATTCTATGAGTCGGCAGGTTCAAGAAGAGCCGATGATTTTGTAAGTGTCCTGACCGCCTCCCCACGCCCTATATCTGTTGCTGCGGCCCGCAAGCCCTAATCGAAACCGACCCTTTGGGGTCGACCCAAAAACTACTTTGGAAAAAATTAACCCCAATTCGGTTTCGCCCTAAAGTTTGTCAACCTTTAAATATCGGCATATTGTTATAACTAGCTAGGATACGTTGTAATCAAGTAATACACAGCCCCAATACAAGTTAGCCAAAGAAATATAAATGAAGTAAAAGCAGTACAAATATTCTGGATTTGGAGTGATTTTTCAGATGCCTCGAGCACCAGTCGTTTCTCATGGAATTTTGAAAAAGGCTATTTTACCTACTCCAAGTCTTTTAGATGATAACGGCAAGGTGTGTATAACCTTATAGTTTATATAAAGCTGTAGGTAGTAAGGTAACATCTAAATACATTTATACATATGTTCACGAGAATCGGCACAACATATATTCAGAGTTGCTTAACCATTATGGAATAAAACTGTTTTCACCGCAACCCGAAACACCAATAACATTATCTTCTAGTTCCAACGGCTCGGATGTCAACGATGACCAGAGTAGTACCTCCAGGGATAATAAAATAGCTTTACCACTTTAGGATTGTCATCTCCCCATAATTGGATTAAGATTAGCCCAGAAGATAAAATGGCGTGAAGGAAAGAGGCACAGTGGCACACCAAGACAAAGTAAAGAGGTGAATTATGGTTGGACGAACATGCTTATCAAGTACTTATGGGAACAGCACAATATGCCACCATGTCCTTATAATTTTAAAAGGGACGTGTCAATCAAGACGGCAGTAACAGTACTAAGTATATCTCAATAACAGCAAAATGCAAAGATACGGTGGTTAAGAGAGTGGTAGAATTTTTGACGAACAAAAGAAGTGCTTATGTTGGTGGTGGAGAGCAAACATTTCCTGTTGACGTTTCTCATGATAAAGCGGAATCTCAGAAAAGCCAGGCTATAGCTGGTTGGAGTTGAGGATACATCTGCAACAATGCATCGTCTACAAAAGCTTGGGAATTAATGAGACAAGGTAGCTGGTACGGGTTGAGGGATGCATCTGCAAAAATGTATCTTCGACAACTCGAAATTTATAGCAAAGAACAAGTGGACGTTGAAGACCGCCACAACTGTACAAGCTCACCGTTTTAAGAAAAGGCAAAGCAGAACAGAGAGACAACCGATTAATTAGAAGTAATAAAAGGAGCAGAACGTATTGTTAGCTTAGCATAATGGAACACTGAGAACCATATGCAGGAAGCATTAACGACTTTGTGCGACAAAGTATTAATTACATATACTACTCATCCCACCAACTTCTAGTCTACAAGGCATTACCGAAAGGAAAACTTATATACAATAGTAAGGGAGACCGGGTCTAGTTGATACGTTTTTTGGTTTGTGATTTTTGTAATTTTTTTAAATAACACTTTTAAAACAAACTAAGTTTAGTTCGTAACTATCAACTATTGGCTATAACTTGAGATACTTTTAAACCTTTTAAAACTAAATGTGCATGCATAGTAAAAATAATTATTTTTTTAGTTTTGTATCAACTTTACCCAATCTGGGTAAAGTTGATACGGCACTGGGTCAAGTTGATACGCATTGAGTAGGCTGATACGGTGTCAGGAAGTATTAAAGAAACACAGTATACATCATTCGTTTTTTATTTTATCTTTGAAATACAAAATTATTTTTAGTTTAACCAATTAAAAATTGACTTGACATTGATTATTCTGACTCTGAAGAGTAATTTGGGTCAGACTGACAGTTGATGCAAGTGTAAAATGGAGTGTCTTTTGCACACGCGATGTGGGCCCACTTCTTGCAGGATATGCATTGGATCCAGTCCTGGCCAGGTTTTGATGTAGAGTAAGTTTTGAAACATACCAAACAAAATGATTCTCCGTCTTCATCAGAGTCTGTTTCTTCTTTTTTATTTTTTCTTCGTTTTTCTTCTCTCTTGGTTTTAACTTCTTTTTTGGGGTTTTCAGTATCTTTGGTTAGTTTACACCCAAACGACTTAAACAATTTTAACTTGTGTTTTTCGGACTTAATGGATTTCTTTCTTTCTCTCTCCTTAGTGTCCTGTTCTATTTTGTTTTTTATTGGGGTGTCTGTAAGGATACAAGACTTCATCGGCTGTCTACCTTTGCCACTGCTTTTACGTGCTTCTGCTTTGGGTAGAGGACGAATTTCTTCTGGCGTAACAAGTGGTGAAACAGTAGCTCCAAGGGTGGTGAAGGTAAATGGTGCCCGCTTTGGAGAATCATTTTCCGTGATATCTAGACCTTGTTTCGATGTCGAAGGTTGAGGTTCTTCTGTCGATGTAGGAGGCTGGCGATCAGTCACAAAACTTGACAAAAAATCATCGTCTGTAAATATTTCTGGGTTGAACGGCATTATTCCTGCAGATTTAAATCCTGCTACAATATTTTTTGGCGTCATAGCACTTGAGAAGGCAGTATTTACAAGACTGGGAATGTCAAATATTGTTATGGTTTTTCCAGCATTGCTGATTAGCCAGTTGTCCACAGCTGAAAAGTAGAACCCTTTGAAGGGACCATAGACTGATAAGTCTAGGGGCTGTAGGCGGTGGGATGTATGGGGAGGAAAAGACAACAAAACAATTCCATTCTCTTTACAAAAGTTCAATACATCGATAGACAGATGGGAGTCATGATTGTCGAAAGAGTAAAGACAAGGATGTTCGACTGTTGACTTGACATGGCCATGAAAATGTTTAACAAAAGTTAAAAATTATGTTCCCGTCATCCACCCAGAAGGATGTGCCGTACCGATGCATCCTGGCGGACCCTCTTTGGTGAAATGTTCCTTAAAAAATACTCTAGGGAAAATAAAAAGGGGTGGGATAGCGTGTCCGATGGCGCTGACTGCAGTTGCGATTGTAACTGTTTGCCCTCGCTCGGCTGAAGTAACTTTACAACTTGACGAACTCCTTTTGAGTCTAAGATTTGCTGGGTCTTTGGACAGTGGACTGCAGTTTCGTCAACGTTCCACACATCTTTGCTTTGAAACTTATATTTATCGTACACTTTTTAAGATTTTCAAAAATGTTGAAACTTGTTGAATCAATGAATTTGGCCTCTCGTAGTTTTTCTTGTAGTTTCTGGGCATCAGAAAACCATGTCCTTATATGAAAAAACTTGTGGGTCAAGTTGATACACCGTATCCAGTGACTAAAAGCAACGAATCAACTTGACCCAAACGTCGCCATTAGACTAAACTACAAAATAGGGAAACTAGTAATAGTTGGAGCAGGATCTATTAGGTTAAACTCATACCTTTGCGGCTTCTAAGAACGTGAAACTTCAATATATAATCCACCAACACATAAGCGTCCAATAACGCGAAAACTAACGAGAAAATTTTACTTTCAAGCCTCGAAAACACGTTTTAGAAACAAAGAAGAACAAAGCGACCTTCTCCCTAATGCTCAAGCGTGGTTACTGAGTATCGATCGGCAGAACCATCGGAAGCTTCACGACTTGTTTGCGACAAAGCGCTCTGCGGAGTTCACCCGAATGTATCAACTTGACCCTGTCAAAGACCCGGTCTATACTATCATTTGATGCAATAGGTAGCATTGGCTACACGGGCTCTCAGGGCACATCTTCTTGTATGAACTAGTACTGCACACGGGGAAATCCTAATTTCCAGTTTTGCAGATGCTTTCGGAGAAACAAGATGCGACGAATACTATCCTGTACACGCTGAACGAGTGAGAAAGAAAAGGAGCTCCTTGCTCTCATGAGGTAGTTTGTGATGGATCAGGAGCGTTAAGAAGTGCTTTGGCTAGATCTTTTGGTGGGTCAACAAGTTTGTTCAAATATTTATAAACACTATTTTCTTTTGCTAAGGACGAAGAAGGAAATCTTCCTCCTTGCTTCATCAGGATAGATTTGGCACACTTAATCCACAGTGCAAATAAATAGAAGCTGAGGAACGACAACGGCAGCGGCTTCGTGACTTCTACATGAGATGCTTAGGTTTGTTGATTAAGGCTACGTCAATTGAAGAATTCAGAAACATTTTGACAAACGTTCTTCGTGTTGCTCTGTCTTCAACAAAAGGGGGATCTAATAAAACTGAGAAAATTCAACCTCTGCCCAGGAAAGCCTAGAGTAGTTAGCAGATAAAATCAGAGGAACCCTGGACGACTTCGCAAAGCAAGGACAAACCACAGATGAGACCGCAATGGAATTTTACGAACAGGATTTGTACGCGGATAGTCCAGAATGTATACAACAAACGAGTAAAGGATCAGAAAATGCAGGAGGTTCTGTGAAAGGTTGGATACGAGAAATTGTGGGACAAGTAAATAAAGTAGCTAAGGATGAAAGTGGAGAACTGAATGCGCACTATTGCCCAGGAGCTGCGGATGAGTTTATTCGACTATCACATGAATTTGTCCGGTGGTCAGCGGTGGCAGTAAAGGATTTTAAATCACCAAGAGAAACAGCAACTTCTGCCACAGTTGAAAGTGATTTTTGTGATTTAAATAAAACGAGTTTTGATGGGGAGTTGGAATGGCTTATCGATTGACCGCTTTGTTGCTCAACATCTCGAATCTATAGAGGGACAGTGCAGAGAAGCTGGAGCGCCAACAAGCAAACTAAAGCCAACATTAAACCAAATAAACTGGACCATCTGTCAGATTTGAACTCCATTGGAATCATATGTAATAAAGGACGTAATACGAGTATACAACTGGTATAAGCTGTAAACGAGGAATTAGAAATTTAAAAGCAAAAAAATTGATGTACACAAACCCAGAATTGTGACGGCACTTACCTCACACAGCCTAAAACTACAATTTAAGATCAAATTTCGCTGGGCGGGCCGATACGTTTCCCCAGCACTAACAATTGTATGCTAAAATAATGAAAAATCGTCATAATTTTAAACAGAACTTATTTTATTGACCAACACAAACGAATTTCTTGACGGCACTTACCTCACTCAACCTAACATTACAATTTAAAATCAAATTTTGCTGAGCGGGCCGATACGTTTACAAAATGTGTGAAGTTGGCCCGCCCACCTTTGACAGTGTGAAAAAGTTAGTGCTTCGTTAGTGCTGGTTAGTGCCGTATACCATTTCGTTTGTGCTGGTCACATTGTACCTATTTTAATGAAATCATTGTTGAAGTGGACCCGCCCAGTTTTAAATACGTTTAAATCATTAATATTAGTTCGGCAATGACAATATTTCTTACGGCACTAATCAGCACTAACGATTTAGGCCAATTGGAAGTGGCTTTGCTGTCATGGGTGGGCTGCTTCCCCCACCGCCTCCTCTTTAACGGCCATTAGCTGCCCGGTGAATGCAGTGTCCACGAGCCTATCTAACTAGAGACATTTTTCCAAATTAATTATTTTTCCTTTGTGTGATTAAGGCCTATCAATTTTTATTAACTCTTTGCACATTTCTTTTAAACTTTCAATTTAAACAATTTTCTTGCATTTTTATCATTTAATAACTTTCTAATTATAATATCCAAGTGTTACAAGTGTAATTTTTGTTTTATTTAACTTTTTACATTAAACTCTGGTATTTTGGTGACCACGTATTGACTATTTATCAGTTTCAATCCTTTGATTGCAAGAGCTTTGAAGCTCTTGCTGGTGGCAGCGATACCTCTTATTGACATTTTAACCTTTTAACCCCTCCGGTTACAAATTGGTGCCGAGCGGTGGGATTTCTGAAAACTTACGACGCCGTGAAGTGCATGTGCAACCAGTGACGCTATCAGTACCACGCGTGTGTAGAACTGTGCCAGTGTGGTGACCTCGCTTCTCGACGCAGTGACAACCAACTACCCTCTGTCTGCTGGACATCCCCCTGCGAGAACCACCCCGAGGACAAGACGACCTACGACCCAGGGTGCGACTTCCGACCGAGGGCGTGACCATGCCGGGACCACGAGTGTTGGCGGTGCTGTTCCTCCTGGCCTTTCTCTCCACAGACACATTCGGTGAGCTAAGAGTTATTTATTATTCTATCTTGTAAACTTAAGCTAAGTATACTCCGTTATTTTTAAATTACATGTTAGCTATACAACCTTTAGAGCAACTCATTTAGAGAAATCTATATCAAAGACATTGCAATACTTTTAAGAGCAGAGTTATTTAATATTATAAATAACCCAGAGACAATATAGATTGAAAGTAATAAATTAACATTTTTTTCCACAAACAACAAAAGTTCCGGAAATAATAAGGAAAATCGTATATTAAGAAATTAATAGGAATATGTTCAATAAATTCAATATGTTAGGGCTATTTGCAGGATAAAGGACCGTTAGGTAGAAGCCAAATTAAATACCATAAAATACAACAACAGAGTTTTAGAAATTTAAAATGTGTTCAGCAAATGATAATAAAAGGGTAAATATTTTTTAAACTATGTTTCATTAAGGTGATGAAAAGATAAGTAATCTAGAATTTGACTCTTAAATTGTTTTCAATCATGGCATCAGCCAATGTTTCTTTGCTGTATCAAACCAGTACTTAGAAAGTCAGAACTCTTACCTAGTATGGTAAATAACGTAGAAAACATAGAACCAGTAGAAGTTGAACCTGAGCATACGGTCGAGTCGGAAACCGAAGAAAATTATCAACAAATGACTTCTCCAGAACATCCAAGCTCCAGCGCCAGACATCGACGAGATCGTAAGATTCCTACCAGATTTCAAGATTATGAGATGGAATAAATATCTAAAGACGAGAAAATCTCTCTGCTCTGTGTTCCTACAGGTGGATCGAGTAGCCTTGGAGTGCACTGCAGGGGAAAGATTTCAATGTCTAAACAGTCTAAGGACTACTGAATAGATTTAAGGACGAACCATCCCAATCAAATCCATCTCATGTCTTGTTTCTTCAATTCTCCTTTCTTCAACAACTCGTCATCTTACCAGCAAAACGAAACATTTTTCTTAAATAAATATGTTAGATTAGACGTAAGGGAATATTTAAACTTATAGAGCCATTAAGTGTCCTTATAACATTTAGAACTCGTTAACTCATTACAAAAAATATCCTACGACCCTATACATTCTCCAAATAAAATACTTAAAAGTGCGCCATATTTTACTTAATTGAGGACGTAAATGTATACCGATGCGTGAATGAAAGTTTAAATGTACCTGGCCAGGATAGCTATAGAGGAATGAATGAGAGTGTGATTTTTGCGTGTTAGAGGGTTACAATTAAGTTACTCAAATAAGAAATGATTTGAACTGATTAAACATATTTAAATAAATGCCAACTCTGTAGCTAGAGAGTAAGAAATTGTTTTAAGTCAAAAACATGAGCAAAGTATTGTAGATTATAATAAAGATACTAATAAATAAAATAAAACCAAGAAACATAAGATATTGAAAAGTACGAAGCAACTTTATATTGTTTACTTTGGTATCGTCCTAATAGATGAGTTAGTCCTAAGTGCCTACTTCTTTATTTAGGGGTTTCCAGAGTAAAATAGATTTAAATATCATATAGACAGTTTGAAGATGTTAGGAGGCTGTTAGCAGATGATGAACGAAACGCTCGTATTTACTCTTTTGCACACCCTACTATACGTCCAAAGACTTGAATGAAAATCATACGAATATACAAACAATACAACTAAATGATGCATATGTAAAATAAAACAAACAAGAAACAGATAAAATAGAATAAAGAAACAAGAATTAGTTTTACTGATGAGATGTATAAGATAATTTAGTAAGTTAGCATTACAGTATTTTTTGTTAGATTTCGTAGTAATGCTCAAGACTTGACACAAGTTATTTAATCGATTTTTCCTTATTACGATTAAACAAAACCATATTTAATTTTGCAAACAATCTTTTTCTCTATATTGTCGATGCAATTGTTATAAGAAATGTACGTCGAAGTCAATGCTCCGGGCAGACGCCACCCGAGACTACTGCTGATGCAGTCATACCAACACTACAGTGTGTTCACTTTGAAAGCGCTTGTAAAACGTATTCACTTTGTAAACGAACTTTTTTTAATGTAAAAATAACTTGTAAAGTTAACTAATTTTCAACCAAATACTTTCCAGAATTTTGCAACAATTCAAAGTGGGTCTGCGCTCCAAGAACTTTTATCTAGTCCGACGGCGTCAGCAAAAGGCTAACAGTGTAGTGATTGTAATTGTAGTGTAGTGAATATTTTTGTTTAGTTCATTTTCAAGAATTGTAATAGATTTAGAAATTTGTAATGAATTGTAGACTGTAGTGGGCATGTACTAGGAAGTCGACCAGCACAGCTGATTGATGATCAGGTTGCAAGTACAGCAGCACGAGTAGTAGTAGGTACCTAAAGTCTGTTCAGCGACCGTCATGACGTCGCGTTTGTAACGTCGACGACGTGGACGTCAGTTTGTACTTTATGACGTTAAATATGACATCGCATGTGTCATTATGACGTTAAATATGGCGTCGCATGTGCTATTATGACGTTGTTCATGGAATAATGACGTTACTTGTAACGTCACGTTTATGCTTATCTTGTGACGTCATTGAAGACGTTGTGCTTCCGCCCAAACACCTGCAGACCATTAATTATCCGACCCTCTTATGGTAGACGTTCCCTTCGCAGACATAATTAATTAAAGTGAGGGGAGATTTTTTCTTTTGTTGAGTCTTTAGTCACATGTTCACGTTAAAACCCTCATATAGTCTGTAGTTTAGAACAAGGTCTATACGAGTGGTGCTGGTGGGGGTGGTATCTGGGAGGAGTTTTCCTGTCTAACCCGTCTTCAGTCTAGTTTGAAGCAGCTATGTGTGAGGATCAAGAGGCAAAATACAGAGCTATGTTGGAGGAGTCGTGTGTTTCGGACGAGGATTTGGCTACGATAGTGGGTGAGGCTGAGCGTCAAGAAGTATTCCATGTAGACACTCAGTTGTCCACGGTCAGTTGAGATGGATCTGTGTTGTTGTGAAGAATCGTTCAGCATCGAAGCCATTATCTACCCCGGCTTCTGTGATTGTGGATATGCAGTGTTTTAAGAATAATCACAATGAGTTTATCATTAAAGAAGTGTGTGTCCTAGACGTGTCTAATGGTACTATTCTACTTCACAATGTTGCCGATCCTCCGTTTGATCGAAGATTTCTCAACAAAGAGAGGTTATGGGAAAGCTACTGGTTGACTAATCGATATCATGGACTAGACTGGAACACTGGTGACGTTCCGTATCACAGTTTGATGGTCAAGTTGAGCCAATGCTTGACCAAGTGTTTGAGAATTTATGTTAAGGGGCTGGAGAAGAAAATGTTTATAATAGAAAAACTTTTACTACCAAGTGTTGATGAAGTGGATTCATCATCATCACCACCACCACCAATGCCACAGGTGATTGACATGAGTGAAATCGGATGTCAATCGATATCAACAATCGACAACAATCTACTACTGTCCACCACCAAGGTCCGTTGTGATCAACATAAAAGCGTCGGTGATGTGTGTGCATTGTCAAATTGCACTCTGTTACGCAACTGGCTTATTGTTACAAAACCAATGCATTGCTGAGAAAAATAAAATAATGAATAGCACTCAAGTAAGAAAGCATCTTGAACAATTGCCACGAGTACGAAATGTGGGAGTTTGTGCCTCTGATTGTCTACCGCAACGTATTGCTCCGTCTACTGCTATCGTGGTCAATACTAAACCACATACTCATCGCGGTGAGCATTGGGTGGCGATCTACCGAGCAAATAAGTCCAACACTATTGAATACTTTGACAGCTTCGGTCGTCCACCGATTCACCCAAACTTTCAAGAGTTCTTTAGAAGAAACTCAAACTGTCGTTACGTTAGGTAGCTAAATAAATTTGATAAACGAATGTGTAAACTGTAATTTAACAGCTGAGATTCAATGTTTGCAGTATTTTCATCAATCTGCTACTCGCAAGTTATTTAAATGTAATGAAATGTGTACTGCGTACGATTATGTGATCTTTCTATGACTTAAACTCTGACACTATTGAATAAATCTTATCTTTCAATATAGTACAAATCAATCTTCTAGGGCTCAGGTTATGAATATTTTTCTAAGCCCACTTGAATGTGGTGAAATATACAACTAATGAAACTATCACTTACAATCCAATACAGTTTTAATAGAGATAACCTCTTCAATTAAAATATGTTTGATTGCTTTTTATTTTGTAAGCGTGTGCACATTTTAAAACAGTAAAAACCTAATTTTTTTTTCTTTTTTACATAGATTATACCTGTGAGTCCATTATGTGAGGATCTAATGTGATCAGTTAGGGCGGCCAACACGGTGAACTTGATTCCACAGCATGTTACCTCCTCGGCTCCAAACACCGTGATGCCGACATTCGAGTTCATTCTGTTAACCACGAATCACTTACAATTCAGATAACAGTCAGATACAATTGTGTGCATTATTTTACAATACTATGAAAATAATTCTTCTTTTATTGTCATCTATTCGGGAATTAAAATTGTATGTTCTCTATATATAAAATTAATTGCTATTCAAATTAAACGTTGTGACATGTACTTTTATTTTCTTCCATCTTGGCTATAAATCATGGAACTAATCACTCTAGGATTTAATTAATTTTATATTTGTCGAAGCTCGCAGACAAATTAGCTCCTTAAAAATTAAAATACGCGACCCTACTGCTGTGTACAACGGACGGCAGCCTGACCTTGCAGGAGCTCCCAAAATGCCCGTTTCACCAATGCGAGAATAATCACCCGGTTTATTACTTCTTTAATAGAATATTAAAGACATGTGTGGACAGGGGCGGCTCGAGCATGCATGCGCCCTCTGGCAGACTCAACCACAGCGCCCCCGGTCTGGGGGCCCCCAAGCACAAGGTGGGGTCCGGGCCCCCGGAAAATTTTTGAAATTTCTGAGCGAAATAACCAGTTTTAAAGCGTTTTTAAGTGGGCCTACTGTTAACTTGCTATAACAACTATATATAACAACTAAAGTAACTGATTACATTACCAGTAAGTAACATGACTATGAATAGAAAGCATTATTTTTTATACACAATGTTTATGAAAGCCTGCTGACTAGCACTAGACAATAATTTAAAAACCCCGGTTATTTTGAGACAATTTTTAAAAACGGCTTTCTCTTGTTTTTGCTTTTCAGCCACCCTTTCCTGAAATTTTGCCCTATTTGGTTTAGAAAAGCTCATGGTATTTCCCTGCCGTATACACCTCCAGACACCAACACATTTACACAAATAAATCACAATTACTCAACTCAAACGAATAATCACTGTTCAACTCTTGAAATACTCGTAGAAAGGAACATGTCACAAACAAAATGACGAATGCAAGTCTAAATGTACAGTGCATTGCTGCAGTTCACACTTTCGCATAGTTAATTAGTAAAATATAATTCCTTTTTTGTTCTGAGTATAGTTAATTCTCAAAAAGTCTTTTCCCTTTTCTTTCTATAAGAATTCCCTTTTGAGCTGTATTCACCCAGCGCCCCCCAAAAACGCCGCCCTCCTTGCGCCCCTGAGCGGCCGCCCGGGTTGCCGGGTCCTCGAGCCGCCTCTGTGTGTGGATACAAATGATGTTAAGATAATTCATCATGATAATAAATTAACCCAAGCATTAGATTTTTTTTCTAATTATATTAATTCTATGTCAATCGTATTTTAAATTTATTTTTCGGTTCAAATAAACGTTTTATAGTTAAAATGATACTTACGTGTATTGAGTCTTCTGAGCGCGAAGATGGAAGAGATACTGGAAGGATGTGCTCACACACGCAAAATGTTGGTGGAATTGAACACAATGATCAAACGCTATTCAACGTAGCAATAAAGTAATAACTATAAATTAAATAAAAGCACGGACACATCAACACTCTTCAAGAGGTTGTGATGGATTAACGGAAGCGCACTGGTGAAGTACCTTCATATGAGGGTTTAAATAGTTTAATTTCCAGCCCTCTCTCTCTTTCATACACGCACTATCTCTCTCTCTTTCATACTCCCTCTCTCTCTCTTTCTTCCACCCTCCTGACCGCGTGGGAGAACGCGTGTAAACACAAACCCACCCGACTCCACTACCCTTACGGCATCCGGCCCCTCCCTCCCAACCCCCTCGCGCTCACCATATGGTACAGCATCCTAGACATTCTGTCTGGGGAAAGAAGTTGATTACCATAAGTGTGTGTGGGAGTATAGTGCACAAGAAAAACTTCCCGAGATGGTGGTGGGGGATGTGAGCGTCGGGTTCTAGTAACCCTCAAACCTCAGTTTAAACCATGTCTCAGCAGTGGTCGGATGAAATTTGTGAGGAGGAGCTGGGTAGAGTATTGGACTCTATTCCTGAGGAAGACGTATACAAGAAGATGATGGAGGAGACTATAATTAGTGAGGAGGAGCTGCATCAAGCAGTCGATTATGCTGAGAGCATAAATGGGATGGTGAATGAGGCGCTCGAGGCTTGGCCCGTACTGCCAGGAAGTGAGGCGGAGCTTCAATACGTCCTCCAGCGTCTGGAGGAGATACAAAACATGGAGGAAGATGCGCCTCTAGAGATTGTGGAGGACAATGAACAACTTTTGGACTCCGTCTCTGATATGTTGGAGACAATCTTCCAGGCAAAACATTAAATAAATGATAATCAAAAAAAAATCAGTTGAAATAAAAACGCACAATTTGCAATAGACCCCATTTAATATCCATTTTTACATTTTAATCATTTAGAAATAGAACCAAAGGTCTTTATCAAGACCACCTAAGAACTAAATTGCACGTCGCTAGGTAATGTGAAAACATTACCGATATGCGACATAGTGACTTAGTCACACCGCCCAGGTCTCAGGCTTGGTCCCTCTGTATGTCATAAATCATGTGTCGCTTCGTATCCACTACAAGGGGTTGATGATGTTGTGACGCAGAGGCCAAAAGCCGACGGACATGGGGTGCCGTACTCGGGAAGGGAGGGTGTGGGGGTGAGTTGACATTAGGGTTAAGTGGCATATGGAGGCCGTGGGTTGACTCTTAGGCTTCACAGCGGAAAAAAAAATAACGCAGAGGGTGGCTAAGGATCGTATTACACCCGAACACATTAACCACTAGACTTTAGTGTGAGAAACACAAACCGCACTTTTCTCTCTCTCTCTCTCTGATACTTGAGGAAGGGGTGTCTGTGACTTTAAACCTATCAGCTGTGCATCTGGCCTGTGAATTTCAACCAAAAACGTTCCCAGGACATCTGATCCTTTTTCTACCAGCTGAGCGGGGAGGTCTACCACACGGAAGGGTGGAATAAGTAATGGCTACAGCTGTCGAGGGGAACACCCCCCCACGCCAGTCACAACACAGTATTAAGCATACCTTTAATTGGGTAAGCATAACGTCACATATTACAGCATAATATAAGCATTACGCAGACAACGACGTCACACGGTCAGCATAAAGTCATCAGTGACGTCAGCAAGCTACCTCAGCATAGTCAATAACGTAAGCATGCTGCGTCAGCATAGTCAATAACGTAAACATGCTGCGTCAGCACGACGTCAGCATGGCGTCAGCACTGTCGTTCAAACCCCAAAAGGTACCTACTAGCACGGGCTAGAGTGCTGACTGCACATTTCATACTCTATAGTCTCTGCCTCACGAGATGAGCTTTGTTTACTTGGTGTTTAACTTTGTTTAGTTGTTGATTTCTTGTACTAGTTTTATCTAGGCATTTCACAAGGCCGTCAGCCTTGTTCAGCCTTTAAAATTGGGGGGTGATGTAACGAGCCTATCTAACTAGAGACATTTTTCCAAATTATTTAATTTTCCTTTGTGTGATTAAGGCCTTTACCCAATACATCTAATAACGCTAACAACAAGACCACGTGTAAGCAGTCCCCGATTCAGCTCCCTGTTCGAGGCTACTTAGACGCCGGTCATTGTTCTCCAGCTTCCACGTCTCATACAGTAACCAATCACGATGGATCTGACGTGTGAGGTGACCGAGTCTAGGTGGGAGGTTCGTACATCTTCCTCGCTCTCATTCCTTAAGCATCAATCAAACTATTAACATCTATTTTTATTAACTCTTTGCAAATTTCTTTTAAACATTCAATTTAAACTATTTTCTTGCATTTTTATCATTTAATAACTTTTAATTATAATATCCAAGTGTTACAAGTGTAACTTTTGTTTTATTTAATTTTTACATTAAACTCTGATATTTTGGTGACCACGTATTGACTCTTTATCCGTTTCAATCCTTTGATTGCAAGAGCTTTGAAGCTCTTGCTGGTGGCAGCGATACCTCTTGTTGACATATTAACCTTTTTAACCCCTCCGGTTACAAATTGGTGCCGAGCGGTGGGATTTCTGAAAACTTACGACGCCGTGAACTGCACGTGTGCAACCAGTGACGCTATCCAGTAGCACGCGTGTGTCGAACTGTGCCAGTGTGAGTGACCTCGCTTCTCGACGCAGTGACAACCAACTACCCTCTGTCTGCTGGATATCCCCCTGCGAGAACCACCCCAAGGACAAGACGACCTACGACCCAGGGTGCGACTTCCGACCGAGGGCGTGACCATGCCGGGACCACGAGTGTAAGTGGTCAGTGACTGACAGTCAATGACTGACAGTCAGTCACACCCTCTCGCTCCGCAAATATGCTCTTCCGCGGCAGGCCCCCCGACGCGTCGCCCGTGAACCGCGAGTGAACAAGTGCCGTGGACCATGTAAATAGTTCTAATTAAGTTTTTTAGTTTTAATAGTGTTTAGTTTTAATATCAATGTAAATAGTGACTTAGTGTGTCTACTGATGATGCAGCACAAGCGCTGCGAAACACGTGTTTAGACTACAACCTGCACCGTAGGATCTACAGGCCCTCAACCAAGGTAACTGTAATAAAACAAGGTCCTGCAACTGGAGAATAGATATTCACTTCTTAGTGTTGGTTTCCAAAAAAAACTATTTGAAGTCCCACTAAAACTTTCTTTATTGAATGTAGAACAATATTGTGAGTGCATTACTGTTATATCAAATTTTGTGTGTGTTTGATTTCAGGTCCTTTTGAGAGTGAGTTTGAGGACTGCAAGTCGGCCACCGATATCTTCCTGAAAGTAGAGGACAAAAATATAGTAAGCCAATAAATGTCAAAGAAGACGAGTTGTTGCTGTTTTTTTGGCATGAACTTTCTTATAGGCTACTATATTCTTCCCTCGATGAAAGATTACTGGTCCACAGCAGATGAGTTACATGTAAAGCCAGTTGCTACTGCAATGACAAGAGCCAGATTTATTAAGATATTTTCTATTCTTCAAATAAATGATAATAATTTAATGCCCAAAGATACAAAAGATAAATTGTACAAGGTAAGACCACTAATTGACATGCTGAACTCGAATTTTAAAAACATTTACGAGTGAGAGTTGAGCTTAGACGAATCAATGATTTTGTTCAAGGGCCGTAGTTCAGTAAAGCAGTACAATCCCATGAAGCCAATCAAGCGGGGGTACAAGCTATGGTGTCTGGGGGACCAAAAAGGCTACATACTAAATTTACATAAAAATGCATTAATGTCAAGAGACGAAATAAAAAAAAGACGTAAAAGACTTTCTGCAAATCTTTGAATCTGACTGGAAAGTTAGAGTTACAAGCAAAGCTCTAGGTACATTGTACCAATCCAAGTTTAATTAAACTAAGCCTTTACCTCACCCCAACGATATGAAAAATCTAGCCAAATATATTAAAATTGAAAAGGAAAAATCAATTAAAGCTATGGAATTAGACATAAATGCCGAATCTTACAGCAAATTAGTAAAAATTGCTTTGGCCTGTATAATAATATTTAATAAAAAATAAAAGAAAGACTGGTGATGCTCACAATCTATTATTGGAATCCGTCAAGGGTTAAAAACTTTGAGCCAAATGAAAATATCACTAAAAACCTTAGTGACAAGGAAAAGGGTTTAATCCAAAAACTGACAAGGATTGAGACTAGAGGGAAGAGAGGCAGGAAAGTACCGATTTTACTAACACAAGATATGAAAGTCATGACTGACTTATTAGTGAAATCACACCGAATCGTACTGTGACAGTTCATGATGGTTGGGTCGTTCCTTATAACTCTGCCCTACTCTTGAAATACGTGGCACATATAAGTTTGGAGCTTGCATCAACTCGTCGCGTAATTAAATACCTCTTCAAGTACCTGATGAAGGGTGGCTCGCTACAGAACGTATCAGTCAACCTATTGGGTAAGCAGGATGACGAGGTAGAGCATTACGTGACGAAGAGAATGATCGGTGCTAGCGACGCGTGCTGGCGGCTTTTTGAATTCCTTATCTCAAAGTCACCTCATTCACCTTGAGGGGAAACAAATCGTCTGTTTCACGCCAGCTAGGCTGTCTGAACCAACCGAAAATGCAAGCTCCAATCTTATAGTGTACTTCAATCGTCCTCGTGATGCAATCTCCGACGATCTAACGTACCAATCCTTCTACGAACGGTTCATGGTACATACCACTCGTCCGCAGAAGGCAACGTTCTACGAGAGTGTTGATGGCAAGCGTTTTGTGACGGCTCGCCAGCGTGGCGAGAAGGTATGTAGACTGTTGAGGGTATCCCCAAACAGAGGTGAACAGTAGTATCCCCATACTACCTTCGCATTCTTCTCATGTCGACACCATGCCGAGGTTACGCCCATCTTCTGTCCCTTGGCGGGCCTAATTGCCGAACATTCCAGAATGTCTCCTCATTCACCTTGAGGGGAAACAAATTGTCTGTTTCACGCCAGCTAGGCTGTCTGAACCAACCGAAAATGCAAGCTCCAATCTTATAGTGTACTTCAATCGTCCTCGTGATGCAATCTTCGACGATCTAACGTACCAATCCTTCTACGAACGGTTCATGGTACATACCACTCGTCCGCAGAAGGCAACGTTCTACGAGAGTGTTGATGGCAAGCGTTTTGTGACGGCTCGCCAGCGTGGCGAGAAGGTATGTAGACTGTTGAGGGTATCCCCAAACAGAGGTGAACAGTAGTATCCCCATACTACCTTCGCATTCTTCTCATGTCGACACCATTCCGAGGTTACGCCCATCTTCTGTCTCTTGGCGGGCCTGATTGACGAACATTCCAGGAGCTCGCCCGTAAACTCGGTATGGTGGAAGACGAGGATGAATACCACCACGTGCAGGAAGAAGCGTCCACTTTCATGCTTGGCCCTAGACTTCGTTCCTTATTTGTACTCCTCCTCAACATGGGAGCTCCCGCAGCTCTTTTGTGGGAGAGCTTCCGCAACATACTGTGTGAGGATTACTTAAAAAGGAACCCACAAGACTGTAGGCAGGATAAGAAGGAGTTCACCGTACACAATGATTTTAGCGTAGGCAACTCCGTCTTTAACTTTGTCTGGATGGACGAGGATGACGATATGATCTGGATGATGTACCCTGCTGAGAAGGACGTACAGCTGACCATGTGTGAAGCAATCCGTCCGAAGATCGACTCCAGCGTGCTCTATTGTTTGGCCTTGGCTCTTGTGACCAGTCATTGCATAGGCCAAAACAAGAGGAAACTGTCGTCGACGGACCCGAAGCGTCGACCCCTTAGTAAACGCAAACTTAAAGATTATCCTAGGAATACCTATAGGTAGCGTACTGTGGGGCAGTCTGACGGTGATTAGCCTGCTACTAATCGCCGTTACTATGACTTTCGTACCGTTAACAAGCCCGTCGGCGATATTCAGATTCCTAATAATAAGACATACCGAGCCGACCTTCAGACGTAACACATGGTCAGATACTCCTTTCCCAGATGCCCGGTTAAGAAGTTGAACATCAACGTCCAGGCCATCGTCGTCCTCTCTGTCCACAGTGTCGGCGCTTCTCAACTCATGAATTTGACCGTCCAAGCAGTTTAAGATCAGATCATTGATCTGCTTGACGTTCACGTTCAGAGTTGAGAGAATCGCTCTTTTCGCACATTAGTCTGAATCTCAGGACATTCACAGGATAAACTTCAGCAATAATGTCGGTTAGTTTCGTCAAAAACCTAACTCCGTGTAATGGAATGAGACATTGTTTTTCTAACCCCCCCGAAAGATACTAAAGCCGTAGTTTCGTTTCCTACCCCGAGGAGGAAACCGGAGTAGTCAACGGAACTACTTGTCCTGTGAGCTGTAGTGAGAGAAAACAATTCGAACAACCGCCAGATACGGGACGCCCGAAGTGAAACGCATAGGATGTCCTCCGGTGTCCGAGCCTTTTCAACAACGGGCGCTATCTGACGGAAATCCCCAGAGCAGAGGAAGATCTTGTTTCCAAAAGGCACATCGTTATTCATGAGATCTCTAAGAGATATGTCAATTATCTCGAAAATATAACGATGCTCCATCGGAGCCTCATCAAAGACTATAAGCTGAGCTGCTCTGATGAGCTCTGCTCTCTGGGAACCGTTGGTGATGATCCAGACGCCTGTACCATCGCCAAAATCAAGGGGCCGCCGGAACATGTTGTGTGCTGTTGTACCGCCTGGCATATTTCCGGCTGCTATCCCAGAGCTGGCCACTGCAAGAGCTACCTGACCACGACCACACGAAAGAATGATCCGAATGAGAGATGTTTTGCCATAGCCCCCAGGGCCGTCGAGGAAAAAGGCCCTTGAAGATCTATAATCCCCAGGGCTCAGGCAAAGGGAGCGAACATACTCAAACACCCGACACTGATCATCAGAGAGCTTTGGTACCAACTCGTCAACAATGGCTCTCTGATGGTTTTCGCCGTAGTTGAGCAGCTCTCTTCCCAACTCAGTCGTGTCATCTTAAACGTCTGGATGTCCGTGGTCTGTCAAGCGGGATCCTAGCCGGCGAAGACTGCGGTAGATCTCGAGCAATGAGAGCTTGATGGCTTTTTCGGGGTCTTGTGGGTTCCTTTTTAAGTAATCCTCACACAGTATGTTGCGGAAGCTCTCCCACAAAAGAGCTGCGGGAGCTCCCATGTTGAGGAGGAGCACAAAGAAGGAACGAAGTCTAGGGCCAAGCATGAAAGTGGACGCTTCTTCCAGCACGTGGTGGTATTCATCCTCGTCTTCCACCATACCGAGTTTACGGGCGAGCCCCTGGAATGTTCGGCAATCAGGCCCGCCATGAGACAGAAGATGGGCGTAACCTTGGCATGGTGTCGACATGAGAAGAATGCGAAGGTAGTACTGTTCACCTCTGTTTGGGGATACCCGCAACAGTCTACATACCTTCTCGCCACGCTGGCGAGCCGTCAAAAAACGCTTGCCATCAACACTCTCGTAGAACGTTGCCTTCTTCGGACGAGTGGTATGTACCATGAACCGTTCGTAGAAGGATTGGTACGTTAGATCGTCGGAGATTGCATCACGAGGACGATTGAAGTACACTATAAGATTGGAGCTTGCATTTTCGGTTGGTTCAGACAGCCTAGCTGGCGTGAAACAGACGATTTGTTTCCCCTCAAGGTGAATGAGGAGACATTCGACTGTTGGCTCTGACTTTGAGATAAGGAATTCAAAGAGCCGCCAGCACGCGTCGCTAGCACCGATCATTCTCTTCGTCACGTAATGCTCTACCTCGTCATCCTGCTTACCCAATAGGGTGACTGATACGTTCTGTAGCGAGCCACCCTTCATCAGGTACTTGAAGAGGTATTTAATTACGCGACGAGTTGATGCAAGCTCCAAGTTAATATGTGCCTCGTATTTCAAGAGGGCAAGGTAGAGTTATATGAACGACCCAACCGTCACAAGCAAAAATTGTCACAGTACGATTCCTTGACTTTATAGCCCCCTCATTGGCATAGTCGCGCTTGTACACAGCGAAGCCTTTCTCATCAACATGGGAAGTTTGACAGGAAAGCTTTGGGAAGAACTTGGTACAGTATCCATTCGCAGAGTCCCAGCATGGAAAGTCGGATGTTATGGATTCACCGCAAGAGCCGTGAATCATATATTCAAATTCAAAATTCAAAATTCTTTATTTGTAGAATGACAATATTTCATTGCATTACAAACGTCACTAATTATAGAACTAGAAATTATACATCGTATAGAACATTAAGTTTGTACAAAGTATTTATCAAAATTAAAGTAATCTAATAACACTACTTTTATTACAGTTCAAGAAATTCATTAACAGAGTAACAAGCTTTATCTATTAAAACTTATTTAGATCACGTTTAAATTTACTTAAAGTATTGGACTCGCGAATGTTTTGCGGTAACTTATTATACAATTTTGGACCAATATTTTGTGGAAGCGTGGAGGTAAGTTCCAACCTATGTGGAAGTTGCCTATGCTGAAATCTGTGCCTGGTTGGGTAGTTGTGCACAGATGCTCCAGTTACACAGGTTGAAGATCTAAACTTATAAAATAACAACAATTCATAAATATAAATTGAGGGGAGAGTTAAAATATTAAATGCTTTGAAATAATTTCTACAAGATGCTCTCCCATTTAATTTTGCCATTATTCGAATGGCTCTTTTTTGTAAAATAAATAGCCTCAAAAAGTTTATTTGCGACGTAGACCCCCACAGTACAATGCCATATCTCAACCGTGACTCAATGAGCGAAGTGTAAATCAATTTCATAAGAAAGAAATTTTGATAATCCAAAAACCTGGTTAAAAGAAACAAATAAGAAGAAATTTTTGAGCTGAGAATATTAATGTGAGATGTCCATGAAAATGAGTCATCAAATACTAACCCTAAATATTTAATTTCTTTATCAAACGGTAGCTCTATATCATCCATGAAAATCAGGGGGTCCATTTCCAAGCAATTGCTCTTAGTGAAATTTATACATTTTGTTTTATTTGGATTTACATGTAAATTGTTATTATTTAGGTATTGAAAGAGATTTGACAATTGTAAATAACCATCTAATTCTAAATTGGGAAGTGATTTATTTTTTAAAATTATTGATATGTCATCCGCGTACATTGTTATTTGTAAGTTACTAAGCGTTTGAGTAATATTATTTGTGTAGAGAATATACAAAATTGGCCCTAAAACTGAACCCTGAGGGATTCCAAATTTTATTGCCATATTTCCGATTTCAACTTATTATTAACTTGAACACTTTGTGTTCTAAATAGCAAATACGACTTTATCCAATCTAAGGATACGCCCCGAATTCCAAGTTGATACAAACGTTCAAATAATATGTTGTGATCTAAGCAATCAAATGCTTTCTGCAAATCCAAAAATACCCTATAGTTTTACATTTATCGTCTAATGCAATGATCGCTTTTGTGACAAAATCGACCATAGCATCAGTTGTATTCCTCCCTCTTACAAACCCGTATTGCTCCTTACATATCAAATTATTTTGAAACAAAAAATCTATAAGCCTATTTGCAAATACATATTCGTAAACTTTAGAAATGGTTGAAATATTTGCCACTGGGCGCCAGTTTTCCGGTAAGTTAGGAGCCCCGTCTTTAAATATAGGACGAATTATGGTTTGTTTTAATTCGCTTGGAAATACACCCTGAGACAATGATGCATTTATTGCGTCTGCTAAGGGTTCGCAAATGTAGCTCGCGCAATGCCGAATAGTTTTGTGACTTAGTCCATCATAGCCGGCTGAGTTAGAATTCTTTAGCTTCATTATTATTTGATACACTTCACGAGAATCAGTTGGACACAAAGCTAGTGTACTGGGGCATATTTGTTCCGAGTGAGACGACAGTACCGGTTCTGTTATCAGTGAACGCTTTTGTTCCCCAATGTTCACAAAATATTTGTTGAAAACATCAGGGCTCGGCATGTCAGCAGGCAACAGAACAGGTTTCTTTTCCTATCCTTATCTATTATCCTCCACGCGTCCCTTGCCAAATTATCAGTCGTAGTTAGCTGCTTGCTTAGATGAGTTGCTTTAGCAGCCTTTATAATCCGACGGTAAATTTTTTTATATTGTTTATAATATTGCAAAAACTGTTCTGATTTGTTCGTTTTTCTATTAAAATCTAGGTCTTTAAGCTTTTTTGACGAAATTATGATTCCCTTAGTCAACCACGGTTTTATAGATTTAGTATTTACTTTCCTTTTAACTCTACTGGGACAGGCTAACGAAAAGTTGTAATGCAAAGTATTTAAAAATAGTGAAAATTTTTCTTCTGCATTACATGCTACGCTTACCTGGTCCCAATTTTCTTTTGATAAAACGAAATTTAGTGTATTTAAATTTGATAAGCACGTGTCGTGAAAAGTGTCAGTGTTTTGAGGAAAGGTGTGCGCGTGTGAATTTTGTAAAGTTATATTGATTTTTTGTGCAAAGTGATCGGATAACCCCGTGCCTACTACTTCCACCTGCAAGACGTCACTATTTAGATTAGATAACACATGGTCTATTAGTGTGGATGAAAAGCTTGTTACTCTGGTCGGTGAGTTGACATATTGTTTTAAATTAAACTCATTCATTAAATCTTTAAGCCTATACAGTTCGTTACTATTTTTAAACCAGTTAACGTTCAGGTCACCAACTAAAAGACAATATTTGTTTTTTGATAACCTTTTGGACAAAAGTTCATAAAAATATCAAAAAATGTATTTAGATTAACATAATGTGGTGGACGGTAAACGCCAAATAAAATTAATTTAACTTCTTTACTTATAACTAATTCTATGCCTGCAGCTTCAAAAATCATTTCTCTACATAGGCTACTTATATTAACAATATTTACATTCATGTTATGCTTGACTAGTATAACAAGCCCACCACTACTTTTATGCTCAGATCGTGAAAAGTCACATACTACTTCATAGCCTTGAAAGTTGATAGTATACAATTCTTCTTTTTTGAGGCCATGTTCACTCAACACAATAATGTCAGGGTTTTCAACCCCAAGAAATACTTTTAAACAGTCAATTTTATCCCTGAGATATTGAATATTAAGATGAAATATTTTTAGTTTTTTAACAGTGCAACTTTTATTTGTAAAATTTTGTTTAACAGAATATTGTTTGTAATGATTTTGATTTAGAGCAGAACAATGTTCTTTGTCGTTTGCATTTAGTTTAAAACTGGATTTCTAATTTTGTTGACAATCAATTGACTCAGTTTTTCTTTCCCCCTATTGCTAAAGTGGATACCTTTGCTATTGTACAATATTTTTGACAGATATGAAAGTGAGATAATTTTGATGTGATCGTATTTTAATGCTTCAATTACTAAATCTATGTTTATTTTCCGGATTTTCTTATTCAAATGGGGTTTGTCGTATCTTAGTGGTACTGTGCACAAAACTAAATTAGTGTGTTTGGTCTTATTTGCCAGCTCATTTACAAACGGTTTGATGTCGTATTCCGTTCTGCCATCGATGTTATTTGTACCACCAAGAACGACAAGATGATCGCTACTTTTCAAGCCTGTGATCTCGCGGTCCATGCCACCCGTCACATTTTCCAGCGTTGCATTGGGCTTCACAACACTTAACACTGCACTTCTTTCACCAAGCCTGGATTGTAACAAGTGGCACAAACCGCGACCATGGCTGTCTGAGAGCAAAGTTACTTTACCTTTGACGGTTTTTGGCTCAATTCGAATTTGATTTGATTTCTTCAAACGCTCAATGCTTTCGTAAATTCTACTAACAGAAAAGTTTTGAACATAGCAGCGATCATCTTGAATGGGAATTTGTTTGTTTATTCTAGAGCAGATTAGTTCAATGTTGTGTAGCACGTACGCACCGCACTCAACACCTTGTTGCTGTCGGCGACACCGTAGCTGCACGACGTTGACGCAGGGGTCTCCACTGAGCTGGGCCGCAAGTCGCTCCGCGTGTTCCGTGTTGAGGGGCTCTAGGCTGTCCAGGTGATGATATGTGTCAGTGTCCCGGGTGTACATGAGCAGAGACCAGTGTGAGCCACCTTCCTGGCTGTCATCCTTGCGGTCATTCACCGGCGCCAGCACATACTCATAAGTATCAAGAGCAGCGTCCTTGAGCACTGAGTATACTTCTTCAGGTGTCTGACTTTTCTTGATGAGGTGACTTACAGCAGGGTCCAGCACTATGGTGTTCTTAGGAGTTGGTATTTTATCTATATACACCTTCATGTCCTCGTCTGGAAGTCTAAACCAGTCTGCTGCCCCCTGAGTACATCTCTTGATTTTGGATCTGAGCTGTTTGACGAACTCGGTGTGGGAAAGGCCGTGTCGAAGAACCCTCCTGGCTTTCTGGTCTTTAGTGACGATGATGACTGGGGCTCCCGTGATCTTGTGGAACTCGTTGATTTTCATAGCAAAATGGTCTAGCTTGATGAGATCCCTGACGCATCCCATTGGGGAACATATGAGTGTTGTAAATCCCCGTTCCTTAAAGTCCACAATGAAATCATCGAACGCCTGGTCATACTCGTCTTGTGTAGGTTTGCCGTAGTAGATGGGCTTAGTCACTAAGCCGTAGACTCCCGCTCCCTCAGCTGTCTTCTGATACGTCAAAGATTTTGTTAAGCAGTCTTGCTCTTTAGGTTTATTAAACTTTTTCTTAAATATCACAGCGACTCCAGCTGACATCTGCCTACTATTGTAGAAATCGCCCGAGATGGTATGGGCAAAAGCTATGCTAGAGTTTCTTCTAAGGTCGTCAATGACTTCGCCCATATCCGCCTCTACAACATTGATCCCCTCCATAGATGTTATAGGAAAGGTTTCAGTCTGGGTTGAAATATTAACTGTTAAATTTTTATTGTCCTGTACATTAGTTGAAACGGATTTAGATTTAGTTGTATCGTCCAATTCCTTTGTTTCGTCTGTTTGAATTTCAGTACTTATGGTAGTATTACTTGTATCCCTTATAGTGTCGTTTAATTCGATGATTTGTTTTTCTAGAGATATTAGTCTGTCAGTTAAAGCCTCGTTAGTGTACACCAGCTCTGCAACTCTCTGTCTTAAATAATTATTTTCTTCATATAAATTGGGAAACTTGGGTGGTTCTGGTGTTATAGTCGTGTATGGGAGAGCAGCTCTGACAGTGATGGTGTCTGTGCAGGTGAAGGTACCAATATGTCAGCACTGTCAGATATAGAGCGTGTAGGTGTGAGAAGTGATGATGTCTGTGATGTAGGGGTGGATGGTTCAGAGGGTGTCTGTGGTTCATGATTGTGTAGGCCTGGAGTGTATTTGCTTGTCACTGCAGTTACAGCGTTATTTGTTTTTAAAGATGCCGAACACTTTCTGTCAAGACATCTCCAGCTGATTTCACCATTGGCCATGGTTTTGTCCTTCCTATATTTAAATAAATTCACCTCTATACCATCCTTACCCCTTGAAGTTTTTATTTTTATTATTTTCATTTTAATTAAAAGTAAAATTCATGTAAAAACCACAATAATTATGTCAAAAGATAAAATTGTCAATATTGTAGCCGAGTAAAATGTATGTGTCCGACCTTGGGATCGATCCTGCGATCCCGAGATTGTGAGTCGGATAGCGTTCCAGTGAGCTAAGTTGACCTTGAGTGATAACAGAAATCACTTATTGACAACGCTTAATTCCTAGTTGATCGAGTGACCGCGTGCAGAACTCGCTGGGTTTACTGACTAGTGACTACACTTTGAGGTTAGGAGTAGACTTGAATTTTAGAGTTAGTGTTTTATAGTTAATCCACTTAAGGTAATTTACTATGTCTACTCACTGTCACTTGTCGACAACAAACTAACTATTTAAACACATTTGTAGCGCAAAACTCACGTAATAATAATTAAAACTTTGAAATATATACGGACACTACATTCTAAACGTTGTAGCTCTCAGTATCGTCCATATCTCAGTATCAACTTTCTAAGTCTACCGCCGGCTTCTACTTCAGATGGAATATCTGCGCGAATAACGGAGTCGTTTTCGAAAGCCTGAAGTGGACTGTCTCCGTCGATCTTGAATACAATGTGGGCATGAGGTAAACCCCGCGTTTGCATCTCGATAACGTAAAACGATATACAAAGTTTTACCGAACATCGCTCCGCTGCGCAGATCCCGTAGTAGCTCGAGTAGTTTAATTCGGAAGACTCTGCAGGCTGTACCAGGACTACTCCTACCGCCTTCTTGTTGTTCAAGGGCACGCCTTCTTGTTTTCCTCCCAAGTTGCACTGTACGTAAATGTGAGGAAATACGTAGGTGAACCTAAACGTGAAACAAGGCCCATCGCAATTTCGTAATGGACTTTCAAGTATCTGGGTCCACCAGGGAACGAACTTGGGAGGTAAATCTTTCCAGGCTGTGCTCCCCCTTCACTTTGGACAGTCTTGTCTTGCCCAATGTCTAGCAAAACCTGCCCACCTTCCCGCCGTGCTTCAAGCAGCTCGTTGAATGGGTCTGTCCTCATGGCATTTTGGGCTCTTGATCTCGGATCCTGACGACGTCTGATGTATCGCAGCCGCTCTTCTTCGTACCTGGCGAACATCTCAACATGCCAGGCTTGGGACAACCTGCCAAGATGATAAAAATCGATGCTCTGAAAGTAAGAGACAGCTTGAATAGTCAAACTGAGACAGCTTCCTGCGTTGTTGTTAACTAATCCGATTCCCCAACCCAATTCACCATGAGGATAGAGTAGCGGATACTTAAAGGGCTCCATGAGGTGGCTAAACAAATCGATGGATTGAGGCCGCCTTTCCCCATGCTTCCAAAGACTGAGCTTCCGAAGTTCGTTGACTGTTTCCTCAGTGCTGAGGACCGCGTGCAATTCAACTCCTGTTTGTCCATCGCCTAAAACAGGACCATGGGTAGATCGGCTTGTGAGTTGAAAACTCAAGTGGGCATCAACTGAAGGCTCATTACTCAATCACCTGAAGTAACCTATGAAAGGATTGCATGATTCTAGGTGATTGGTAATAGCTTCGGTAATATCCACATCCAGCGATCTACCCATGTCGATGTCTTTCCGTTCCTCGCCATCATCGATGTACAGTCGGCTTCGGTTTACAAACTGAACCTCCCCACCTCTAGGTGCAAACCTTTGGCCGGGAGCATTCAGACTGTGTACCTGGTGGTACATCCTACCTTTAATCTTAAAGAATGACAAACCACTAGGATGCCGATAGCCGCCAGTCACCTCGAGAGCGCAGAAGGCAAATAGGTCGTTGTAGGGACGAGCACGATCCAGGAACTTTTTGTTGGCGTAAAATGGTGCCTGCAGAGGAGTCAGTTGTTGGACATTAAAGGAACCTTCCCTGCAGCACCAACGATTTCTTTCCCTCTCTTCATCAAAGAGCCGTGCCTGGCAGTACGGACATTTGTAAATGTCTTCATCCCAAAGACTGACCTTCGTTAGCCTGTAGGGAATAATGGCATCTAGATGTTCCCCTGACCAATAAGCCATGGGGCCATTATTCACAACATGGCGAGCAAATTCGGTAGGCTAATACCTGAGTTCAGATAATTTAGGATTTTAACTCTAAATATCTGAACTCTTTGCTGTACAGCACCAGGGTGTCTCTGTAACGTCTGACACTGCCTCGGTTGACCTCAGGGTGTAGTTGACTCTAACGTAAAACAGAGCTCAAATTTACCTCCGGATGTAATTGGCTATAGCGCCTGACGTTTAACGTTTAACCGAACCCTGATTGAGTTCAGCGTGTAATTGGCTGTAACGTTTAACTGAACCCTGATTGACTTCAGGGTGTAATTGGCTGTAACGTTTAACCGAACCCTGATTAACTTCAGGGTGTAATTGACTGTAACGTTCGGTAGCGCGCCTATTGACATCCGGGTTTGATTCACTGTAACGTTTAGCGCTTTCTCTGTGAGATTCCGAGTGCTGTATATTGTATTTCCGTACTGCCTGCCTAATTTGACCGTCTCGAGTAGTGTTCAGTACTTTTGGGCGTCCACGTGTCGCCTTCTTTGGTCGACCAGGGCCCTTCCTGAGATTAGGAATATCATTGACGATACGCGTAACTTGTCCAGTGAACGGTCCGGCTTCCACTTCCATAGGTTGGGGAAAGTCAACGGCTTGAACTGTGATAAAAGAGATTTTGTATATAGTATGGTACTCCCTTGCATAACCATCAAGAGCGGAATTAGCCAATAATAGTGATGCAAGGGACAAACAACTTCCGCATACAAAAAGCCTAGCCAAATCTTTCCTACTGTCTGGGTCATATTTGTGGTATTCATTGACGGCATGAGAGTGAAAAAGATACAGTAGCCCTTGAAAACGCCAAAAAGCTACTGTAACTGACTGCCCTATGAATAGAAACCCGCCATCGTTAGAATCCCCAGCCAATGTGTGATAACAATTGATCGTGTTTTATTTAGTTTTAGGTAGTTTTTTAAAGCAACCTAAAATCGAGATTTTTGGGGCTACTTTGTACCAAGCCTAGATTGGACTAAAGTAGCCCCAGCAACTTTCATACATGTTGTATAGTGCTAAATTAGTTTTTTTATTAAGTGTTGGTGCATTTCTTTAAATGTTCTTACAGAATATTTGTTTTTTATGTTTCAGTTACTTTTGGCAACATGACGAGAAACTACAAAAGGAATCCAGGTGCCAGATAATATACTGATTACGCAGCTGCGCAGTTGGAAGCTTGTTTGAATGACATCAAGAATGGTATACGTACACAACCAAATAAAATAAACTTAGTACCATAATAAATAAACTTAAAAACAATGGATTACTGACAAAGAAACACGGCCACCCGACAGTCTTTACTCAAGAAGAGGAAAGGGCCTTTGAGGCTCATATTGGCAAGTTGGCTGAGTTTGGATTTCCCATAACTGATCTAGATCTGAGATACTGTATTAAAGCCTTTCTTGATAAACAGGGGCGCAATGTAAAATGCTTTAAAAACAATTTTCCCGGTCCAGATTGGTCATCATCTTTTAGGAAACGTCACCCTCAGTTAGCGGTGCATACAGCAACTAACAAAAGCTAGTAAGGGCTGCTGTTGATGAAAAAATAGTCATTAATATTTTGGCAATCTAAAAGATGTTCTCAGTGGTGTTCCAAGTGATAATATATGAAACTATGATGAAACGAACTTAAGGGATGACCCAGGAGCAAGTAAGGTCATTTGTAAGAGAGGACAGAAGTATGTTGAACGAATTATGGAATCAACACAGTCATGTACCTCCTTGATGTTTTGCGGAAATGGTACAGGGGAGATGTTACCTCCATATGTCGTTTACAAGTCCGATCACTTGTGGTTCACGTGGACCGAAAATGGCCCTACAGGTTGTAGATACAATTGAACCCAAAGTGGTTGGTTCGATATGGTAACATTTGAGGATTGGTTTATGTCCACTTTATTTCCTGGACTGAAAAAGCAGACTGGCATTAAGGTCGTGATTGGTGATAATCTAACTTCTCACATTAACTTAGATGTCTTGAAAGTTTGCGAGGAAAACCATATTAAGTTTGTGTGCCTGCCAGCGAACTCTACAAATCTCACGCAACCTACTATGGTCCCATGAAAAGACAATGGCGGAAAATACTAACTTTGTGGAAGGAACAGTACAAATCCATCACAAATTTACCGAAAGATCGATTCCTTGTACCCTCAGTGAATGCGTCTTGTCGCGCTGTGAAAGTGAGTGTTTTTTCCAGCTTGATGGGACTTCATCTGCGTAAGTTATGGACTTTTTTCACTTAAAAATATTGGACACGTGGAGGACAACCAACGCTTAAACATTGTGGAGGACAACCAACAAATATTAGATTACGTCTCAAATATGTTAGAGACGATCTTTCAGACAAAACAATAAAAACAAATAAAGGGAAAAACAACAGTTGAAATTAATACACAATTTGCAATAGATCCCATATAATATCCACCTTACATTTTAATCAGTTAGTAATAGACCCAAAGTAAGTGTCGGGTTCTAGTAACCCTCAAACCTATAATTAAGCCATGTCTCAACACTGATCGGACGACATTTGTTAGGAGGAACTGAACGGAATATTGGAGTCGGTTCCCGCGAAGGATGACTATATGAAGATGCTGGAGTAGTGCAATATTGATGAGAAGGAGCTGCACCAAGCAGTGGATCATGCAGAGAGCATGAATGGGATAGTGGACGAGGCGTTCGAGACCTGGCCCGACATACTTCCAGGAAGTGAGGCGGAGATGCAATACATCCTCCAGCGTCTAGAAGAGATTGAAAAAATGGAGGAAGATGCGCCTCTAAACATTGTGGAGGACAACCAACAAATATTAGACTCCGTCTCAAATATGTTAGAGACGATCTTTCAGACATAGCAATAAAAATAAATACAAGAAAAAGAATCAGTTGAAATTAAAACACAATTTGCAATAGATCCCATTTAATATCCACCTTACATTTTAATCATTTAGTAATAGAACTAAAGTGAGCGTCGGGTTCTAGTAACCATAAAATCTCAGTTTAAGCCATGTATCAACACTTTTCGGACGACATTTGTGAGGAGAAACTGAACAGAATATTGGAGTCGGTTCCCGCGGAGGATGACTATAAGAAAATGCTGGAGGAGTGCAATATTGATGAGGAGGAGCTGCACCAAGCAGTGGATCATGCAGAGAGTATGAATGGTATGGTGGACGAGGCGCTCGAGACCTGGCCCGACATACTGCCAGGAAGTGAGGCGGAGATGCAATACATCCTACAGCGTCTGGAAGAGATTGGAAATTTGGAGGAAGATGCGCCTCTAAATATTGTGGAGGACAGCCAACAACTATTAGACTCCGTCTCAGATATGTTAGAGACGATCTTTCAGACAAAAAAAAATAAACCCAAAAATCAGTTGAAATAAAAACACAATTTGCAATATATCCTATTTAATATCCACCTTACATTTTAATCATTTAGTAATAAAACCAAAGTAAGCGTCGGGTTCTAGTAACCCTCAAACCTCCGTTTAAGCCACGACTGAACAATGTTCGGACGACATTTGTGAGGAGGAACTGAACAGAATATTGGAGTCGGTTCCCGCGGAGGATGACTATAAGAATATGCTGGAGGAGTGCAATATTGATGAGGAGGAGCTGCACCAAGCAGTGGATCATGCAGAGAGAATGAATGAGATGGTGGACGAGGCGCTCGAGACCTGGCCCGACATACTGCCAGGAAGTGAGGCGGAGATGCTATACATCCTCCAGCGTCTGGAAGAGATTGGAAATATGGAAGAAGATGCGCCTCTAAACATTGTGGAAGACAACCACCAACTATTAGACTCCGTCTCAGAAATGTTAGAGACGACCTTTCAGACAAAACAATTAAAATAAATATAAGGAAAAAATTAGTTGAAATAAAAACAATCCTATTTAATATCCACCTAACATTTTAATCATTTAGTAATAAAACCAAAGTAAGCTTCGGGTTCTTGTAACCCTCAAACCTCACTTTAAGCCATGACTGAACAATGGTCGGACGACATTTGTGAAGAGGAACTGAACAGAATATTGGTGTCGGTTCCCGCGGAGGATGACTATAAGAAGATGCTGGAGGAGTGCATATTGATGAGGAGGAGCTGCACCAAGCAGTGGATCATGCAGAGAGCATGAATGGGAAGGTGGACCGGACGAGGCGCTCGAGACCTGGCCCGACATACTCCGAGGAAGTGAGGCGGAGATGCAATACATCCTCCAGCGTCTGGAGGAGATTGAAAATATGGAGGAAGATGCGCCTCTAAACATTGTGGAGGACAACCAACAAATATTAGACTCCGTCTCAGATATGTTAGAGGCGACCTTTCAGACAAAACAATAAAAATAAATATAAGGAAATAGTTAGTTGAAATAAAAGCACAATTTCCAATATATCCTATTTAATATCCACCTTACATTTTAATCATTTAGTAATAAAACCAAAGTAAGCGTCGGGTTCTAGTAACCCTCAAACCTCAGTTTAAGCCATGACTGAACAATGGTCGGACGACATTTGTGAGGAGGAACTGAACAGAATATTGGAGTCGGTTCCCGCGGAGGATGACTATAAGAAGATGCTGGAGGAGTGCAATATTGATGAGGAGGAGCTAATACAAATTTGTATTTCACTTTCAAATCCCGTACACCTTTTTCGATGACCCTGTACTGTAACTATCTTCTTGTCCGTTTAATATTTCAGGAGATCTTCAAACGTGACCCTATCGTTGGAGATGATAACTGCCTGTTAAAAGGTCTGGGTGACGTTGAACTAAATACCCAAGATTTTCACGAAGAAATTAGAAATGAAATAATTTACGTTGTCAGGAATTGGAAATCACATTGGGACACAGTTGGTCACACACATGGATATAGCATCTACTCGCTTTCAATATACCGGAGGTTCATGGGTGACATCAGAAGAAGATGTATGTGAACGAATTTGAAGTAGTACAATTCTGCAAGATATTTAGGATGAATGCTGTCATCTACGAAGTCGATAGAAATAAGAACCTCTGGGAAATGTGATTCTACTGCGTCAGGTGACACCAATAAACTTCGTCTGGGATCACATAACAGGAGCGCCAGGTTTCTACCTTTTATATGACGGTCGATCTAAACACTACGAAGTACTGGCACTACTTTCCAACCGTACCACTTTCACACATGAAGATGTTGCTGAAATATCTAAGAGTGATGGCACAAACGATCAGTTCAAAACGTCGACTTCGTTTTGAACGACAACGGCTAACCGAACAGTGTCAACACGATGAATTTCAAAGAAAAATCCATAGAAGAGACTAACCACCATTACCAGGATACGGACAAGGTTTCTGAAAATAACAGCACAAGGTCAATAGACAAATCATCAGATCAAAACTAAGTCGAACAGCGGCCAACCGAACAGTGACATCTCTTATAGACAAATCCACAGAAGAGACTAACCACCATTACCAGGATACGGACAAGGTTCAGAAAATAACAGCACAAAGTCAATCGACAAATTATCAGACCAAAACCAAGTCGAACAGCGGCCAACCGCACAGTGTCAACACTGCATATCTTACAGAAAAATCCACAGAGACTAACCACCATTATTCATAATTATTGATTTACCAGCTCCCAGGATACGAACAAGGTTCTGAAAATAACAGCACAAAGTCAACCAATATAAATCGAATCAAAGTATCAGGAAAACATTACACAAGTTAGTAACTGTTTCAAAAATTACATTTCTGATGTAATAGCAAAGACCATAGTTAACAAATTTGGTCCTAATACAACAGTAACAATACGTGCTAGAAAACAAAAAAGAAGTGGTGCGCTGTATTAGTGAAAATATTTGCAACAGCGTAGGCTGGCCCTCCGAGTGTCCATCGGCGATATTATCGCCGACGCAGCGTATTCACCAGGGTCATCAGCGAAAATATCGCCGATGCGCATATAGTACGCAACTGGCTGTGTATCAATCCAAATGTCAAGTCAAAGACAATCAAAGTGGCACTGTTGGAAAGCCAATGAAATTGGCTACATTTTATATGTCTTTGAGTCCAAAACTATCACCTGACAAAATGTAAATAAGAAAAAGTGTTGTCACAACATTTCTGTTCTGTTCGTGACGTCTATAAACAGTGTGTGTATATTGGAGTATTTGGACTGCTGTTTAGATTTTCTCCTTATAGTTTTATTATGAAATGATTTATTTATAAAATGGATCCGTGTCGATCCGATGACATTAGAGACATTCTTTATGAATCAAATGTCAGTGATTTTCCAGACTCAGAAGTTGAAGGAAATGATAGTTTACAAGATGCAGTTGGTGAAATGGGATTGTTGGAGGACTTGTCGAGTGATGATAATAATTCAGAAATAGGAATTGTAGACTTGGAAGATCTAACAGACTTTTCGTCAGGTTCTGACAATGACTACAGCCCTCATGAATCTGAATTGGAAACGAGTGACAGAGAATTGGAAGAAGCTGAAGAGGAAAGTTCTCACGCTGGTCCTAGCGCTAGGCCTACTGTAAGTAGTGATAGAGATGGATCTGATGATAATGAGTCTGTCCCTAGGCCTAATAGACCTAACCCTGTAAATAGACCTGCTCAACCTAAGTGGGTACGAGATTACCCTCCAGAACCCCCAAAGGATGTTACACATAATTTTAGAGTTAGGAACCCTGGAGCTAAAATTGCCCAAATAGCTTTAGCTTACTTTAGCTTATTTTTTACACAGGCAATTTGGGCCCTAATGGTTAGGGAAACAAATGCTCATGCTGCTAATGTATTTAGAGCGCGACGAGATTCAGGGACCTTGAAGCATGCCTCCCGGATAAAACGTTGGGTAGACGTCACAATACCGGAGATGAAAAGATTCATTGCAATTGTCATCAATATGGGCTTGACGGTGCGGAAAAATATAAAGGATTATTGGTCTACTCTAGATTGTGACTATTATCCTTGGTATTCTAAAACCATGTCCTGTAATAGATTTGTGCTTCTCTCAGCCCTTTTCACTTGAATGCTTCGGCTGCGATCCCACGAGGTCAACCAGGCTACGATCCGTGGTACAAAGTGCGGAAGTTTATGGATTCTATAAACAGTATATTCAAAACCTTCTTCACTCCCTCACAAAACATTTCCATAGATGAGAGCATGATAGGGATGAAGAATCGGGTTATCTTTATTCAATACATGCCAAAAAAAAGACATGCCCGATTCGGTATCAAAAAATTTTAGTTATGTGATAGTGAGACGGGGTACGTACTACATACGTCTCTGTACAGTGGGAGGGATTTTCTGCAAGATGGCAATGACCCTTTTACACAAAAGGTAATAATGGATCTAATGACCAAAACCAATCTCTTGGACAAACATTATCACCTTTTCACTGATAACTTCTATACAAAACTACCTTTGGCCGAAGTTCTTTTGGCAAAAAACACTTACTTGACAGGGACGGTAAACAAAAATACTAAAGACCTACCAAAAAGTGTTATTCAAACTAAACTTGGAGCTCCCGACAGCATCTATTTTAGAAAAGGACCGATTCTTCTTGTTGGTTATAAACAGTAGGCGACTAGGAAGCCAGTTTATCTACTCACTACTTGTTGCCACGCAGAAGATAAAATTATACGAAGCCGTAAGGGTTTAGAAGTCAAGAAACCAGTGCTTATTCATAAGTATAATTTGTTCATGGGTGGAGTAGATTTGAAAGACAAATCAATTTATCACCTTACATGCACACGATCTACTCCAAGGTACTGGAAAAAGATTTTTTTTATCTTTTAGACATGACTCTGTTTGACTCCTACATTTTATACAAAATGAATACCAGTAACCAAAACCACTGACAAGAAAGAGATTTGTAAAAGAAATAGTCATGGAACTGGTCAAACCTGCTGCAGCAGACCCTCCCCAAGTTGCCGCTCAACATGTAGTAGACGAAGAAAAGCATGTATTGAATTACTTGCCTGGACGCGGAACACGAGTTTGTCCTGTTTCTGTCCAGGCTGCAATTGTGGATCACACCCTAAATGCTTTTCTCAACTTAAGCACTTTTGGAGGCCTCTGAAGGGTGTGAAGAGACCTCAAGAAGATGAATCAAGCGAATCCGAATAAGAACTCAGATTCAGTGTACATATTTGTATATTTTTAGTGTGTAAATAGCCTACAAAAATGTTGAAATCAATGAATTATACAGGGTGTTCTGAAAAGGTGCCCATAAGTCAGGGCATGATTCCTCACATCAAAGAAGAAAAAAGTTCAATTAACATAGGTCGAAAATGTAGTTACCAAGTTATACAGGGTGAAAGATTTCGTCTGAATTTCAGTTCCTGCTGAAACGAAGCCCTACGGGTATTGTTGGCTGTTAATTAAGATGTACAATTTAGCGTAATTTATGTAAAATGAACTGAAAAATTGACTAACACCGTTTCCAGACCTGTAGCTACAGTAACTTTTAAGATATGTGACGAAATACGCGAGACTTGGTCGAAAAACAAGTTCCTTTAAGGTTTGAAGCAGATTTACTATGTTAAATGTTCAATAAACACAAAATATTTTTTTACAGAACTTGTGAAAATTTAATTTCGAAGAGAAAGATGTAAATAAGTCTATAATGAACAAAACCTTTAAAAAAATAATCCTTAGATTTTGTCTATTTTCATGCGTTTTGTATGTAATTAAGGATTATTTTTAAAGGTTGCGTTTGTCATGACTTATTTTACATCTTTTCTTCGAAATTAAATTTTCTAAATTCTGTAAAAAATATTTTGTGTTTATTGAACATTTACATAGTAATCTGCTTATAAAAAAGGCTTTTTTTCGGACCAATTTCATGATTTCGTCACATATCTTAAAAATTACCAGCTACAATCTGAAACGGTTGTAATCAATTTTTCAGTTCGTTGTACTACAGTGTAAATCTGTCAACTTAACCAACAAATACCGAAGGCTTTCGTTTCAGCGGGGAACTGAAATTCAGACGAAATTTCACCTGTATAACTTGGTAACTAAGCATTTTCGGACCCATGTTAATTAGAACTTTTTTTCTACTTTTAATGTGAGGAATCATGCCTTGACTTATGGGCACCTTTTTTCAGAACACCCTGTATAAACTGTGACAGTGGCCAAGTAACAAATTCAAGCCTTCTGTGTAAAGGAAAGGGGTAAGTAATGTACAAGTTTTATGTATGTGTGGTGGTGGGAGTTTGTGTTTTTGTAACTTAGCAACGATTTCTATTATTTAGCTGTAATAAATATTTTTCCAGTACAATACCAATAAACTTGATATAGCTGTGTTCAGAATAAAATTTTGAATAATTTGGCTATTTCACTTTTTGGAAATTTCTTCATAACATATAGTCCATTCAGCCTCAAAGTCAATTTTTTTTTTATAAATTAGTTTTGAGTCAACAATTTTTTATATTTTGAAAATTTTTTTGTACAAGGGTATATTCTCTTGCTAAAGCTGAAAAGAATGATACCAAATTTGATATATTTGCTACAATTCCTATGTTTTATGGATTTTTTAAAAAACCTTTGTAAATGTTCCGAAAAATCGCGGACCCTGGAGTAAAGGCACTGGACACTCGGAGGGTTAACAAAAGGAATTAAAAAGTTTGAAAAAGTGTGATAGACCATTCAAATAATGTTCAATGGCATCGAGAAATCTGGAATCAGTCAAATAATGCAATTAACTAATGGAGAATACCCAGAAGAAAATGGACGATTAGACTGTGATAAGGGTAAAGGTTATGAAGAAAGACGACCTACTGCAAGAGGATACAAAAAACTTGAGCATTACACTCGACTATAATGCTGGGTTCGTATATGATACAATGAAAGCCCTTGACATCCATCGAAAGAATTATTGAATGATAGTGATGATATCGAATTCGTGAAAGAAGACAACAAAATTCCGATGGATATTAAATTTATCTCTGCTCCAGATTAAAGCATTGTACTATTTTGCATGATGTGTACACAAAGACTATCAAACATTGAGAAGTTCAGTGACGAACAATTAAACTGGGAAAATAAATAATTTTAGGAAACCATTGATATTCAATACCGATAGACAAACTTGGGACAATGTCCTGACTAAGGATGAAACGTTCACGGACCTGGCAAAGAAACTAGCTTGCATAGACGATTTGGGTACTGCACTTGGACAGGAATGGTAGTGGAACGTGATTATGAAACTTCAATCTCATCTGTAATAGTTGATTTAGTCATCGTGAAAGCCTGTGAAGACGACCAAAAAGCGCGGCCATCAACGTTAACGACTACGTTTCATTTGTGATTTTGTTACATTCTTTGTAATCTTGCTCCAATTGGATGAACATGAAAGTAGACAGTAATGGTGAGAGAATCGTCCTTACTGTAGATGAACATAGATCCTTCTGTCACATATTTTACAATTTCAAAGTACATTTGAACTATTACAGAGAGATCCAATACGACACATTTGATGATGTTTTGTTTGCAAATGGTCGGACCTGGAATTCAGTTTTTGAAGAAGATCGTGTAAATGACTCTTTCCTCAACTCCGTTTATGCAACAAAGGTCAGTAAATTAAAATTGGAATCAGATGATGACACTACATGCGATGACATTTGTAGTGTGCCAACAAAAATGGCTAAAAGTAAATAATTAATAACTAAACTTCATTTTATTCCTTTAATAATATAATTGTATTTTTACAACATTAGTAAACATAAACATGGCGTAATAGCAGCTGACTATAAGAAAGTCAATAATATAACAATATTATACACTATTTCAGATACTTAAATTGAAACCATTCATGGAAACTCCTGCAAGTAAGAAAATACCCATGAAAAGAAATCTCTACAGCGAAGAACAAATGAAAAGTGCGATAAATGCAGTGAGAAGCGGGCAGTCACCATTTGCTGTAGCCAAGGCTTTTAATGTCCCAAGAGCAACTCTAATCAGTAAAATAGAGGGGAAATATGAATCGGAGACCTGTGAACCATATGGATACTTTAATGTAGCAGAAGTAAAAATGTTGACCGACTGGATGAAAGCAAGGGGAAACGCTGGCTTTCCAATAACAAAAGCCCAACTCCTTGATAGTGTCTAAAAATTGTTGTTGAGCTGAAAAAGAAACGGCCAGAGAGAAAATTTCCATTTGAGGATAACATACCTGGACGTCATTGGTTCGAAGGATTTTTGAAAAGACATCCAGACATAACGACGCGGGTCTCACAGAATTAACTAGTTCAAAAGCTAGAGTTACAGCGGACAAAATCAGAGTCTGTCATGAACAAATCTGTCAATATTTGAAAGAGAACAACCTTGAAACAGTATTAGATGGTCCAAGACAAATATGTAATGCAGATGGGCGGCATTCTTTTTGAATGATGAAGGAAACAAAGTTTTATTTGCAAGTGGTGAAAAGTGAGTTTATTCAATTACTAATGTGGATGAAAAAGAATGCCAGTCGACGATATTTCGGCGCTGAGGTCATCTAGAAGCAAAATGCCATGGCGACGATCTATCGCCGCCGCCATACTATATGAAAAGCGCCAAGCGCCGATCTATCGTCGCCGCTAAATCAAACGTATTTACGCACTTTGAAGTATTTTTCTAACGAAATGTAGCCATACCATTAGAATCTCCGTTTAGTTCTGAAGAAAAATATGTCATTTGTTATAGTACAACAAATAGAACAAAGATTAATACCGAAGAAAATAAAACTTAATACATCGCGCTTTGGACTGCAGACAGCTTGTTCAGTTGCAGGTTGCAGTTACTCCGTCCGTCATACCGCTTTGTTGTTATTTGTGCGTGTGTTATGGTTCAGTTTTAGTTATCGTGAGTTCAATTAGTAAATATTTTAGTATTATGTGATTGAAATAGTGTTGTAAAAACTGAAAATGAGTCGTGAAAACATTTGCAGCAGTGAGATTGAACGGCAGCTATTAGACGATTTGTCAGATGGTGACAGTGACTTAGAGGTAGATTCTTCTGACTTTTCGGTATCAGATATTTTTGACACTGACGATGACCCAGATTACAATCCAAATGAAGAAGAACCAGTTAGACCTTTTGTAAATAGATTTTTGAGTCAAAATCACCAGCGTGGCAGGCCTGATGTTGGTGTGAGTGATAGGGGAGGGGAGAGGTGTTCCTCATTGGCCTAGGCCTAGGGCAGTTCTAAGTGACAGCTCTGATGATGATGATGATGATCCTAATGAAGTATGGCAAACCATCAATGAAGGTGAATATAACCATATTCATACATTTTCATTCAATGAAACTCCTGGCCCAAAACATTGTCCACCTCCAACAACCTCACCTATTGATTATTTCAATTTATTTTTTACACAAAGTCTAATCAAAATGTTTGTCCAAGAAAGTAATAGATACGCAACCCAAACACTTAGTACCAAAGGAGCCAGTCTGTCACCCCATAGCCGCTTGCGTGCTTGGGCCTCAGCGTGCAGCCTTATTCAGAGATAGGGGTATCATTGCAGTTATTTTGAATATGGGTTTAATAAAAAAACCAACAGTAGCTTCTTATTGGACAGTAAATAAATCACAATCTACACCATGGTTTCGAGACATGTTTACTCGTAACCGGTTTCAAATATTACTTACATTTTTCCACTTTGTCGACAACAGTAAACTGCCGAAATCAAACGAACCCAACAACGACCCAGCTCAAAAGTTTCAACCCCTAATCGATCATTGTAATAAACTATTCCAAAATTTTATGTGGGCCACCAACAGGTTTCGGTAAACGAATCATTGATCGGAACCAAAGGGCAAACTACCCTCATGCAATATCTCCCCAACAAGCACCACCACAGGTGGAGAATCAAGTTGTGGGTGCTTTGCGACTCTGTGTCTAATTATTGCCTCGGGCTCTTATGCTACTAAGGTTGTATAAGCGATTGCCGATGCAGGCTGGCGTAAGACTTTTAAACAAGCTCTCCTAGGAGATCAAATGTTTACTGCCAGAACTGGCTTTATTCAAAAGGAAACTAAAAGAATATATTTTGTTGATTGAGGCTCCTTACTCTGTAGCAGAGTTTATTGCAGAACCTGCTATCTTCCCATTAAATGGAATATTTAACATAGTAAATACTGTATAGTAATTTCAAAATAAAGTTAGTCATTCAAACTACAACATCTAAATTAAAATAAGAAAGACAAAATTATAGAACGTATGTAGACCTTATTTCATTGTATTTACCAGTGGCTTTAGCCCATTCCGGCAGTTTAAATTGTAATTTACCTCTCATTTTACCAATTCCATTACAAAGTCAACACAAAAAACATTTGTACTTTGACTTAATAAATTACTATATTTCTGTATGTGTTTGTCTAACTTTTGCAAAACAAATAAGGTTTTGCTCTTATTTTCAGGTTTATTTCTGGGGAGTCCGCTGTTGCAGAAACTCGATGTTGGAAGAGAACTGCATGTCCTTAAAATGATTGAAAAAAGCCTTCACCAGTCTAAATTATAGATTTGGAGAATAATACAGTACCTGTATTACAGTTTGTTTCAAGTTTTAACATATTTGCAAAGTATATTGATGGTTTTGTAGAAATAAAAATATATTTTCGAAGGTTGTGAGTTTTTTTTCTCCATGACAGTAGGTACTAACTTTTAAAGTATAAAATGTTTACCAAAGCATTTAATTTCACAGCAAGTCAAAGTTATTATTATATATTTAAAAACAAAAATGTTTTAATAGAAGTTGTTTTAAAAACTATTAATGATAAGGACTGAAGGTTTCAGAGTGCCATTTCACAAGTTGGATCCGCTTTTATTATGATTTCAATGTAAACAGTGTACTTAGCAAAATGTTTAGTTTTTTAAAGTATTGGTTATATTTATTCAACATTGTTTAATGTAAAATTGTCCAAATGTGTAACTGCCAAAACTCCTGTAATTAATTGTAAACATTTTAATTTAGTCATTACAGCTTACATTTTATTACTAAAGAAATTTGAAGCCAAATTGTTAGGACTGAACCGGGACTTGAACCCGGGTCTTTAGCTTGCCGGGCGATTATGCTAACCACTACACCATCCAGCCTAACTATTTACGCCGTCAAATTTAGAAAAGTACTTAAATCAGCATATATTTTTCATAATCATATTCTTTATTGCCGTTGATCATTACATGAAATGGGCAGAGTCACATTTAATAAATATTAAATACCGGTACATAGTAATGATGCCTTAAATTTACATTTAGAGTTGACAATCAGTTTCGTAACATAAGTTAGAAACAAACTATTTAAAATAATAAGTTAATAATAATAAATTAAAATTAAACAACTAGTTAACTATTTTGTTATAATAAATTAAACAAGTTAACAAATAAATATTTTATACAAATGGAATTCATCTATTTAGTTGGAGCTTTGCTAATAATTTGAGTATTTTAAAAGTAGATCAACCAAAGTTACATATAGAGACTTAGAATACTATCTCTACATCATGATTCAAAAACTCCTCCAGTTTGTAAAATGGATGTTCCTGTAGCCAGTGTAATAATTTAGATTTGAATATATTAATACTTGTAGTCTTAACAGAGACATCAAGTTTATTGAACAAAACAATACAGTTCACCTTCTGAGATGAACCTGTCTTAGTCAATCTATGTTGGGGGATATCAAGTTGAGTTCTGCTTCTAGTATTATAAGAATGCAAATCTTGCCTCAGCGTGAATGAATGCAAGTTTGTCTTTACGTATATTAAAAGTTGAAAAATATATAGATTAATTACTGTTAGTATTTTTAAGTGAATGAATAACGGTCGGCAATGTTCCAAGAACTCTGCTCTACAAATAGTTCTTATTACCCTTTTTTGAATAGTCAAAATGTCTTTTATATGTGATGAATGACCCCAGAGTATTAAGCCATAAGAGATATGAGACTGAAATAGACCAAAGTATGCTGTACGCAAATATTCAATAGAAACCACATCTCTCAATTTCCAGAAAAGAAAACTGACACGTGAGATCCTGCTACTTATATTATTAATATGATTACACCAATTTAGTTTTGAATCTAAATGCATACCAAGTAGTTTAACGGACTGTACGTTTTGAAAGTTGTTTGATAAAGTAAAAATAATATTTTGGGTTTTACCTTGATTACATAGTAACTTATTTGCTGAGAACCAATTCAGCGCTTCATTTTCCGCGTATTCTATTGTACCAAGTAGATATACCAAATAGATTCTTTAAAAATACTTTAAAGAATAACCGGCCCACTTTTTACGGACTTAACTGATTGTTCTCAACATACAGAAGGTTCCTACTAAATATCGTCGTTAGTACCGTCTTATTTTGAAAATGACGGCCGTCAACATTTTTTGCTCATTATAATAGGGTATTTTTTAAAGTACTTTCATGACTAGCCGGCCCACTTTTTATAGTTTTAACTGATTTTTCTCATCATATAGAAGGTTCCTACTAAATTTCGTCGTTAGTACCGTCTTATTTTGAAAATGACGGCCGTCAACATTTTGCTCATTATAATAGGGTATTTTTTAAAAGTACTTTAAAGAATAGCGACCCACTTTTAAATAAAAGTAAATAAAACTCGACGATGTCGGTTTAAAGATTAAAGAATCAAAATGTAAAAAAAAGTCGACATGTCGAGTTTAAAAGTAGACAAAATGTATAAAAAAAGTCGACATGTCGAGTTTAAAGTCGACAAAATGTAAAAAAAGTCGACATGTCGAGTTTAAAATTCGACAAATTGTTAAAAAAAAATCCTCCTTGGCCCTTCTGGACTTCCGTAAAAAACAGAAGCTTTCAGTGAGTATCAAATAGTCTTAGCACCAAAGTTAAAGAAAAAAATAAACGGAGGGTTAAAGGACACTTATTTTTTGAAAATCTCATTTAAAACGTTCGCTACCGCACTACAAAAACCCGCGGAGAAAAAAAAGAGCATTAAAAAATGCTATAGACCGAGTGGCTCATATATGAGCCGAAAAGATAAATCAATAGAGTCAAGAGTCAAAATATTACGTTCATTTACAAAACATATGAGTCTTAGGAGTAATAGGGTTGAAAAAACACATTTTTTACTTTTTTATGTGGTCCCTGGTATAAGTTTAGCATTTTTCCTCTGGTCTATATATACGGTCATAGATTTTGGGTCTGGAATGTGGTAATAAATGGCTGATAAATGATTTGTACTACAGACTTGAGGGCAATGTCTTAATGTTTGCTGACAACACTAGCTTGTTCTCGATTTGTCGTTTTCCCCGCGACTGCGCCCCCCGCAAGCTTGCGCCTAGGCCATGGCCTAGGTTGGCCTTATGGGTAATCCGGGCCTGGTTCCGAAGTGCCAATCTTAGCAGTATGAAGTTGTGATTTCTTTTTTTTCTTCTTTTACCATACCTACCAGGTGTTTTCATGTTCTCAAATCATATGACGAGCTAATTGTATATATGTACTGTATATTTAACGGCTAATAAATCATTGTATCATTGTATGGCCCAGGGGGCTCATATATCAGCCAGTTGGTAGTGAACGTGTTAATTCAAATATCCTTCCAAAAGAAATCAAACTGAATCACGTATCAACCATGATGTAGCAGGCATTGACTTCCATAATTAATTTTTTTTTGTAGTTTTAGTTTTTACATTATCAGGGATAACCTGGACCTAATGTGAGGATGTTGTGAAACAGTGATTGTTATGTATCAGTTTAAATCCAAATTAAACAGTGTTAAACTAACTTGAAAGTGTAATTATTTAAAACCCATCGATCTAAATCAAGCTACTAAAAGGTCAACTCACTTGATCCATTCCATGCTAGATATTTCACATAAACTTAGTAACAAAAATGTATTTTCAGTTGTTGACCTTAAAGATGGGTTTTATAACTTAGAATTAGATTAAGATTTTTCTGAAAATTGTGCGTTCAGTACACCTTTTGGAACAGTTCCTAAAACTTCCGTTTGGATTAGACCTGGCTCCTGAAATTTTCCAGAAATTTACTGAGCAGATTTTTGGTGGTATATAAAAGGAGTTGTTGTGTACTTTGATGACATACTGGTTGTTGGTAATGATCAAAAAGAGCATGATGAAATATTGAAGCAAGTGATTGAAAAAGCTAGGAAAAGTAATGTTAAGTTCAATAAATCTAAGCTGCAATACAAAGTAAACAGTGTTAAATACTTTGGGGAAATTCATTCACAGGGAGGACATACACCTGACCCGGACCGTGTTAGAGCTATTACAGGTTTAGAAAGCCCTAAAAACAAAAAAGAGTTGCAACGGCTGCTTGGATTGTTTAATTTTGTAAGAGATTTCATCCCTAATATGGCTGAAGTAACTAGTCCCTTAAGAGAATTGTTTCGGAAAGACGTTTCTGTGGATGCCTAAGCATGAAAAATCGCTTAACGATTTGAAGGATTTGATCAGTAAAGCTTGCATCTTGACGACTGTAAACCAATCGTCTTACAGTGTGAAGTTCAAAGGATGGAATGGGGTTTACTTTAATGCAAAGCAGACGACCTGGAATGTATGGCTCTAAGATTATGACTGACATACAAATAGGCTATTATCAGTGAGTGAAGAAATTAGTGAGTAAAAGAAAGGCCAGGAACTTAGAAAAGGTTATGAAACGTTGGAGTAATAATGACATGAGTGCAGGTGACCAGACAGCAGAGGAAGGTAGGCCTAGCATGGACTGTAGTCAAAATACTTCTGATAATGAAAGTGTAGAAAATACTTCAAATTTTTCACCTAATCCTACTTTGGACTCTTCAAAAACTGTAGAGAAACCAACCGGGTTTGCGCTTTACTCAAGTTATCGTGAGCCTGTTTCAATAAACAATGATGGACCTAGATGGACCGCTTAGTTGATATGAGACTCATGGTCAATTTTTTGAGTGCCTTACCTTGTAAAAACTCCTACTGTGAAAATGTCCAAACAAAGTTAGTGGACAATAAAACTGTGTTGGCCAATACTGTCCTGATGACATGCTCAAATTCCGGTTACGTAAATGAGCTCAGAACATCCACTAGACTAGGCGATACCACTCCACGAAAGCTGTACGATGTCAATCGTAGGGTAGTAAAGGCATTTACATCAAAAGGTAAAGGCCATAGGGCTTTGGAAACATATTTTATGGCCTTTGAGTCACATATCTTTTTTTCACACATCAAAGCCTTGCACAGTGAATTTAGGAAGGAAGTTGATCAATTGCTTGCTTGTGCTAGAAATGAGGTTAGAAAGTGTTTTAGCGATATAAATGATTTAGAAGATGTAGTTACTGATGTTACAGTTAGCTATGATGGAACCTGGCAGAAGCGAGGTTTTACGTCAAAGTACGGGATCGGTTGCTACATTAAGGGCTCACCGGACTTGTCATCGATTTTGAGGTGCTAGCCAAGTCTTGCAATCTATGCGAGAAGATGAAGCGTAAAACTAAAGGTAGGCCTCAAGATTTTCAAACCTGGGATGACGATCATAAGCCAAATTGTAACCAAAAGGATGTAGGTTCTTCGCCCGGAATGGAAGTTGAGGCTGCTGAACGACTTTGGCGGCGTTCCGAAACAAATGGGTTTCGGTATACTACAATGGTGTCCGATGGAGATGTAAAAACATTGGCCCACTTGAACAGTCTAAACATTTATGAAAATAAGAAAATAGAAGAAGTTGAGTGCCTCAATCACATGGCTCAACGGTTAGGTACTGGCCTGAGAAACCTCGTAAAAGATTATGTTGGAACTAAAACACCGCTGGGTGGAAAAACACGGGGTAACCTACCTGAACCAGTTATAAAAAAACTGACTTCATATTACAGAAATAACATAATGAGAAATATTGGTGATAAAGAGAAAATAAAGGGAACAATATTTGCCACACTCAGCCACTGTAAGTCCACTGATAAAATCCCAACTACACAAAATGTCCTTTTATTTATTTATTAACGGTAGATACCTTTTTTACATAGAATAGAAACTGATTTATTTATTTAAATAAATAATATATACCTCCTAAAGGAAAAGACTCATGGTGTTTTTTTCAGCGGGCGATTGAGGAAAACAGAGTGCCTGAAACTCATAAGAACAAAATAAAAAACCCTCTATCTGAGTCAACAGTAGCAAAATTTACTAAGGAGACTCAACAGATGATCTCCTTACCAGATGCCTTCCGGGCCGCACCCAAAATGCAAATGAAGCGCTTCACAATGTAATACGGTCAAAATGCTCTAAGCGGGTGTATGCTTCTAAAAATAGGCTGGAGTTGAGCCTGTTTGAGGCAATCAGCATATACACCAATGGATATCTAAAACTTTGTTCCAATTATTAAGACTGTTCAAAAATTGAGCTTGGTAAATTTAGTTCAATCATAGGAAAGCGGCTTGACAAGCATCGATTGCGGCTATCAAGAGCCAGAACAAAATGAAAAAAACCAGGCCTATCGACAAAAGCTGCGACAGGCTCAGATGGAAGAAGAGGAAAGACTCATTCAGCAGGAAGGCCAGATGTATGGACCAGGAGAATTTTAACATCAGACTAAAGGTGTTCTCAAACAAACTTTGATGTTTTTATGAGCTGATTTTAAAAAAATTGTTTATCTAAAAAAGAATGTACAGTACCTCTAAAAATATTTTATTGTTAAATTTGTACAATTTCCATTTTATATGTATGTACATTTACTATAAAAACCATTTCAAGAAATAATTTCAGCATTTTTTTGTTAATTCAGTAGTGTCAGTTTCTTCTTGAAACTAGTCAAGATTCCTGAAAGTTGCAATTTTTAGTGTTTTGTACCATATAAGTTGATATATCTCTGCTAATAAAAGTCCAATTGTGATGAAAGTTTTACCAGTTGTCCCTTATTGTATTTAGAAACCTTTTGGGTAAAATTACCATTCTAAGTCAAATAACCTTCTTCTTTTAACTTTTAGAAGTATGGTAAGGTCTAAAAAAACTATTTCTTGATTTTGAAACTGTGTTGAAAAAGAATTGTTTTACTATCAGAAAGAAAATACCCAGGGTTTTAGTTTATATAATTGGCTACCAAAAGACACTAAGTTGAAAAACATGTATTATATACTTTGTGAGTCATACCAAATCTAAAAATGTTCTTCAATCTACTATTCAAAAATTCAAAAGAAGGTACATATAAGACACAAATAAGTTTTAGCAATCAAAATCATGGTTTCTAAATTACTATTACATAAAAAAAATAAAAATATAACTACAAATAAAACAAATTATGTGTCTGAAGCCTGGATCCCCCAATGTTCATGTTCCTGTTAAAAGGTATTATAAATGATGATGATAGTGATGTTTGTGTTGAACCAAACTTAGGACATGACAATGATGTAGAGGTTGATCAATACATAAATAATGCCAACCATGTTGACAGGCCTAAGTTACAACCAAATGTGCCACTTGAAAATAATCAAAATGTTGGTTACCAAACAAGAAGTGGTAGGACAATCAGGCTCTTAGAAAGATATAGGAATCAGTGTATACAAAAACGTTCTAAGTCATTTTATTTCCATTTTTGACATTTTGTGGAAAATTTATTTTGAGAACAAAGACGCATCGTTGTGTACAAAAAGTTCTATGTCAGACCTCAAATTTCATGTGAAATGATGTGCTGAAATATCGAATGTAAACTATAAAGTTCTAAGTCAGTGACTTGGAATGTTTTAGTTGGCAGCGCTGCCTGTTGTCAGCAGCTTCTACTACTCTGTGTCACGATTTAGAGGTTAGATAAATAGTTATTGTTTCCATTTTGATCTTTTGTGGTACTAAACGTAAAAAAAAGAAATTCGGGCCAAAGCCACCCCGGGGTATGGTACTTGTCAGTTTTTTTGGTAATAGCAACATTAGCGATTGGTAGCGTGCATGACTCAAGAGTTCATCATTCTGATGGCACAGGTTCAATCCCATCAGTCACCACTAACAATTTGTTAGGTAACTATGTGGGATAAACAAATGTCAAGATTAATTGATAAAGAGGACTTCTAGTCCTAACTTTGCCTCGTTAAATAACACAAACTGTAACATTCTCAGTAGTTTAGTTTTAATAATCCAGATTTATTTATTAACTCATGCCAATGCTCTTATGATTGGGTTGTTCTCTCTCAAGAAACGAAACCTGACCCTGTACGTGGCCACATCTGGGAAGGAGTCCAGCGTTCGCTCTCAAAGTGTAGGGATTGTGATATTCAATGTTCACATACCCGACTAGCAAGTGCAAACCTCCTGTTCTCCAGTAGTTTGGCACAAAATATATGTTTTTGTTAAACACTGGCTACTGACTGATGATAAGCTCCAGAGTAGCCCGCAATATCTGCCACTGATCTGCAATTACACAAAAACTACAAGTTGGCTAAGCAAGCCTTCTTATTTATTGATGTACATTTAAGAGGATGAGAACTCTGACTAATATTATAACTCAACGCCGCTGCTCCGAGACCCCTTAATCTGAGACTCCAATGTTACTATTGGATGCTATAAAACCTCTAATACACTGAGGAACACACTGCGGACTCTAGTAATACTGCATAAAGATCCTAACCCAAGCTAGGCCTAACCTACCCACAACTCAACAATCTAGTCTACCTTCCAATGTTACTGTTGGATGCTATAAAACCTCTATTAAACTTAAGAACACACTGCGGAAACTCGTAAAACTGCATAAAGGACCATAACGCATGCTAGGCCTAACCTACCCACAAATAAACAATCTAGTCACCTTCACCATGAATAATTATAGCACCGAATTTGTTACTCCCTCAAAGCAAAAGAAGTATTCAGAAGTCTGTTGCGAACGATTTATAAAAATAAATTGGGAATGAAAACTAAGAACGACTTGCTTAAACCTTAAGATAATGAAAACCAAAACTTACATGAACCATCATCACTGTATTCTAAAAATCGGTAACTAGCTGACGAAACAAGATAAACATTATCAAGACCCTTAAAAGGTACAATCCAAAAATAATGATGATAGGTATCTGGTTAATACCATTATTATAATTTTCATTAAACACTCAAATCTACATAATTATTCAACCTCAGCATCCCCACACTCAGCAGGAAACCGCCATTTTAAAACCAAACGTAGCAAACAATGAAACAAGACCGTACGGCAAGGTCGCCACGGTGGGGTATTATACGATCGAAGTTCAACAGATCGAACGTGTTTTTTTCGTCTGTTTTGCTGGTTCAAATGTTCGAAAACAGGCTGCGCTCAAATGATCGAAGATTTCGGATATTGTAACCGCTACTCGCCATTTTCCCTTAAAATCCCTCCTCTGAGTTTGTCTACTCCAATTCGCGTAATGTTCAACACGTCGAAGGTTAAATGCCCGAAGTTTAAATGATCGAATTCGAACTGTTGAACTTCGATCTGTTGAGCCCTCACCACTCGCCGCACCCACCGAATACAAATTGATAATACACACAAGCATAGAGTAACTAAAGATATATTCTATACAGAGTGGCAACTTAATAGAACGCGGTGAAGGACTACGCGGGTTCTAAGGCGGCCACCGGACGAAGAACCCACGTAGTCCGTGACCCCCTTTGTATAGGCCAATAAATAGTGTACCATATGTTTTAGTTAAGGACAATAAGGGTGCCGACGATGCCCCGAAAGCGGGGCGAAATGCGCATCCACTTTATTATCAATTGTAGGATCTACAGGCACAATACAAGGTAATTCATAAATATTTTTAGTTTGGAATATTGGCAAGTTTTCTCTATATTATTTTATACCTTAAGGTAATTTGATAATTAATTAATTGACAACGTTGATTTTATATGTTCTTTTTATAAAAGGATTATTATCTACAACTAATTTTGTTTGAACAGCTACGGTATTTTCTGTTTTTGGGATGATGTAAAATTATACAATTTGATGTCTCAATTTGATTATACAATTTGAGAGTAGTCTTGTAGAGTGAGGTATAAGATTTTACTATTATAATACTGTACTATGCAAACATAGAAAATGTGTAAAAGTAAAACAAATATTTTACACAATGTACTGTGCTCTTTCCAATCAACAAAGCCATTTTACTACTAGACATAAGTTTATTAATTATAAGCAATTTACATCAATCAATAGTTTGATTTTAGTATCAATGAGCAAAAATGGACCGTGCACATCTTGGAGAGAAGCTAAGAGAATTCTTTTCATAATTATAAGTTGAAAAGGCTTTTTCTAAATTTAACACACAGTAGTTAAAACGTTTGTAGCCCTTTAGCATCATAACAGTATATCTAGTTATTTAGTTACCCTATTACCTTATTACCACTTCTTTGCCGCTGACCAGTGTCACTGGATAGGCTGCGTCTTCAAAAATTAAATAAATACTTTACATATCACAAGAAATATTTACAAAACACATACTTTATACATACTTTAGATGGCGGTAGCGGTGGTGCACAGACCAAACAACCAGACTGTCCAGAGGGTCCTCAAAAAACTCCCTCAAAGAATAGTAGGCTTTTTCGCATACCCACCCCTTCAGCACTCGCAAGAACGATTTAGTGTCTAAACTTGTCACTCTCGCCGGCAGCTTGTTGTATATTATCCACGCCATAATTGGGAAAGAAGATCGTGTCCTTTCCAGCCTGCACCTGGGAATGTCAACTGCTGCTCTGTTTTTCACGTTGTACTGATGGATCTCGCCTCGGAGTGGAACCTCTGCGATTTTCCCTTTAGCATAAATGGCACAGTGGACAATGTACTGACCATAGACGGTGAGTACATCAAGCTTCCGAAAGATTGGTCTGCAGTGGGCAAGTCTTTCACTTGAAGATATGATCCTTAGCACTGCCTTTTGCAAGATTAGGACCGACGAGCATCTGGTAGCATGTCCCCAAAGCACCAATCCATAGGAAATGTGGCTGTGGAACAGTGCATAGTACATGACAAGCAAGTACGACTCTGGCAGCAATCTCTTCAATCTTCTGAATAGGAAAGTAGTTTTAGCAAGCCGACTACAAACACCCAACACATGATCATCCCAGGTGAGGCAACGATCAATCTCAAATCCTAGCAGCTTCACAGATGAAAACCCTTTCAGAAGTTCAGCGCATCCAAGGGAGCAGATTATTCTCTGAGTTTTTCCTTCATTGAGCTGCAACCGGTATACCTGGAACCACTCTTTCGCTCTTGTAAAGAGATCTTCTTCTTCCTGCAGAAGTGCCTGGAGGTCAACATTTCTGGTCCAAAGGGTTGTATCATCTGCAAAGAGCATGGTTTTTCCATCCAGGACAAGGTCATTGACAAGGATGAGAAACAAGATCGGACCAAGGGTTGAGCCCTGGGGTACTCCGTGGCAAATCTCCAGGTCAGCTGAGCAAGCACCGCTCACCGAAACAAGTTGCTTTCGTCCAGTCAGATAGCTCCTCATGGTTTCCAGGGCCGTTCCTCTCACGCCGTAGATGTTGAGCTTTTCCAGGAGCAACTGGTGTGAGACACAGTCAAATGCCTTACTGAGATCACAGAGAGTAAGGGCAATTGACTCCCTTTCCTCAAAAGCCCCCGAAAGTACATCTACTTTTTTTTAGTAGATACCCGAAAAGTACATAATAGTAAATAATATTATACTGTTTACGATAACTACACTATGTACTGTGTATACGAGTGTACATAATATTATACTGATTACCCCACATCTTAATTTTTAATTACTGAATATCTTTAAACTACTTTGACTCATACATGCTATGGATGAACCGAAGTACAGTACTCACATGCAGTGACAAGGGTGAAATTGTAAAAAGCACTAGGTTATGTGTCTACTTTTGATTATAAAATTTATTTTCGGGTATCTACTAAATAACTAGATATACTGTTATGATGCTAAAGGGCTACAAACGTTTTAACTACTGTGGGTTAAATTTAGAAAAAGCCTTTTCAACTTATAATTCTGAAAAGAATTCTTAACTCATTACTTAAACACAAAAACACAAGCTTAGCTTGAAATTGTTGTAAAAATTTCAGTAACCTCGGGCGTTCCTCAAGGATCAAATTTAAGGCCATTACTTTTCACTATTTTTATTAACGACATACAAAATTATGTAAAGTATTCTAAGATTTTATTGTATGCTGATGATTTAAAGCTGTTCAGAACTATCGAGCATTCAGATGATTGTCGAAAATTACAGCAAGACTTAGATTCATTGATTGTTTGGAGTTCCAAACATTTAAAATTTAACGTTAACAAATGCTCAGTAATATCATTTACCAGAAAAACCCCTCATTTCCAAATTGTTTTTGATTATGAAATGAATAATTTAAAATTAAACAGAAAATCTTCCATTAAAGACTTAGGTATCACTTTTGATTCTAAGTTCACGTTCAATGATCACATAGTTTCAGTGTGCAAGTCATCATACTCTTTGTTGGGATTTATTAAACGGTCAAGTTTATTTTTTAAACACCAATTCTCTTAAATTATTATTTCTTACACTTGTGCGCTCTAAGCTTGAGTATGGCTCAATAATTTGGTATCCTCACGTCAATTACCTTTCAGAAATGATTGAAAGTGTCCAAAAGAGATGTTTGAAATTTGTTTATTACAGATCTTTTGGGTTTTATACAAATTTGGTACCGTACACAGAGTTGCTTGAAATTTTCGAACTGCCTAGTATGACCAAACGATTTAAGCTAAATACCTTACTTTCTCTTTACAAATTGTTAAATGGTCAAATAGATGATGGCACACTAGTATCGCAGATTAATCTCGCTGTCCCTCGCCCTGGCTCTCGAAGCATTTATGTTTTTACTCCAAACTATTCAAGAACTAATTTAGGTTATAATTCTCCCTTTAACAGTACGTGTCGACTTTATAGGCCTAATTGTTTCTGTCGTGATGTCGACATATTTCTGGATTCAACTGGTATATTTCAGAATAAATTGTTGAAGAATATAAATAATATATAACTTATAAATAATATTTAACTTATTGATGTTAGCTTTGTTGTTTGTTTTGTTATCTTATTTATGTCTATGTTTGTACTCACTTCCATGGTTCGCATTTATATTTAATTGTCTATCTAAACTAATTTTATTGTTTAGTATTTGTCAATTATTTGTCTATTTATTGTCTATATTTATCATGTTGTCTATGTTTATTGTAGTTGAGTAATTTATTAATGTAAAGTTGTCCACTGCTGTCTCCAAGCATGTCAAATTATTATATACATTAATGCTCTGTATAATTGACATATCTGCTGTACAAAAGCACTTAATAAAGAATTTATTTATTTATTTATTAAAAATATATATTTACTATTTTTGTTTATTGTTCTGGATTAGTTTACTGAATAATTATGTAAACTATGACATTAAGTTCGGTAACAAAGTTACGTGACCTGTCAAGAGTTCGACGCAAGCGCTCCTTACAGCTCAGTAGCTAACTAAAACCGAGGCTACGAGATCGCCGGGCCTGCACACAAGACTGGGCACCCCACGAAGCGAGCCGACAGCGAAGTGTACACCGCTCTCGCTGACTCGCTCCCTAATTATTTTATTTTAATATTTTTACAAAAAATAATGTATTATTGTTAATACAGTCTACTGACGGAAAATTCGACGATTTCTTGTATACAGTTTGTTTTTACATACCTGAAATAAAACATTACACTTTTAGTTATATCACAGGTGAAAAGTAATTTAATTGTCATTGTTCAACTGGTTTAACTCATTTCAAATGTACTTTAAACAATTTCCTATTAAATTTATTTATTTAACAACATCGCACGAAATCCTTCTATACTGTACACACTCATAACCAATAATTATGTATGAGACGGCTGCCGCTCCGGCCCGGTAAGCGGCCAGTGTTGCCTATTTAAGCGTAATTCCCTGGATTCCGAGGAATCTTTAGAATTTTTCGGTAAAATTAGAGAATTACTGAAATTCCGGAGATTTGCGGAACCATATGAAATACTCCTTCCATTTTGTACTATACAATCCGCATAAAGGAACTTTCTCACTTGTTAACGTTTTTATAGTTTACCTACTCTGTGGACGGAGATTAGCTGTTTCTATACGATATGACAATTAATTAACCAAATATAACAATTTAGCAAGTTCAACTATATTACATCTTTATTTCCGGGTCAACATACAATGTACGTTATACACAGAACAGAAAACAACTTAATAATAATGATAACTATTAAAAAAAGGATCTGGCTCGCTCCTTTTGGAGACACCAAGGAACACGAATGAATAATTTAGAATTTAGACAAAGTTACAGTTCTGTTGAAAATCTTGAACTTTGATTTGAGTCTTCTGTTGAGCGTTGGGCGGCCAGTTCCATAATATTTTGCACCAGAAACCAAGTCCAGGTTTGACAGGAACCTCTGAGCACGTCTTCTTATAAAAGTTGAAACTGTGTCAATTCCTAGTTCACTGTGAATTTGGATATTTCTTACGAACCAAGGAGATTTAGTAGCAATCCTAAGGACTTTATTTTGAATTTTGTTTATCTTTTGGGAAGATAGTGTGAGTGCCCAGACCGGGCTTGCATACATGATGAGGGGCCCGAGGATTTTTTTGTAAATAAGCACACCACACGAATCTTGAATACAAGATCTTCGGTTAAGTATTGGAAACAGTGAAGAAAGGCGGGAATGTGCCTGAGTTAATTTTGAATTTCAAGATGTTAATGTAGGCCTACCAAAACCTTTTTTCCGTGTCTTTACTTGCCTTTATCCTTTTAAAATAGTACCATATATTAATAAAAATACATAATTATAAAACTTTGTTCAAAAACCCATTTATAAGCAGTTTAGAATTTTGTTTAGAAATTCCGGGGATCTTTAGTCATAGTCATCATTCTTTATTAGCATATACTCGTACATTTGTTACATAGTATATACAATAAATTTATGTTCAAATATTTTGCTTCGTCTATGGTATATACGTTAAATTACATGTATTATATCATAGATAAAATACATTTTATCTGTAATTATATTAATCAAAACAATGTGATATTTCAGCTGTATCTGTATAAAAACTCTTAAATACTTATTTAAAACTTAAAACTCCTATATAAGTGGTAAATTACCTCGTCAAACAGTTTCAAAACAGTGGGGTTCCACTACATGTTTCGGGACAACGGTCCCATCTTCAGGCGGTAGTACACACAAAAAACATAGAAGAAAACTGATGGTAGATTGGTAGCTCCAGCTAGGGATTGTCGAGACTGATGAAACACGTTACAAAGTACATGGGTGACGAATATAACACAGTCTGTCAACTACCAGCTCGTGGTCGTGACGCGTAGTAGGCCTACTTGTACAGTTCGTTAGTTTTTCAAAACACAAAGTGTTCGTCACCATATTCGTCACCATGTACTTTGTAACGTGTTTCATCATTCTCGACAATCCCTAGCTGGAGCTACCATCAGTGTTCTTCTATGTTTTTTGTGTGTACTACCACCTGATGATGGGACCGTTGTTCCGAAACATTTGGTGGAACCCCACTCATTTGAAACTGTTTGACGCGGTAATTTACCACTTATATAGTCTACACACTGTTTCGGGGCTAAACACAATGAATTTCAATTAAAACTCCTTGACAGAGTAAAAGCAATGACGATGAAGACATTTTTACAGAACTTTTGAATTTAGAGAAGGATTGTAACTGGACTGGCAGTTTGTTGAAGAACTTGATTCCTCGTAGTGGGCGATGTGATGTATTGGGAAGAAAAGCTAGCGTATCAGTGTGTCGAGTTGGTCTTTGGCTAGGCTTTTGAAAGTGACTTGGTTTTCGAATGCAATTTTCCGACCGAATAAATGTAAAAGCAGGGAACCGGTAGAATATGGCATTGAGCAAGTTTTTTCAACAGCAGCTTGTGACTAACGCAGTCGAATGCCTTGGACAAGTCAAAGAAGAAACTAGCCGTGCACTGTGACGAGTCCAATGCCTCCAGTACTGAGCCCGTGAAATCAAGTAGAGCTGTGATTGCTTGTCCTCTGAAAACCATGTTGGGAAAGGTCCAAGATTTTTCAGTGATTGAGGAAAGATACCAGGCGCTTAAGGAAGAACTTCTCAAAAACCTTTGATAGAACTGAAACCAGAACAATGGGACAGTAGTTTTCAATCATAACTTTGTCGGGGCTTTTAAAATTTGGTTTTACAACCTTGTAATTTAGTCTATAAGGAAAATTGCCAGCGGATATTGATTGATTCACCAAGATGGATAGAGGATATTACAGCTCGACGAAACTTCGTCAAACCCTGAGGAATATTTGTTTTTCAAAGATGAGATGACCGCTAACACCTCATCCCCCGTAGTTGGAGCTAGAAACATTGAAGCAGGAACTGGTTGAGTTGAACTGCAATTTATTCAGGGCATCAGGCAGTGATACTTTTAGAGAGGAAATCAAGGGCTGGGTCAAAAAGTATTGATTAAAACCTGGCCAATTTCAGGTTTGATGTATAGGTGACTCCATATAGGTATTGCTACACAAATTCCGGGATTTTACTAGAGATTTCAGGGTAAACATTCCTAGTGATACTGGCGAACCTGTAAGCGGCAGCCCCGGAAAGTGCTGCTATCTTGACGGTGCTCCGTTGGGCGTTGGCCCGTTCTCATTTGTTTTTCGTTACAATTCGATTGTACTGTATTTGTAAATTCGAAATTGTATCCTTGCCTTAGATTTAAGACGTTCCACTTATGTATTTATTGGTTGTTAATTTATCAGCCTAGTTCTCAGAATTTTGTTGGTCAAAACTTTTCGGGGGAAATTAATTTAAGATTATCATTGGTAGACTTCAGTACAACTTCGTCGAGAACAGCACATGGCCGTTAAGTTTTAGAAAGTTTTACTCTTTACTTGTGATGTCTGTAGTGTCCTAAGCTAATATCTGGTATTGTTTACTTAATTGACTCCGTCGTATTTCGTTTCCGGGCAATCCTTCGTTTTGGAAGGTATGGAGTTGGAAAATAGATCAGCTGACAGTTTGTTTATCTAGGCCTAGGTGACCTGTGGGCTATGGTGTACGTTTGGGCTGTTGAGAATAGGTTAACCATCCAGAGGCGCTTAGGTTTTCAAAACGTGAAAGGACGCACTCGGAGGTTACTTCCAGGTATGTAAACCTTAGTGAAAATGGGAAAAACATTGTTCTTACAGTAGGTTGGGAGTATGGTAATTGAATAATCATTTTACTAGAATGTAATTTAGTTGGTGAAGTAAAACATGAAAAACATAGAACTAAAAGAAATGGTACAATGAATTCAACTGCTGCAAGCACGGTTGCACACAGAGGTTAACTCGGGGTTGACCCATACCGTGAGGTGGCGCATCATGGAAGCTACCTCTAGGCTCTAATATAAACAATTGAAAACTAATTATATCCTAGCTGTAAGTGGCTAAATTATATTTTATCGTCTTCTAAGAATAAAGGGCGAAAGGTGCAAGTATTAAAAGGCTTTTGCCTTTGTATGTAGGGAATTCGACTAACAAACAGAGCAATTTGATATACACCCGGAGGTAACCTCAGAGATGCAACCTCTGGAAGCTTAAAAATCCAAGCTATGTTTTGCCCAGTCATTTAATTTCTTAATAGAGATGGGCTTTATGGGTTATACTGTGCACTAATTGAAAGTGTGTTACTAATTATTAACCCTTGGGTAGGCACGCAGGTTTTCATAACACCAATAGGCGTGCAAGGTACAGTTGTACCCCACTGCCGTTTGATTTTTTTACACTAAATTATCAATTTTAATACACTTTAGAAACTTTAATGTGCTTTTACACTTACTCTGAACCGATTAACGTAATCAGATTTTTATATTAACTTTAGTACCTGTTTTAAGAAAATAAACAAAAATCCAAGGTTTTCTGATTTTTTGTAGGTTTATTTGAAAAAATAGCCAAAGTTTGACGTAAAATTACTTGGTTTTTGTTCAGGGTACCAATTAAGTCAAACATCTTTTTTATAGAAACAAATTTATTAAAAACACATCAATACTGAATAACATGAATTTTTTATGTCAAATTTATTAAAAACAGACTTAGAAAATGCATTACAAAATTAGAAACGTTGAAAGTACAGTGCAACTTTTGGAATAAAATGTAATTTAATGCTAACTTATGTAAAACATGTTTTTTGTTCATTAAGTAACCCATTACCCCTGACATGTAATTGACATATCACTTTACATAAACTGTTAAATTGTAATGTCGCTTTCAACCCATCTACAAATGTACAAAAAGACTCAAAAATATAAAGCCTAACTTTGTCAAAAACATATCAAAATTGTGAAACAAATCCTACACAAAATTTTGAGCAACATAAAATTAGTTACTAATATCTAACCAAACATACTTAGTCTAGTAACAGTTTCCCAAAAAATTCACAAGACAAATTCAAAAATTTATTGTTATCATTCACCAATAAATCTTAGTAGCAAGAGACACAAACAAGTGATGAATGCTCACTGCACACCTTTCTTCAACATTTTTCACAGTTCTTTTGTGACTTCCTGTCTCTAGCCCTCGGACACAATGAGCAGCGACCAGTTTTGTCGTCTTGCGGGTGATTAGGCTGTTGTGGCTCGTCTTCAATTCTGAGAAGCGCCTTCCCTCTCGTTTTCAGTTGTACTGGGAGACCTGGAGTTTGTAGTCTTTCGGTCATTTGCGGCTTGATAAGCTCCCAGGCAATGGTTTGTGTAAACTCTCTTCTTGTTGTCTTTCTCGGATCTTCAAGATTGTTGAATTTGAAAGTGCAGTATGCATTTATTGCAGAGACATATAGCAAATCAAACAATATCATCATAGGCCATTTTTTAGTATTTCTGGCAACATTGTACTTTGAGCACATTTGGTCCAACATCCACGCCAATTTTAGTTTTATAGTAAAAGGTTACAATTTCTGGTTTTTATCAGCTCCTGAGTCTTCATCAATTGCCTTATCTTGATGCATTTTAGACAATAACACTACTGCCTTTTTAGGTTTTGGGCAGTAGGAGACAAGGGTCTTGTTCTTGTGGAACGCAAAACGTGATGTCTTGGATTTTTGTTTGTTGTTAGGCCTAAGTTCATGTGGAACTCCAATTCGCCTCGACTTGATTTTATCCACAACTGTTAGTTTGTGTTTGCTCAAAAGTTTCTCAGATAAAGGTATCGAGGTGAACCAGTTGTCCATGGTAATGTTGTGATTGGTTTGGGAGATAGTTTCGACCAATCTAAGAGAGACATCTTCTGATGAATTTGATATTTTGTATGGTCCATCAGGCTGTGTTCCAGTATAAACCTCAAGATTCAACGTGTATTTTGATTTTGAACACACAAGAGCGTAGATCTTGATGCCATATCTTGCTGGTTTTTTCGGTATGTACATCCGAAAAGGGCACTTTCCTCGAAATGCCACTAACTGCTCATCCAGTGTACAATATTCACTTGGAGTAAAAAAACTTTTAAAACTATGCACCATATGTTCATACAATTCTCTAATAGGGGCCATTTTAACAAATTCTTTGCTTTGTTGTCGATCTCTGATGTCATCAAATCTTAGACACCGTAGAAGAAAATGGAATCTTTTCTCACTCAAGGCCAGGTAACATGACTACACCTGAACCATTGGTATTGTTCCAAATCTGTTAAGTTTTTTCCTATTACTACTTAATGCCCCAGACAATAACAAAATACCAAAAAATGCTCGAATTTCAACTGGGTTAGTAGTTTTTGCATCCCTTTCTCTTTTGAATCTCTCTTTGACTAAACTTGTAAATATTAGTGGACTAACCATAATTCTTAGAACGGTATCATTTATGAATAATCTCATACAATCAATTGTTGAAGTTTTACCTCAAGCTTCTCCCTTAGGTCCAGGTAGTCGAATTACCAAAATTTCCAGCGTTCGTGCGCACGTTTCTCGGTTCAGTAAGAGTCTTTTTCCACTTGATCAAACTTTTGTTTGCACCACGAACTAAATATAGTTCGGCCAGAGGAACTTCATCGTTTTCTTCATCGTAACTTTGAGCAGGAGGAACAACATGATCTACAGTGGGCTCTTGATCATCTACGGCGTCTTCGATGTCAGAAAAATGTTCTTCTAATTCTTCAAGATCCACTTCACCATCATCACTATCGTCCTCAACAATATCATCTTCATCAGATGATTCAGCGGCTATCTCGTAAATCATTGCATCATTACACAATCGCGGTCGCTTTGCCATAGTGAAACACAGATAACTTAGGTGCGCGGGGTACAGATGCATCCCAGAACACTTTGCACGTAAATAGCACGACAAACAGAACGCACAGATGTCTCCAGTGACACTGATCTTGTAGAGCAAGAATCGGTTTGAAGGTACTGGGGCACTGGCTACCCCACCCCCTCACACAATAGAGTTCTACTACAAACTACAACGCGTGGGGTACCCTGCGTGCCTACCCGAAAGTTAACAAATTAGACAATTCTAACTTCATCATTAACCTGTTCTGTACAAATGTTAATTGTATTCTATTGTTATTTAGTAACCTAACAGTTGAAATGGTATTATTCCAATATAGTGACTCGTCTTCTCATGAGCTAAAACTGATTTAGCATAATGAGGAGAAGATCCCTAGCCTTTACAAATCAAAAATTCTTTTAAGTCGCGGAACACATTTAAAAGTGGCTTGAAAGTTGGGACTATTTTACAAGCAGAAGACGTGCGGACATGGTGCACACAGACGACAGTCTCTGTCACCCCCTTCAAATTAACATAAGGTGAATAAGGTATTATCGTGAAGTTAGGTTAGTTTATTTTTTATGTTGAACATATTTAAAAGTGCCTTTAAAGTTGGGACTATTTCTGAAGCGGAAAGGCCTTGATTAAAGCGGTGCGCAGCACTGTGGCAGACGACAGTCTCTGTCACCCACTTCAAATTAACTTAAAGGCTGAATAAGGTAACAATTACTTTGTTTGGTGTGCCTGTAGATCCTGAGGCAGAGAAAATTTAAATGCTGATGCGCATTTCGGCCTCAAAAAGACGATCGCCGGAGCACCATATACACTATAGTGAATTTGCTGAATAAGGTATTATCGTGAAGTTAGGTAAGTTTATTTTTGTGTTAAAACATTGTTAATAGTTCCGCAACTTTCTCAAAATTAAAACATTGTTTTTTGGCTTTTTTGGATTTCAACTTAGAAAAGTGCCTGTCAGAGAGTGTCTTGGTGCCGCACGCAAGCATCCGCTCGTAAAATAATTCCAACTTTAAATCAACTTTTAAATATGTTCCGAGCCTTAAAAAAACTTTTGGTTTGCATAGTGGTCATCTCCTCATTGTGCTAAATCAGTTTATGCTAGTTAGAAGACAAATCACTATATTGGAATTTTACCGTTGAAAGATGTTAATTCTAATTAAGTATTTTTTATACAATGAGCAACAACACTTTTTATCATAGGCCTACCTTTTGCCCAAATTTTATATTTTCAACTTGGTTTTCATTCAAACTATGATAGTTGTATTATTTTAATTCTACCTTATGATTGCATACATCATAACAGAAGACTCTCTCCCTAGTTTGATTTATTTACCCTTACCTAGTTTGATTTATTTACTCTTACCTATTGTGGATGTAGCCTATTTTTAGGTGGCCGGCCCAACTAAGCAAGGATGATCAAGAGTGAGTCTACAGTACAATGAACATTTTATTCCTGCATCAGGTGCTTAAATTTCAAAGTGCTCTGGATGCACTTTGAAGTTTAAGATTTTATTTAAGATATAATTACTGTATGAATAAACATATTTGTAGGCCGATATTAAAGTTATATTATATTCACCAATGATGTGTAAATTTGCTTATCAAATTAAACCAGTGTATTTTTTTAAATAATTATAGTGTTTGTATCAATTTGTCCTAAATCAAATTATTTTACAATTTTTGCTGAATTGAAAATGACTTTTAGAAAATATTGTAGAATTTTACACCCTAAAATCACCTACTTGTTTCAAATTATACAATTGACAAAATTGTAAGGATTTACCCTGTATGCGATCAGGGGGTCCGCATCCTGTAGGTAAATATCAAGTTTTGAGTTGAGACTCACCCTGTTTACAAGTCTGAGATGAATAGTAGAGAGGTACTCTAACAGGTCAACTGCTATTATGCATAAAATAAACTTTTTTTCTAAACTTTCTTTTTCCAGGTGTTTTTTTTGTGATTGTGTTTCTGTGGAAAATATTTCAGTTGTGTAGAAGCTAAGGCGTCAATCAGACTCTATGAAGTGATTCAGCAACACCTGAACCTCTTGTTGAAGCTCCGTAACCTTTTTCAACGCGTCATTTTCATCTTGCAGACCTTGAGTGGGGGCAGATTGGTGTAGCAGTAGCGGATGTGAAGATGAAAGATAGTGGTAGGTGATAGTGTCAGGTGTCGAGGGCGAGGGTGAAGGTTGTGTCTCGGCCGCCAATGTCACTGGTGGTGTGTGTGTATCAGCTGATCTCGGCTGTGGCGATCTAGTTGTCAGTGATCTCATGGTTACAGGATGGGGCACTGTATGTTTTCCATTGGCTTCGGTCAAATTAGTTTTTGTGGCGTTTGTCTTCACTGTTGCCCCTCAGCTTTGGCCCAGGCAGCGCCAAACAATGATTCCGCATTTTAAGGAATAGCTCTGTTATGAGAAATAAGAAAAGAAACCCTACAGAAAGCATTAGGTTTTATTCATCTAGAACTTTACATTAACAAAACAAGACTTGTTAGTAAACATTGAAAACAAGTAATGAACAAAAAGCTGAATGATTATACACAGAGTATAAATAATAAACGACTACATTCTTCCCCCCTTTTAAAGGAAATAATCTTCTAAGTATGAAGGAGGTTTTCTGCTTCTAGAAGAACATCTCTGAGTTGTTGGTTGATTGATGTTTTGGGTTCCAGAGGCACCTCTGTCCGGGATAGGTAGATTGAAATTAGAGTTTGGAGTATCTGATGGTAATATTGGAGTTTTGTTAGTTTCTTGACATGTTGGAAACGCTGATTCAGTTTCACTTAGGTGTTCTTCAGGCAAATCAGTTTCATTCACACTTAAAAGATTAAGATCTTTTCTGGGTGCAAGGTGTCTTAAAGACACGGTGGTTTGATTCCCATTTAGTTTAGCCGTTAAGGGGTAATCATCTGATATTTTGTATATTTCCTTTAAGTCCCAGTTTATTAGGTCTGGAAATTTATTGTCTAGGTTATCCAGAACTTGTATGAATATTGGCTTAGCTCTTTTGTACCAGTAAGCTGAAGCAGTAGTTAGAAATCTGAGATATGCTAGGTTAACATAGTTATAATGATCTTTATTCAAGTAGGTTTTATAGACCAACCTCTCTGTAAGAGTTCGTTTCCTTACGTCTAATGGAATAATGGACGCCTCAGATTGTAGTGCAATTATGGGTGATGTTTTGAAAGCTCCAAGTGATTTTCTAATGGCTTCATTCTGCAAAGACTTTAATTTCTTAAGTGTTGTTTTGGCCATATGTCCATAAAGGAAACTGCAGTAGTCCATATTAGACCTAGTTAAGCGTTTGTACACTGTCAAAGCAAATTTGGGTAGTACCCCTTTCCTACCGCATGTAATAGATTTTAAGACATCCTTGTCCTTATAACATTGCATAGTGAGTTTGTCTATGTGAGGTTTGAAACTTAATTTATCATCCATCTCAATTCCTAACAAGCGGAAGTTTTTTATTATTGGAATTTCTTTATTGTTTATTTTGATTTTTATACTATCAGTATTTATTGCTCTTGATCTAGATATGAACATGATGCAACATTTGCTTGTATTTAGTTCTAGGCCCAATTTATTGAAGTATTGAAGTTGTAGACTATCAATAAATAGTCAAATTCTTTAAAACCTTTTGTTATTAGCATCGCAAAATGCTTAAAAACACCTACTGTATTTTTCATATTTTTCAATTTGCAACTTATATTCTGACGGGTCGTTTTAACACTTCAGAATGCACACTTGTGGTTTTGATTTATATTATTGTTCTATTTATCTAGTTTTTAAGGGAATATAAATAAAACAAAAACATATTTATGTAAATATACACACATACATAATTGACTTAAAATACTATTTCCACAAAATCATAATGGTATTTTACTGAATTAATAAAACATTATCTTATAATCATGGTCAACATAAAACTGTCTTGCAAAATGTCTCTTTACTTGCTAGGCAGCTTGAACTTCCCTTTACTGGAAAAACTAGGCATTGAAGCTCTTGATTGAGGTGTGGTTCGAATAAACCATCTCGGTTCTCAGGGCCGACAACCTGTAGAGACGCTTCTGTGACCAACTTGACGCATCGCTCCACCGCTTGAGTGTGACAAGGAAATTTGCCAAAGTTCCAACTCTTCAGCACAATCACCTGATGACATTTTCATCCATATTTCATCATCAGCCACTCTTCTTAACAAAGGCGGTGGTGATAGCTTAGTGGTTGCCCAATCAATCATTTGAGTGTATTCTTCTGCTTTGAAGTTGAGCTTTGGTGGTTGAAAAGATCTGACTAATTTGAGTTTGGAGGATAATTTTCTTGCCTTTATGATTCGTCTAAATCCTAGTTCTCTTATATGTGTTATTTCGTCGACTATCATTCTAAGCAACAAATTCTCAGGGTATGCAAAGAATGCATTCCGTTCATTGACAGGGTCGACAACTTTAAGAAGATTAGTCCGGTAAGAATCTTGTGGTTTTTATGACGTCAAAAACATGGACAGGACCATCAGTAAAGTACTTACTTTTCTTAATACTAAACCATACAGGCATGTAAGATTTGAGCAGAAAAGACACCAACATCTTTAATTCGTCACAAGGCTTTTCAACACTAAGATACAGTCTTAGGATTCTGTTCGCTGTTGTCAACCATCGAGAGTGAGAAAGAGGGCTTGGTTCGCGAATAGAAAACTCCTCAGAGCATATTCCAGAGTGAATGCAAGAACTTACGTCCAGCAAGTACTGTTGATCTTTGCTTAGTACACTTCTATCCACGTCTGGAATGGTGCACTCGATTACTTCAAAACACACGATTGGGAGTTTTCACAATTATTTAGGTGGATGCCGATTGGACCACTAAATGACTTTGGGCCAGTTGTTTCTCCATGTAGCGCTTGAAACAAGTGCCGAAATGGCAGTTAATTGAAGTGCAAAAGACAAACTCCCCAATGAAGAGGTCTCTTGATGTGTTCTTCTATTGTGCGAATGACACCAGTTTTCCAACCGGTGTTGATGACAGTACCGTCACACCCAATCACATCCAAATCATCTAATGAGATTCTGTTGTCACTCAAGTAGGATGTTATACTGTTTGCTATGATTTTTGAACTTCCAGCTGACGATGATACGTGGTCAACATATATTGAGCCCTGCTCTTGAATTAATGAGTAGTGTTCCTCTTTTACAGATCTCCGAAATCGTTTATGGTTTACCACTTCAATAACAAAAGTAAGATCTTTTCTGTCATCAAAGTACAGTCCTTTAAGATGATCATGACTTCCCTGCTGTTGACTTTGCAGTTCAGAACGGGCGAGTTTTTCCTCTCTCCTAAGTTTGTTAGGACACAACACGACTATGGTCTTCATCAGTGATCATGCCCATGTCATGCAAAACACTGGACGCAATGGCTGCCGTCGCCCTGTCAGAAATGCCAAAGTGGTCACTGGTCTTTGCCGTGTTTTTCAGTTTAATACGTATTTGCCAAGGCGAATAATTGGATTTAAATTCTTCACAATCTTCATCTGTATCGGAATCCAACTCATCAGACGACCCGTACTCTGATTGTTGTGGCAGTGTTTCCACGCTTGAGCATGATGGCTGTGATAGTGAATGACTGAGTTCTTTTTTCATCCACTAGCTTTCTCTTTTGTCTTAAGGTAGGTTTTTGCGTTTCCTTTACGTCTAAATCTCCAATCCTTCCAACACTAAGATTCCTTTGAAAGTAAACAAACTTGTGTTCAATTGGTGGAATTTTCTTGTCTTTTTCACAATTGCAGAGAATTGACACAAATCATTCGCAGGTATCAGGACAATTTTGACAGTTACAAGTAAACGTCATGTTGCATTTGCAAGAAGCCATGTCAAAAAGTAGCATGGCCTTATTTTGAATTGTTCAATCTTCTTTTTGAACAAATCTTTTTCTTTTTCACGCTTATAAGAATAATTATTTTAAGGTAGTTATCATAAAATCCATTTATAAGCTGAACAATTCTGTTAGGTGTCACTGTTGGTACTGATTCCTTGTCATAGACAGCTTTGACTTTTAAAGCTACAATATTTGATACGTTAGTAAAACTAACCGGCTTGGTAGTCTTCGAGGCCAGAGTGAATTGTTCTTGAAAACAACATCGAAGAACATCTTCAAAAGTAGGTAGTTTACTCGCAGGTAACTCCTTTGGGTGGCCGAACAACGGACAAGTAAAATCACTTCTAGTAACCTTTTTGAAAACAGCCATCACGCACTGATTACTATCACTGTCAAAACTATTAGCACAAATCTTACTAAATACAAATTATAACGCAGCGAAATACTATTAAACCGCAACGAACAACAAACTGTCTGCACTGTCTGGTGACACAACTGCAACTGCAGAGTCATCCAGCCGACAAAATGGTGGAACGCTCGCGCGCATTGCGTATCATCAAAGACAATACATACACATAGACTGATCATCCATAATATGGCGCTTCTGTGCCGGTTTGGAACTGGTAAGGAGATTGTAGTTGCTCCGCTCCCCGTTGGACATGCTAAACTGGGCCATTCCTCCATATAAGACTAAAATAACAGAAATACAATAATTAAACGATGCATAAATATTAACATTAAACATCTAAAAATCACAAAATAAATTAAAACAAAACACAAATATTTAGACAAGACTTTAAATAAAAATGCTATAAACCGCATGTATGAAAAAATAAATTTAAAAAATGGACACAACCGCATTTGGGATTATTTTTTAAAATTAATCATGAAATTAAAGTATATGTATTTGTATATATGAAACCCAAAATTACTGTCATTCGTTTAAACACAGTAATGTAATTACAGATTTTAGTTCATTGGTTTTACAATTGTTTTATATTTTCTTAAATATGAGTAAAAGATGAATTAATAAAAGTAGCGTGGATTTAGAAGTAAAAAGTAAAAAAGTAAAAGTAAAAAACTCATATAAGGGAAAATGTTGGCTAGAACACTAAAACCATGTGAGTGTTGGGTTTGATATTAGTCTCGGCAGTAAAATAGAAGCTTAACCTTATATATAAATTTCTTAAGGGATTGATCAATTTATTTATTATGAAGATGGATCAATAATACAGCAATAATACAATACATTACAGGTATAATACAAATTACAAAGCTTACAAATCAAAATTACTACATCCAAGTGATGTAAATGCTTTTGCTATGGTTTCGTTGAGTCCATCGTTTTCATTTTGAATATTTTCTGAAGTGTTGTTTCCCATTGACTCATCCGAAGCCCAAGAAAACATGTTGGTAGGCATGCTACTGGAAGTTGATGGAGTGGAAAGCGTTCTTGTAGAATCTTCTAAGTCAGCCAACCGACACTCTGTCAAAACTTTATTAATGCGCCCAATTGCAATTATAGCTTGACGAGTGCTTAATTGTTGTAATTGAACCGCTACGTGATTACCAAAAATCTCGTGTTCATTTTTTTTGTTGGGGCTTCACGCTGTCACTTAAGGCTTTTAATTCACGTGCTGTGGCTGCAATCTGTTGGATTTTTGACCTAGGCTTGAATTTTTTTAGACTCGCAGGAGGTGTAGCTGTGATGTAGTGTTGTCTGGGAGTGCATTAGGCTCATCTTGTTGTGATTCAACATCACATTCAACATTATGTGTCTCTATTTTAGACACATCTTTTGTGGCACAACCGTTTTGTGGCAGGTTTCTCTAATTCCTGAAATAGATTGAAATATAAATAGTTTTGCATACCGTATAAATTCCCATCCCAAAAATCAAGGGATTTGGTTAAACAATCCCGGGATTAACTAGAGCGTAGCCTATATAATGATCCCAAACCCCGGGTTTACAAACCCTCTCAGCCCATTTACACTTTTGTTAATTCATAGCACTCTAAGGTTCGAGAAATAAATAATTATGTTAAACCGTAATTGGTATAACTACATGTTTATTATTAAACCCCAAAAAATACACATACTTTTTTCCAGACTCCAACAACAGATGACATGTGGAACGTTATAGAATATGGCTTCAGGGACAGGTGGAACTTTCCAAAATGCTATGGGGCAATAGATGGGAAACATGTTGCTATCAGAGCACCAGACAAGTGTGGTAGTACATTTTTCAATTACAAGAAAGCTAATAGCATTATACTAATGGCTTTAGTGGATCATGATTATTGTTTCACATACATTGATGTTGGCTCTAACGGTTCAATGAATGATGGTAGAGTATTTCAGCAGTGCTCATTATTAAACGCTCTGGAAAACGGTCTATTACCGAAAGATGGCGTTATATTGGGGGATGACGCTTTCCCGTTAAAGGAATACCTGATGAAACCCTACAGTGGTACATTACTTGGTGTAGAAGAAAAGATTTTCAATTACAGAGTTTCAAGGGGCCGAAGAATTGTTGAAAATGCTTTTGGTATTTTAGCAAGTCGGTTCAGAATATTTGAGAAACCAATTCCATTAGTACCAGCAACAGTGGACAACATAGTGTTTGCCTCATGTGCTCTTCACAACTATTTGAGGAAAATGTCAACTCAAACCTACTGTCCAAGAGGAACGACAGACAATGAAGACTTCGATTTGGGAAACATTATTGGTGGTTCCTGGAGAGAGGAAACAGCTGCTTTACACCCCATCTCACGTGTCAAGAGACTCGTACAAGAGATATTTTGCTAATGAAGGTGCTGTTTATTGGCAATTAAAAATGATTCACTAGAACATGCAACCCCTTTACAAATTATTCCTGTTTTCAAAATTCTTTTACAGTTTGTTAGTTTCTACACTTAAATTATTTAAAATCTACTGTATTTCATGAAATAGTTAATAAATGTCTACTTACCATAGTGCTGTTAGTTTCTCTTTTTAACGTTCCTCTACTCATAATATTTTTCATAATCTGGAACCACTTAATAGTAGGCACATACAAATCGGCTGCACCGCTGCCTGACTTTTCACTTTTAATCTGTTTATTCACCTCACCAATATAAGTTGCTCGTAGAGCCTTAATCTTCAATTGTGTTTCGGTCATTCCAAAACCTGGGATGTTCATGGCAACGGAAATTTCAAGGAGTGCTGTTTCTCGGGCCGATTTATTCTTGTACAATTCACTTGTTTGATCCCACAGACAGGGGTGTTCGCTATACAGCTCCACAAAACGTACTGTCATTTCTTCTGACCAACGAGGTGCCATTTTAATAATGCGAACACTGGAGAAAATACACACAATACTGATCCTGAACACAACTGTGCGACACCGCAGCTAGCACTGTCTACCTGACCTGGCCTGCCGAGTGTCGTCCACACGGCGCCAGTACAGCTGGCAGGTGGCGGGCAAGTCGATTTTCCAGTTGGGGGCAGGTTGTCTACTACTTGGGAAGGTCGACCTGCCTCACAAATTTCGTGGCAACTCATTTCTAGACAGTGCCGTCTACATGAAGCAGGTAGCCTGCGTCAGGTTACCTGCTTCTAGTAACCTGCCTACTGACTGGCCTCATGTCAACGCGGCATTACCACAGTATTCTTTTCCCTTTTTCCTCGCCTCCTTCCATTGATTTCCTTCCATGTAGCGATCTTTACCTGATGACGTTTCTTTCGTTTTCGTATAGGTGATTCCTCCTGCTCAGAAATGTCAATGCTATTTTCGGATAGGTTAATATTGTTTTCACAAGGGTTAGTGTCTTCTTCAAGTATGTCTCCTGACTCTTCCTGCTCAGGGATGCCAACGACGTTTTCGGATAGGTTAATAACATTTTCACAGGGGTTGTCTTCTTCTGGTTTGTTTCCTGATTCTTCCTGCTCAGGTATGTCAGTGACGTTTTCGGGTAGATTTATATCATTTTCACAAGGGGTAATGTCTTCTTCAGATACGTTTCCTAAATCTTCCTGCTCAGGGATATCAATGACATTTTCGGATAGGTTAGTGCCATTTTCACAAGGGTTAATATCTTCTTCATGTATGTTTACTTGGTCAGGAATGTCAACAGGATTTGTTGTGTCTAAGGCACTTTCAGCTACCTCATCAACTAAAGTTAAAGATCCGTCATTGTTGACTATGAAAGTTAAAGTTTCATGAGCTGGATCGGCGTCAGCACGCAAAGCTAATTCCAATAGTCTCTGCCCCCTTGACATCCTGAAAAACACTCGACTCAGCGCAGTATCGAGTCAACTAGCAGACTAAGCGCATGTCGCTCTACTCAGTGAAATGTTGAGGTTAGGATTGTCAACCACTCCCCAAACCCCCCCCTCCGCTCTCATCATCATTGTCCACGGCACTGTGTCGATCTACCAGTACCCGCTGACACAGCCGCTACACACTGCAGATCAAGCATACCTCCTCACTATGTCTACTAAACTCATACTAAAATTATACGCCTGCGGTGTATAATTGTTATTTAATAACCAACTTCAGTGAAACAAAAGGTTGGTTAATTAACATTTGACCGGAGGCGATTTTTTATGTCTTTGGTTTAATAGTTGTAAAATCATGACGCCTAGAGTATAATTTACTCGTACACGCCTAAAACAAACATGAATCTAACAATTATGAATTTCCATTTCAATTGACTTAAATGTCATGTAACTGTTTTCTGTACAACCCTCTGCTATTATTCTGACTTTAACCACACATAATTCCTATCTATATTCAGATTTAAAGGTTCTAACTTTGTTTTGACACCAATTAAAACTAGATTTCCCAAAAAATAAGTCGATGTTTTGGAAAAATATATATATATTTTTTAGAACCAACACGTGTTATAAGGCAGTGCAACATTCAGAACAGTTGATAACCTAACCGCAAAACACTAGCTGTGTGTATCCTATCCCCCTAGCCGTGGAAGGGGGGGTGTCAACATTGTGTGGTCTACAATTAACCACCCTGAGTGGAAGACAGGGTAGTTCCACATCTTCCCAGACCACTGCGACTTGTAGGCAGTAAATCTTATCACTACCAACAACTGGTCTAGATCGAGCCATGTGTGCTGGTTGGGTTTGTGGACAGACAAAACGCACTCGTGCCCCTTAGATATGTTGGCCTGAGTAGAAACCAACCTGAAGAAGCGCTTCACACGTTAAAATCATTAAATTAAAAAAATAAATGTACTGAAATTCATCAAATGTGGAATTTAAATTTCAAAATATTCGAGAAAACTTATTTATTGATCTAATACAGGAATAAGGATGTGTTCGGTAACTTAATAATAGGCCGTTTAGGGTCGTATATATGTCAACACAGCAGTTTTTTTCATTAAAAGATTATTTACACTTTTTCAGATATTAATAAGATTTCATAAAAAGCTCTGCACTATCGAAAAACACACATTAAAATTTATACGTTAAAGGACTATCAGAGAAAAGAAGAATAATTACTCACAAATGAAACATTTCCGCATCTTTTCTAGAAACCAAAATTTAATTTAAAACTTAACTCATACAACTACAAATAAGATAAAAATGTTAATTACAAAATTACTTCTCATCTTATACTGATGTAAATGTACATGCTAAACTGGGCCATTCCTCCATATAAGACTAAAATAACAGAAATACAATAATTAAACGATGCATAAATACTAACATTAAACATATAAAAATCACAAAATAAATTAAAACAAAACACAAATATTTAGACAAGACTTTAAATAAAAATGCTATAAACCGCATGTATGTAAAAATAAATTTTAAAAAATGGACACAACCGCATTTGGGATGATTTTTTAAAATGAATCATGAAATTATAGTATATGTATTTGTATATATGAAACCCAAAATTACTGTCATTCGTTTAAACACAGTAATGTAATTACAGATTTTAGTTCATTGGTTTTACAATTGTTTTTTATTTTCTGAAATATGAGTAATAGATGAATTAATAAAAGTACCCTACATTTAAAATATTATACAGTACTTGAAAAGTATTTTCAAATGTTGCTTTTTGTTTTGCTGGGATTTTCGTGTGGTTTCAAGCGTTCTGCAGGATTTTTAGTTTTAAATTTGGTTTGGTTGACTTGCCCTTTGGCTGTCTCAACTCTTTGGAGATTTCCTTTAATTTCCTCTTTAACTTGCAAATCAACAATCTTTTTATGAAAAAATTTCTGTGGTTACGGCATTCTTCAGTATTAAGCCAATTAGATTCACACTTGTTTATAGCTCTTGTTTATAGTGAATTGGGAAGTCTAACTAACGTAAGAGCACAAAATTGCATAATCATACAGTTAGCCACCATTGGTTCAGTCGATTGTGGGCGGATTAGAAAATGAAAAATTCGTCATTGTCAAAGACTTTTACAATTAGCAAATGTTAAAAAACAGATGACATAGTCAAATTGTATACTAGTCTATATTTCTAAACAATAATACATAAGTTACAAGTTACACGATTAACTGTAAAAATTACACACAAAAATAATTATTATTAATATTGGAAAATATTAATCAAGATATTCAAAATTTGGTTCTAAACTTCTGAACGTTATTATACATTTTATTTATGAGACTACAAATCATCTTGTAAAAATTGACTTACATCATAATAGTTTGTTTCTAACAGAAATTTAGTAAGGCTGCTGTTAAACGTATTATCAGTTATATATACTAAGTTTCAATTCCAATGGCAATTTGTTATAAAACTTTTTACCGATGTAAGATGGAGTTGTGTTTATTAACTTTAAACGATGTGTGGGATATTGTAAATTTTTTTGAATTGAGTATTATATCCATGTTCAAACTGATCTTCTAAAATGTCATTAAAATGATTTTTTACAAACTCTAAAATTTTGAAAATATATAGGCCTGCAACAGTTAAAGTTTTAAGCTCCGTAAATATTGGTTTGCAAGAAGATCTCAAAGGTACAAAAGTCATAATTCTCAAGAATCTTTTCTGAATAATAAATAGACTATAGATTTAGCTCCTGATGCCATACCCCAAAATTCTATTCCGCACTGTAGAATAGACTGAAAATAAGCATAATAAATCATTAGTCGAGTTTTTATGTCCATACGGTGTCTTAAAACAATCATTTGGAAGCAAGCGCTAATTAATCTTTTTGATAGAGACTCAATATTTTTGTTCCAGGCGAGATGCAAATCGCCCTGAAAAAGAATACCTCCATCTGACTTTCCCTTTGATTGAGCTGTGCAGATTGTAACTAACTGTGTTTTGTCTCTATTAAGTTTTAATCCATTAACACTGAACAAAAATCTTGGGAGTCCTTGAATTGAGCATGAAATTAAATTTAAAATTAAACTTTTCAAACAAATATATATGCAATACGAAGGTAAAGCAGGCCACTCATTTTATTTGAGTATATTCATCAGAAAATTATCATCAAACATATCAAGTTACTAGCCTATATCATTAATAATAGTGATTACTAACCTTACGGCACAAGCTTCTAAAGTCTGATTGTCATTGGTTATTTCAAACATGTTCGGTTCACTTAGCTCATCGTCTGACATTTCCCATTCACTATCTTCTGTTTCCACCACAGCGGCATCAATGTTGGCTGAGGTTGACGGTAGCGAAATGGACGTGTTCTCATCGCCAACAACCAATATTCGTCCTCATGAGGCTCACAATTTGCACCTAAAAACATGGTGGCATTTAGTATTATTTAGCTTCAATATAAATATATATATAAAAACATAAACATTATACCCTTTTTCAAAAGTTTTCATTTACTGCAACCAGTTTTGACTTTGGGCAACTAGTACTTACATTTAAAACAAAATATTTTACTGACTTGTTTTACTGACCTGTTTTTATCGGTTTTATGAGTACTGCCATTAGTCTGTGTTTGAGGTTATCTCGGAACGCTTTTACTGACGGATTTCTGTCAAAGCCGCACTTTTGTCTCTGAATTCCAAACTCATTCTCCAACGGATCCTGGTTGGTCGGTTGGTCAATAAGTACAACTTCCCTTCTGATTCTAAATCTGCCCACAACAGGGACACTGCAGTTAAGGTGTGAACAAATCCATCAAAAGAAGGTGGATTTTTTTGATTCTCAGCATTTTCCAGGATTTAGCCCATTCAATTGCATCTTTGATCGTGTCAAGAGGAGTTTTCAAATGATTTTCTTTTGATCCTGATACTGCGCACCTATATAATCCACAATACATTTTTACTATACACAGATATTGTAATCCCTTATAATAACATGATACTACTTTGGTCTTTGTTAAACGGTTTTACAAATTACAAATGCTTTTTTTATGTTAGAAAAATATAAATTTCATAGTTCTCATGATAAAAATATTTAATATCTTGTGTAACAAGGTTTAGTTAACTCTAACTACATTACTCGTACCTGTAAGGATTGTGATCAAATCTTGACTTGCTGTTCATAGAGTCGAAAATGTTGTTAAGCTTCTCAAGAAAAGCTGCCGTTTCAGCTGCACTGACAGGTAATTGGCCCAAGCTAACAGCCGTTTTCATGGCTGCACTAACAGTGTGACTGAATACTTGTGTAGCCAGGCAGACAGACATTTTATCAAAACTATCAGGAAAAACGTGTTTTTCTGTCAGTTTTGTTGCCCTTGTACATCTTTATCTAACAGGTACAGATCCCTCACATGTTCCCAGTTAAGTTCCGTCTCTTGTTTTTATTTGACCAATCAAAATCTGAAACAAAACATATTTATCCTTTATACCTGGGTAAAAGTGACACTTTAGCACTGTCAATGCATGTGTCTAAAGCAGCTGTTTTCAGACTGAATAACAAAAAATATTTAATTAAAATTTTCAAATGGTTTAAATATGTCCGTTTACTTTTGAAACAATGATCAAGTTACGCAGCTTTTGCCTCGCTTCCCAAGATTATTTCTTAAACATTTGATGATGTGGGGAAATCATAAATGAAATATATTTTCCCCTTCACATTCAAAGTGTGGGATCTTTGGTGACCTTCAGAAGACTTGCTGCTTTCTATGTGTGGCGTCTTGGTCGCAGATCACAGCTCTGATTTTAAGACCAATTTTGATCAAACTAGTAACGGTTTGCTGTACCATTTTCTCAACTTCACTGCCAGACACATTTTTGGTCACAACAAAATACGAAACTGGAAACTTCCACTTCTGAAGGAGCCTTCTTGCCATAAACAAGTATACATCGCTTCCTGGAGTTGTAAAAAATCGCTTACCTGAATATGTGGTAAAAAACTTTACACTGATTACAAGCCACACCCCATTATATGTACCTTCCAGCAATTAAATAAACTGTGATTTGCTAAGGGATTCCACAACTTGCTTTGAGACACAGCAGTGGTGTCGTAAGTGGTTTTTTTGTTATCAGAGGCCCACTGGGTTCAAAACCGAGCGATAGAATGTAAACACATCTGTCGTTCCCTCATCCTTCTCCAGGCCCTCCTTTTCGTATATTCTGTTTTCAGTATCTATTCTTTCTCAACACAGCCAAAGCGCTAAGAATGATGCTACAAATCCCGTTCGAATTTATAAATAACTTATTACAAATTTACCTTGTTCAGTTGCCTGACGGCCCTGTAGAGTTTATTTCTACGATGCTAAAGCATTTCGGCCTAATGAGGCCATCCTAACTTTAACTCTGTATACCAAATATACCGGGTGGCCACGATAAAATGTCCTAAACGGATTACATGAGTACTATTAGAGCTAGAAAGATGAAAAAACCCTTTTTCTCTGGAAACCGAACATGGGGATTTCAGGAAAAATATTTTTAAGATTATCAGTATACAGGGTGTAGGGTGTATCAATACTGAAACTCACGGGTCAAACTCGAGATTTTTAAATAAAAAGGTGGGTCATATTGTACATAATTTTAAACAGAAGACAATTCACGACATTTTGACGAAACAATTTTTTGATGTGTTGTCCCGCTACCAAACTAGAGCTATAAACGTGATTCGCGTAAGCTTATACAGGTCGCCCTGTAGTCAAATTATCAATCCGATTACAAATATGGTGTTTACGTTATGTTTCTCAAATTTGACGAGATTTTCAACCGGGTCGTAAAACCAGGTTTTGAAACATTTCTAACCTCAAAAGTCAAAATGGATGTAAAATTGAAGTTGTTTTGTCATGAATAAGTCACAAATGTTAAATAGTAAGGTATATCACGTTGCATATCATTTTAAAGATAATTTAAATGCGAACATTTTACCAAACAAACACGTTTTAAATAAGTTGTACCCCAATTTAGTACAAATTGATACCGGTACTGATATTAGTACTGTATTACCAAAAAAGGGCATTCAAATAAATACTATTACAATGACACATTTCTTTTTCGCCATAATTTTATGTAAGAACATTGACAACATAACATCAAAGGTTAATGGTAAACTTGGATAAAGTTCATCGTTGACTAAGGATTGTAGGCCTATAACAATGAAATTAAGAACATCTTGATTAGTAGCAAATTTGGTTAGGCGCAGAGATTAGTTTAATCAATGTCGAAGATTGAATAAGATTGCTTTCTTCATAGAACCGATTCTGTCAGCAACTACAGTATGTTAGTATCAAGGAAGGGTTTACAGCACTTGTCTAAAGCTTTTATGACTATCTCTACCCGATATTTTGAATAGGGTAAGAAAGCGGCTTCTTTCAATGTTGCCGACAAAGGCCAAAGCCGTGGACTTCCCGACTCAGAAGTGGGGAACTTCGCACGGCCCACCCTCGTTCCTACTGGCCATCACCCTTCTCACTGGGAAGCCTTGGGGCTTTCCGAGTCAGCTTATACCGGAAACGTTCCTGGCCTGGCAGAGCACTTTTCGAACTACCACCGTCGTATAATAGGGGTTGCAAGTCGTAAATAACAATTTTGGTATTTCCCTTTAAGTGTGCGCTCCAATACTCCCTTTGGGAAAAACCTAATGTTGTCCGCTCAAAAAAGCACGACACCGCGCGCGTGGCAACTGACTAAACAAGAGGCGTACTTTCAACTGATGCGAACGACCTACGGATGAAATTTCCTTGTTGGCACTTTTATGCATATATCAGTTTTATGGGCCGTAAAATCAATTAATGCAATTTTAAATCACATTTACAATTAGGATGTTCATGGAAGCGAGCTAATAGGATTGTCTCAGTGGTGCGGACGAGCCAGCGAATAAATGTCAAAATAGTGAAAAATCGTCATATTTTTGAATATAACTTACTTTATTGACCAGCACTAACGAATTTCTTGACGGCACTTACCTTACACAACCTAACACTACAATTTAAGATTTTGCTGGGTGGGCTATTGAAAGCGCTTGTGCAAAATAAAAATTGATTATATTGGCCTACTGTTTTAAATTCATTTCTATTATTTTAATAGTTAAAAAAACACATTACAATTATTTTAAGTTATTCAACATCATTTGAAAATATGTTAAAATAATTAAGCATTACAAACTGTATTTGCATACTCATAACCCATTTTGTAGCCTGCACTGACAATATGTATGCGCTTGAGTGCAAGTGTGGTACAGCTACTGATTTATTTTCAAGATAGTAAACAACTCTTACCTCTATATCACAGCGAATAATAGTCCAAGTTAATTAGATAAACACAGAATAAACCAGCAGAACACCATAAACAATAAAAAGCACACAACCGCAAACAGCACAATCCGCCAGGCAGTGGTTATATAATCGAATGAGAGCTGACCTAGAGAAAAACAAGTCAGCAGACGGAAATGAGTCATACTACTAGTACATACTAGTAGGCACTTGTTGACGTATTTTCGGAATCTTCTCCAGGCCACCACGAGAGGGGTTTGAGGGGGCGACTAGTTTCACCCGCCGCCGCTTGATTACGCCACTAGATATGCAACATCGAGCCCACTGCAACTCACCACTGTCACCGCTAGGTTGCGCTAGGAAAGGAAAAAAATTCCATTCCTCATTTTATAGCATTTTATGATGGATAAAGAGTATTATAACAAAATTAAATAAATTTGAGACAGCTAGAATTGCAAAAATTGAGCAAATAAATTGTCAAAATAAATTAGAATTAAAGAAGTTTTGGAGGGAATCAATATACTGTTGAATTAACAGGTAATATTCCTCGGGAATCTGAAATAGTAAATGTGATGGACACTACTCAGGTGCAAAGTAGGCCTACTTCCACTGTTGACCAAGAATATCCAGGACCCTAGGTCACAAAACCCAGTGACTCCAGTAAGTTCTTCTAGGAAAAAATTGGATTATTTATCTTCACCTGTAGTTGACAACCTGAATTATTCAAAGTAAGTACAAACAAGTAGAACAAAGTAGTAGTTGACTTGAGTAGCCTAACTCAATTGATATCGACAATTGATATCAAAGTGACTGGAAAACAAGCATTGCAATGTGTGACAAATAGGCAGCGGCCTATGGTGAACGATGTTTCTAATATATCACAAACTCCAGCAAAAGTGACTAATGGACGTTCTGAACTTGAAAATCACCCCCCAACTTCATAAAGTAATGAAAATATAAATGGGAATTGGCAGACAAAGACGTCAAGAAGAAATAAAAAGCAAGAAGCAGATAAGCCAAATCTACACCAAGATGGGACTAAGGTTGATGCACTTGTCTCCCGAGATAGGCTAAATACTAACCATCCTGGAAAATTAAAAACTCAAAAGACGAAATATCCCATCATAATAGGTAGAGCAGGGAAAAGTCCAGATGGCACAAGCCTAGGACTAGTTGGAGCCAAAAAGGCTTGGTTCCATCTAGGCAAGTTAGCAAAAGGAACCAAAGAAGACGATGTGCGAAGTTTTGTGAAGAAAACATTTCCAGAAGCAAGCTTTGTTGTTGAAAAACTTGAAAATAAAGGTGACAATGTTAGCTTCAAACTTGGAGTTGATTTTATCCACAAAGATTTGGTTATGAACAGTGATAAATGGCCCCAGAACACAACTCTGAAGCGTTTTTTGTTCTGGAAAACACAAGAACCAGCACCACCCTAGCCTACTCACCTGGTCCTCGGGCTAGGCCTAATCCCACACAGAAGCAAAATCTGATCAGGCCCCCATCTCTGCATCATCTTGGAGAAAGACCCGAGGTAATAAATCATGCTTCTAATGTAAAAATTAAAGCGGTGTATATTAATGTACAATGCATGAGAAGTAAATTCAACCTCATAACACATTTTTGTGAAGCTGAATCGCCCAATATATTATGTGTCAGTGAGCATTGGCTCTCTAATATAGAAAGTGAATTTTACAAGGAGTTAGCTGGCCTAAATTTATCAGCAGCTTATTTTAGAAGCACTTACAAGTGCGGTGGCGTTGCCATATACTTACATCCCAAGCTGAATTGTGTTGAATTGGATATTTTCCAATTCTGTGTAGAGCAAGATATAGAACTTACTGCCGTTGAGTTACTTGATCTGGAATCTATTATTATCTGTGTGTATCGCTCGCCTACTGGTGATTTTGAGGTATTCATAGACAAATTAGACCGTTGTCTATCAGAGCTTACTTCTCGTAAAAAAACAATCTTGTGTGGAGGTGACTTTAATGTACCCTTGAACGAAAATACTGCGCGGACCACCGCCCTGAATAATCTTTTCCGCTCACATGGTCTATTTGTTAGCAGCCTATTACCAACCAGAATGGATCGCTGTCTGGATGCTGTGGCCACAAATCTAGACTCTTGGGACTTGGACGTGGAAGTTAAGGATCCATTGGTTGCTGACCATAGTGCTATTGTGATTTGTACTTCTCTTCAATCGGTGAGTAGCCAGCCCCATCTATCTGCTATTTGGCATAAAGACTACACGTTTAGTTATAGATGTATTAAAGATGAAGCCCTGCTGATCTTTGAAAATGATTTGGTACAGGTTGATTGGTCTATGGAGTTATTTGCTGGTGATTGTGTTAAAATGTTAAACTAGTTTTACTATAGTAATTACAAAATATGTTGTTATATAAAATAGAGGATAAATCTGTGACAGGAAACAAATACTACTCTGTGTGTAAAAAGTGACAAAGTGTTTTTTTTTATGGAAAGGATATACTAGGTGAAATGGTGATAACCATGTTTTCTGTACTCGACAATATGTTCTGATTTATGTGTAATATCAATAAATACATCAATGTTATTATCAAAGAAGCATTTAATTAGATCCCTTAATCACGCTACAAAGTAAAAACTAATAACAATTTTTAAGAGGTTATGTGCCCAGTGAGATTAAAGTGGATTTAATTGTAAAAGTAAAATCTAACCTAAAAAGTAAAACCAACCCATGAAGTGAAAAGGGAAATGATTCAGAGTGAGTAAAATCAGTAAAAATGGAGAACAGTGATTATTGTCAGATACAGAAGCTCAAAAGTTCAGATAACTATGCCATGTGGGACTTTGAAATGAAGATTCTGTTTAGAGCAAGGGATTTAATGGAAATAGTGGATGGGACTTTAACCCTGCAAGAACAAGCTGACGATGCAGATAAAAAGAAGAAATGGTCAACTAGAGACGCCAAGGCTCAACACTTTATACTACTCACTATTGAAAATGAAGTAAAACCACATATATTAACATGCAAAACAGCCAAGGAAATGTATGATACACTGAAGAAGATATATGAACAAGATTCTTCTCAACAAAAGTGTAGCCTACTTCAAGAACTATACAACTACAAATTCAACAAACAACAGAGCATTATGAGTAACATCTCTTTGCTGCAAAACCTGGCCTACAAGCTAAACCGATTGGATCAGAAAGTGGACGACAACATGATCATCACAAAGATCCTGACAATCCTGCCGGAGCAATATAAACATTTTAGTGTGGCGTGGGATTCAACTACTGCATCCGAAAGAACACTTGAAAATCTAAAGTCGAGACTTTATAATAAAATCGAGAGTCGAAAAATTACACTCATAGACTTGATAGTAAAAGAGTAAATAATATTGTTAATAAGACCTATGCTTCCATCCGCAAAACTGCAACATGAGTTAGGAAAACTGGTTGTTAGTGAAAAATGTTGATGGTGTAATTTCTTATACTGTTTTGAACTGTCACAATCAGGATGTGTAGGACCAGAAGTGTGAGAGGATGAGTAAAAGGGGAATTTATCTTTTATCAAATCATCTGATGGATTATAGTCCATTCTTTCCAAAATTCGTTTTACAATTTGTTCCAAGGGGTTTCACCTTTTCTAATTAGCTTTTTAGAGAAAATAAATAGTTTTCAAACCTAAATGCTGAACAATTAACCAACGGACCATATGTGTGACCAACACTCCCAGACAAATGAATAAGATTGTGAAAATTATGGGTTAAATATTGCTGGCCATAGACATGTTTGAAGACTTCGAGAAAACGAGACAAAAGATCATCATCATAATCCTTGTGCTGAAGACAAAACCTAGGACTTAAGAGAATTCTCATACATATATGCAGGTGCAAGAAATTGTCATACAAATGTTCATTTTCTAATCCTAAACAATTCGTTAATACAAGAAGGCCAGTATACAACAAGAACTGTCTAAATTCAGTGGCTTTCCATCGTTTAACTTCTTCCAGTCCACGAGGTCGTCGAGCAAACTCAGAAGGGATTGAATTTCGTAACGAGCGAAGATTTGAAGAAATTGTATCGATGAGGCGAAAAGGAAACTTAAGAGGGGTTTGGCAAACACCCATATGAACAAAATTGTGCGCATTACTCCAAGACAGACTAGATGCATATAATCTAAGGGAAATGATGAGATGAAATCTAATCCAGGAATTAGAGTTAATATAGTGTTAGTTGTGTGGAATTCTGGATCCTCTTGACTCAAGAAACCTTCTGAGGTGCGAAGTGAACGGTGTAAAACACATTTGTCTGGTATAATTGGAAATGTCATTCTTCCTGCATAGTGATGACCGGGCTGTTTAAACTTAGTACAAGAACTGTAACCATTGTGACCTTTGATACCTAAAATAAAGGCTTTGGCAGGTGCATCACAACAAAAACCCTTCACTTTGATGAAAAACTGTTTCCCATTTAACAATAATCCATTCTCCATAAGAGATGTTATCTCGTCAACAAAAGCAGTAAGAAATGAACTACTAGAGTGTGGTTTCTTTTTACCGTAGTAAATTCCAACAGGTATCATTTTGACAGATAAAAATGGAATGTTAACAATTGATACTAAAATAGGCCATAATTCCCCTGAACCACTTTTAAATAAAGGTAGCATCCACTCCAACCCAACTCCAGACAGTTTGGAAGGAACATACCCGCGGATTGGACTTTTGAAGTAAACTGCAACCAGACTTTCTCAATACTTGACTTGATGCCAAAGTGAAAATAAGAACCAGGGCTGACTGACTCTGTAAGTACTTTCGAACTTGGGGTTTTTAACAATGTTGTGTTTTTAAAATACACAAGAGGGCACTTATGGCAACAGCGGTAACATGAAAATTGAAGGACTAGTTTTTCAAACTCTCAGATATAGTAGTGAGTTCATCTTTAGCTCCCAAACTGCCATTGATAGCACTTTCATTTTCACTATGAAGCGTCGGGGAATCTATCCAATAGTTGGTGGATATCTGTGTCAGGATAACTTTGCCCAAAAAAAGGAGTATCATCTTCAAATGGATCAAAATTTTCAGTGGGCGGAATGGATGATAAGTAAATGCTATTGTTTAAGGGAAAATTGTTGGAAGGGGCTTGGGAAGTCGAAGGTAATGAAACAGTGTTCTCTTCTACTTCATTGTAGTCTGCATAGGTTAGCAACCGCTTACGCTGTCCTTTACGAGTAAGATCTATGAACTGTTTCTTGGACATTGCTCTGGAAAATAATTATTGTGTTAGGGTCTATTGTATTTAAGCAAATATGATTTTGAAGTGAAAGTCTAATTAAGTTACACACAATGTGTTTAAAAGTTAGCAAAATTCCTCTTCTTTCCTTACATTCCTATGGACCTAAAATGTTTAAACTAGATTTGGCACATGTGTAAGGGTACTACGAATGAAGCTGTTAGGGTTTGAGCCATTAATCAATTGTAAACTTGTCGCCCTTGTAAGGTAGAAGGTAGGCCCCTTAGCTGTTGTAGGTTTAAAGAATCAAGTCCAATGCCTTTAATTTAGTTAGCAGGTCAAAGCCATAAATGTCTACCCATAAAATGACTGACAATACTTTTGTTTCCAAGATATCAACAAAATATTTCATAACAATTTCACGTAGAAACAAACACTCCATGGTTATAATTAGGCTCATTCTCCGCTTATCTTATTAGCCTAATTCATATACTCCAAGGCTTTAGAATGTGTTACCCTTAAACAGACACTACACTTAACCATGCTAAGTTAAACTATATTACAACAGGGGCAGCTATAAGCTATGGATATTCAAGTTAGCTTCGTTTGAATGGGTGTAATGACTGAAAAACAATATTAGGCCAATTATTGTTATCTCATAACAAAGTGTATTAAATATTTTAATGACTACGGTACGCTGAGCCGATTTTCCATTTCATAAAATTGTGACATAAATCCAAGAATTGACGAAATTTCATATTTTGCCTTTAACAAAATGGCCGACAGGTACAGTGCACGCTTTAAGTCGCAACAGACAATACAAACTAATGATAGTCTGTAGAATAGCCTGCTTAAAATAACAATTTTAACAATGTCTAACAATTACTGCTATGCAGTAACCCGTTCCAACCCGTTGCTATGCTGTAATTGTTAGACACTAAGCGACAGTAAACCATTATGAAGAACTAAACGCTTGTGTTGAATATTTTCAACATCTAAATTTAAAAACTAGTTTGTCAAAGTCAAACTATGATCATTTCAAATTGAGTCACCATCCCAATTATAACAATGAACGTACACCTCTATTTATGATAGATGAAGATATCTTAGAAGAAGTGCATACAGTTACGTTTCTAGGAATCCATATTGATAAAAATTTATCATGGGATTCACAAATAGAAAGTGTTAGTACAAAAACTGCATGAAATATCTTTCTACTTCGAAATTTGGCTGAATACTATAGTTGTGCGACTTTAAGAATTGCCTATTTTGGTACGATTCACCCTTACATAAATTATGGAATTTCTTTATGGGGAGCATGTTCAGACCAAAGGTTTATGCGCATATTTATTTTACAAAGAAAGCCATCCTTACAAAGAAAGGCAAGATTTCGTGAACCTTGTAGGGATATTTTCAAAACCCTTAAAATTTTGACTTTACCTTGAATGTACATTTTGGAAACAATTATTTTGTTTTACAAAATGTGATTTAGAGACAGGAGCGAATTTCCATACCCACAATACTAGGCACGCCAATCGACTAAGAAATAGCTTTCATAGGCTTTACATATATGATCAACTTCCCTGTGTAGCTGGAGTTAGACTGTACAATAAATTACCTCTAAATATTGATCAGAAATGATTTAAAGATTTTTAAAAGAAAGCTAAAACAGTTCTTACTGAACAAAGCATTTTATAGTGTGGGTGAGTTCATTGGTAGTTCAAATTGAATATTCATTATCAAGATAAGGCTTCACTACTTTACTTTCAGGACAACTTTTACTAGATAAAATATATAATTTTTATAACTATAATTTGGCCAAACCCGGTACTGGAGATTTTATTATTTTAAAATTTAGTATGTGTCAAAATTAGCTATAATTACTGAAGTGTCAACACAATTTATTGTACAATAACCTCAATAAATGTTTAATGTTAAAAAAAATGTTTAACGGCGTGGCTAAAACTTTTAATATTAGAAACAATTTGATCATCGCTTCAACTCTGACTAAAAGCAGATCCCTTGTTAATATTTATATAATTAATTCGGTAATAACTATTACAAATAAAGAGTACTAAAAAACAAATTCAATAGCGGAAATACTACTTGTTGATATCTTGATGCTGAACAAATAACAGACTCAACACTCAACTCAGTGGAACGGGTTACTTGCTAGACGTAGGACGCTAAGAAAGATCGCGTCGCGTCACCTGCTGAAGAGCATTGTGGGTAATATTTGAGGGGATGCGATTTTCTGAAATCGTGCTTTCGACTACCAATCAATTCAAACTTGTTTCAAGCTTGAATCCATTGCTTACAATTGACTCGAAATATAGGTTGATTCTGAAAGATTGAATCTAACTTGAAGAGACTTAACAGTTCAAGCCTTGAAATGCAAGTGAACCAAGAAGTCAATTCAAGGCTAGATTCAAGCATCCTTGTTGCTGTGTGGGAAGAGTGCATAAGGGGACCCAGTCTGACCAATCACGCAGATCCCTATTGACATAGTGACTTAAATATACTATGAAGTTTCTGTAAAAACGTTCAATTTGTCCATTTGCCTCGGAGTAAAATGCAGTGGTCCTCTTTTTTTTTAAGTTTACAAACTTTAGTAAATAGTTCACTAGTAAAGTTGCTTCTTTGGTCACTTATCAATGTTTTAGGGGTTCCATGTTAGCAGACGATTTCTCTAACAAAAGTGCTTAGCTATGGTTTGAGCTGTTTGATCTGTTATCGGTATGGCTTCAGGATATTTTGTAAATGCATCTTGAAAAGTTTACAGGCAAATTGTTGTCTATAGTTACTGGCAAAGGTCCAACTACATTTCAAATGCAGTTTCAAATGCAGCTTGAGGAGTGTTAGTGATAATAATTGGTGCTTTGAGTTTATCACTAGGAATTGTTTTTCTCTCGTAGCATGATTTACAAGTTTCTATACAGGGTGTCGGTGAACTCTCTGGACATACTTTGCAGACATGTTCCTGTTATAGTATTTGTTCTGAAAATACTTTATTTTAGTTTGTTTGATTATAATGGCAGCTGTGATTTTTACTTTCATATGTTGTAAACAAGTCTTCATGAAACTAAAGTGAGTTGTTGTTGATAGTCGCTAATAAAAGCAAGTGTTATTTAGGTTTCACACAAATTATTTTTCTTTTACCTTAATATTGAAAAACCACTAATTTATTTGCAATAGGTTACGGTGCCCAGTGTGTTCGATTGTTTAAAGTTAGTTGTTTATAGTTTGAATTTTAATTAAATTTAAGTAAACAAAGTTAACTTAACTAGTAAACAATGGATTTTTCAAAACATGTTAAGCCTTTAGGTAGTGAGTCAGACTGGCCTATTTGGATAAGAAAAATGCGAGATTTGTTAGACTATCATGAAGGGGCTCTAGACGTCATTGACAAGAAGCTAGTGAGACCTCAACCATCAAAGGAGGATGCTACGGATTCAGAAATCAAGAAGCACAAAGAGACTTCAGATTTGTACCGTAAGGCAAACAGCTATGCTAAATCAATGATAACAAGCTCAGTAACAGACGAAGTTTACCAGAAGATAATGGACCAAGAAACTGCTAGTGAGGCATGGGACATGTTAAAAGTAAACTTTGAAGCAACATCAAAAGATCAGTTGTTTAAGGTATGTTCAGAGTTCTTTAGTTTTAGTTGGACACAAGGGAGAGATGTTTCGTCCCACATAGCCAAATTAAAAACTTTATGGAATGAACTAAACAATGGCCTAAAGATGAAAGGTGGAAGTCAGTTGCCAGACTTATTGCTAGTGTGCAAGACCTTGCACATCTTACCAAGAGAGTTTGAGCACTTTCAGTCTAGTTACATGATGTTAACCAAAGATGATAGTAAAACATTTGATGAGATATTAAATCAGTTGTGCATGTTTGAAAGAAATTTTGTTAAAGACACAAAAGAGGTAAAGTTTGAACCTGTACAAGAGGCCTTAACCGCAAAAGTAAATAAAGGAAAATTTACTCAGAATGTTGATACCAAAAGCAAAGGTTTTAAGGGTAAAACTAAGGATAATGACCTGTGTAATTACTGTAAGAGGAGAGGGCATTGGGTAAAAGACTGTCAAAGTTGGTTAGCCGATGGAAAGCCTAGTAAAACTGGAGCGAATCAGGGCAAATCTAGTCCAATTCCTGTTAGTAATCAAGCGATGTCTGTCAGTAAAGAGGCTTATGTTTGTGAGCTTGATCCAACAGTTTGGTGGGTAGACAATGGAGCAACTAGGCATGTTTGTCAAACTGTCCGGACTTTTTCTCAGAAATCGAGAGGTTTGCAGGATCTCACGGTATCAAAGCTGCCGGCAAAGAGACTCTTAAAACTTTAGGTAAAGGTAGCATTGAATTGTCAAACAGATACAAGCTGGTAGATGAATGGTAAATTCCCGAGGTTAGTAAGAATTTATTTTCTACGCTATCTGCTCAAGACAGAAATCCAAACAGTGAGTTTAGGTCATCAGCAACAGAATGTTATTTGAAGATAGATAATAAGATTATTTTGCAAGGAACTAGACAACTCAACGGATCTTTGTACAAAACAGATCTACATCAAAGAACAAGCAGAAGTAAATGTTCTAGAAGACAAGGACATGTTACAGCTGTACAACGAAAGATGAGGTCATCAAGACAAGAGACACGTAAGAGAAATGCTGAAGAAGGAGTTCAACGCAAAGCCTTCAGAAACAGAAGCTTGTGAACCTTGCATTTACGGTAAAGCTCACAGATTACCATTTGGACATAGAGAGAAATGTACCAAACCTGGAGAACTAATGTCAGTAGACGTATGTGGACCTTTGACGAATCTTTCAGAAAAAGCGAACTTGGTACTGTTTAAAGACAGCTACACTAAGTTTCGGTACGGATTTTGATGAGGGAAAATCTGAAGTGAAAGATATGCTAGGAAAGTGTTTTTATCAGAACACTTGAGTCACCAAAAGAGGAAGATGTCGTACGCTTGAAGAGATAACTGAGATATGTCAAAGGAACTAGTGACATGGGCACTCTACCATCCAAACTCAAGAAGTGGTGTTTTGGAGTGTTACAGCGATGCAGACTTAGGAGGTTGCAACACAACTGGTCGAAAACATCAGGAGTCGTCATAAAGCATGCTGGCGGAGTAATTTCTGGCTGAGTCAAAGACAGGCAATTAAAGCAACATCAACTACAGAAGCTGAACTTGTGGCTGTGACAGAAGCAACGAAGGAGATTGTTGAAGAGACTGTTTCAAGGATTGACAAACTTGAAGAAGTTCCAGTGTTACTAGTGGACAATCAAGCAACAGTGAAACTAGTTCATAATCCTGAGTTTCATAGCAGAACTAAGCACATAAGGATTAAATGTTTTTGTTCGAGAACGAGTCATGGACAGAGAGCTAAGGGTTGAGTTATCCTACCGAGCATCAGCTAGCGGATATAATGACTAAACCTCTGGCCAAACCAAGACTGCAAGCTCTTTCACAGAAGATGGGCATGACATAGACTGTTGTGAAGACTTGGCATAATTAAACAAAAGGAGTGTTATAGTATTTGTTCTGAAAATACTTTATTTTAGTTTGTTTGATTATAATGGCAGCTGTGATTTTTACTTTCATATGTTGTAAACAAGTCTTCATGAAACTAAAGTGAGTTTGTTGATAGTCGCTAATAAAAGCAAGTGTTATTTAGTTTTCACACAAATTTTTTTTTTGACCTAATATTGAAAACCACTAATTTATTTGCAATAGTTCTTTGTCAAAATACAATATTTTACAATATAAACAGGGGTCTCCAAAGAACTGTTCAAAATTGTGTGGATGTAGTTTTACTAAAATAATTATGGAAAATAATGCACTGATTTTCACCGAACTTGAATAATGACGTTTTCTAATTAGGAAAAAAATCATTAATTTAACTTTCAAATTTCAAAATGGGGTCGTTTAAAGTTTTCAGGTTAAATAATTAAAACTATTACTTTTACAACAAATATAGGACAATTACTTTAGCTACTTATTTCCTTTCCAGTGTATAAACTTTGAAAAGCGAATAAGAATAACGAAGTTATTGTAATTTCTGTCTTACCGGCCTATGTCTCGTCAAAGTCAGCTAACGCAACAACAGTTGAACTGACTGTTTTGATTCAGAGTTTATTAAATTCGTTTGGGCATCTCTACAATCAATAATTAGTCTTTCCGTTTATGCTATCGTGTCGAAGGTCGTCATTTTGAACAGCTTTGCACTAACAAATAAATTCCATACTTTTATGTCCTTTGTTAAGATTAATTGGAAAGTTTTAATTATAATTGTTGTTGTATTTATTGGGCATTTCAACAAATTATATTAAACTAACGCGAATTTATTAATCAAAAGTTAATTAGTTGACTTAGTTACTCGTAACTTAAAAATCTGAGTTAAAACTTAAAAGTTAATTCATTTAGTTAATGTTGGAGGTTTCCTATAAATATGTATCTCTACTCCTTAAAAGCCCAAACCTCACCTAACCTTTAACAAAATTATTTTGAAGTAATAGGTTTCTGTAGACACAGTTATTACTATTATTATGTTAGTTTAATAGTTTTGAATAAATAAAACAATATTTACATTTAAAATTGTTCATATATCTTCTAGATCAAAGGACATAAAATATAGTTTATTTGTTCGTCCAAGAGTTGTTAAAAATGACGACCTTCGACACAGTAGCAAAGCTGGAAAGACTTATCATTGATTGTAGAGATTTCCAAACGAATGTAATAAACTCCTGAATCAAAATAATGTATTCAGTTCCATTATTGTTGCGTTAGCTGACTGGAGGAACGCATGGCGGACATGGGCCGGTAAGACAGAAATTACAATAACTTTGTTATTTTTATTTGATTTCCAAAGTTTATACATTATTGGAAAGGAAAATAAAAAACTAAAAATAATTTTCTTTATAAGTTTGTTGTAAAAGTAATAGTTTTTGATTCATTTAACTTTGAAAACTTTAAATGGCTGCCATTTTGAAATTTGAAAGTTAAATTTAGTAATATTTTTTCCTAATTAGAAAACGGCATTTTAAAGTTGTTACTAAAGTTTGGTAAAAATCAGTTCATTAGCTTTTTGCCAAAATTATTTTAGGTGAAAACACATCTACACAGACAGACGGACAACGAAGCGCTGGAGACCCTTGTTTATATGATAAAATATTATTGTTTTTGTTCGTTTTTATAAATTAATAAAATAGCATTTCAAATCAACTTGTATTTTTATTCTTCCAAACTGAATCATAACACATAAAACAACAATAATTAAAAATAAGCATATGTTTTTAAACAAATAATAAATTGTACAGTTGTTTAGTGCATAATATATAACTGTACTAATGTGCATAATATATAACATGCCCCTTTTTTATTGTAACTGGGGTAAATAGTTCTGGTTGGTTGAAATGGTTTGAGATAGATTGAGTTTCTTCTTTATATTTTCCCAATTCAACTGGGTAGGATCTCGGTAGTTTCTTCTTTATCTTTCCGTTTCCCCAATTTGAACTGTTGATATTTTGAACTAGTACTGATTGTGCTTCCTCATAAAAGATTTCTTTCTTGGTTGTTCTTTGATCATAGTAACCCTTTTGTCTGATTTGGTTTTTCATAACTTTGTCATAGGTATTTTCATTTATCAAGCTAGGCTTCAAACATTCTCCTTTCATTGGCCATTTACATCTAATGTTCTGTTCATCATCATTTGTGCTGGAGAATGTTTCAGCCCCGCGACAGGTGAGTTTCTATAGTTGAGTAAGTATAAAGATAAATCTGTATTTTCTTCAGTAGACTTTTTCAGCATTGATTTGGCTATACCCACTCCTCGTTCAGCCAACCCGTTACTTTTCGGATGGTGTGGGTTAGAAGTAATAACTTTAAAATCCCATTCATTAGAAAAACTGTTGAACTCATAACTTCCAAAAGGCATATTATCTGCAATCACTGTTGCTAGTATGCCATATCTGGAAAACACATCTTTCAATTTATCTATTATTTCCTTGCTATAATAAACCTTTATAATAAACTTGTACTCTTAGTTAAAAAATATCCTCTAAACACTTTTGAAGCAAAGTTTTATACGTGGCTTTTAAACGATCCTTTCTATTCACTAGATGAGTTTTTCAATCTGTCATGTATCAATTTTTAATAAGTGTAGTGCTAATTGTACATATTGTCATTATTCATTTATTTGTCATCATTTATTGGTCATTATTTATTTATTTGTATTGTATTTATCTGTCTTGTATCATGTACTGGAAGTCTAATTAGTTTTTTTTTGCAGGATTAATACTTCCTGCATGGAGCTGAGTACTTTCAGGCCAAGAACTTGCGTCATGCAGGCTCATAATTAGTTTTTTCCCCTTCTTGGAACATTATAAACCCCTTTTTGTAAAATTGCAAATACAAACCGTTATTAATGTTTACATATTTGATTCACTATTATACATGCTAAAAAATCCTCATTTGATCCAAAACATATCACATAAATATAACACAAGAAATAAGTCTAATGCAGCTATTAACTTTTATAGATTAGCTAGCCAGTAAAGCTTTGCCAGTACCCCGACAGGCTCTTCTTTTGCACCTACATAATACATGATGAATCGATCGTTGTTGTATTTATGTTAACAGCAAAAACGCCCTTTGCCTGTGCCGAACATTTTTCTACCACTTATTCCGAACCCCTCAAATTTCGTAACCTCCATAGAAAAACAAATAAAAACACTAATACTAATTAACAATAAACACACAACACTACCACCTGGACATACACGCCGAGATTAAATGGGAATGAGAGTGATGAATGGACCAACCAAATTATAAGGATAGGGGGAAATATGTGTTTATAAATATTCTCTGAAATTTCTTCTCGGGTGAATTTATTTTGCCGGAAGTTCCCACGAGAAAAGTCTATCTTCTGCCTCTCTATCCTACTCATCCTGCCCTGCTTTGCAAAACTCAACTATACGTTCACGGATTTTAAAATTAAGCCTTGTGCATAACATGGGCAGGGGTTTAGATTTGTTGATATTTTGGGAAAATGGAATAATTGTCTTTAAAATTAGATATCAACTAAGGTTTTATTTCGATAAGTGGCAGTTTTAGCTTTCCGTTTAGGATCTCATTTGATCCAAAACATATCACATAAATATATTACAAGAAATAAGTCAAATGCAGCTATTAACTTTTATAGATTAGCTAAAACTCTAAACAGCCATACAGTCATTTCTTTAAAAATGTATAATAAACTTGTACTCTTAGTTAAAAAATATCCTCTAAACACTTTTGAAACAAAACAACTTTTGACTCGTCTAACTCGCTGGGTCTAAGGGTAAACACTATTTTTTGAGTTTTATCTTTATTTAAAAAGAGTCCATTCGTTTCAAACCAATTTGAGGCTTCATTTATTGAGTTTTGGGCTAGAATTTTAAGTTGGTTTAAATCTTGATGACAATTTAGAAAAGTGATGTCATCAGCATACAGATAGGCTTTACTGGATATACAATTGGGAAGGACATTAATACAGTAAAAAATAGTAATGGTCCCAGGACTGATCCTTGGGGTATGTCTAATTCTTGTGACCATTCGCCGTCGATACAAACGTTTTGTTTTCTGTTACTTAGATATGATTCAAAAAATGAAAGTGGGGTCTCTGTTATACCATAGAACCTCACTTCATTAGTAGGTCTTCATGGTCCACACAGTCGAAAGCCTTACTCAGGTCACAGAAGGTTGCCTGAGCAAGGACCTTTCTCTCAAAGACCATCAAAACCTCGTAAGCAGTTTGTCTATTGCATCAAACGTACTTTTACCTTTCCTAAATCCAAATTGTGAAATACTAAAAAAGTTGTTATTTTCAAAACAGTTAAGTTGATCAAAAACTAAAATTTTAAATAATTTTGAGATTACAGGAGCAATGCTTATAGGGCGATAGCTTTCGGGAGTATCTTTCTTGCCTTTTTTAAATATTGGACACACTCAAGAGATTTTTAGTTCATTGGGAACCTTCAAGGAGACAGAGATTGAAACAGTATGATAAGGGTTCAGCCAATTTAGTAATGACCTTTTTGAGCAAACAGTTTGACATGAGATATATATCGTTACTGTCTGAGTTTTTCAATCTTTTAGCAGCCTTAACTAGTTCATTAGGTGTAATAATATTCCATACAAACTTTACAGGAGTGATAGGAGTTTTTTTGACAACATAGTTTGAGTTGTACACATTGCCGCCAATCTGTCTCTTAATGTTTTCAACTGACTCAATAAAAAAAGTATTAAATGTATCTGGAGAAGTTTTAGGTGGCTTAGATTCAGTTATACAGTTGCTACTAGTTTTAATTACTTGCCAGGGAGTTTTACATTTATTAGAGCTGTTTTCTATAATATTGGTGTTTCTACTTTAGCGTTTTTAATTGACTTCTTGTACTGATTTTTTAAATTATAGTAGACAGTTTCAGCTGAGACTTCTTCATTACTTTTAATTATTTTATCTAGAAAGATCAGATTATCTTTCATATTTCTTAATTCATTACTGTACCAGCTATTTTTATGTGTTTTATAACTTTTATTCTTAAACTTAACAATTTTGGAAAAGTAGGAGATGTTATCTCTTAGTATCTTAAAAACAACTTTACAAACACTATCTGCAGTTAAATTTACATGATCAAATACATTTGCCCAGTCATGAAAACCGAGTCTGTCAACTAAGCAGCTAACTGATTTTTTTGGAGGGACTAGTTTAAAAAAAGAGTTGAGAGCAGCTCCTCGGTGTAAGTCTGTTTCTAAATTTAAGGACAGGCTTAATAACAATCCGTTGTGGTCGGAAAAGGGAAAGTCAAACATTTTGCAACTAATTTCCAAATTTTTTACATTATTAATGAGAACATTAACCAGGCAGTTGTTGCCTGTTTGACCAAAGTGATTGCGAAAATTTAAATTATGCTACCCCAGAATATTGTGGAATTGCTTTGAGAGGGAGTTGTTTTGAGTGAGGTCAAAGTTTTTATTAAAATATCCTCTAATCTCTATTTATATTTTAGGTAAGTCTAGGAAATATTGTTATTAAATTTAACATGTCTGGTAAAATATTTTAAAGAGGAAGACTTTAAAGAAATATTTGTTGTCTGTTATTGTAACATTTTTATTATTTCAAGATTAGACATAGGCCTAACATCTATTGTGCCCAATGTTTTAGTCTTAAAATAGACAGGAGGCTAGTTTGAAAATAAACAAAACCCATTCGTTGTTTGATTTTTAAGTGCATTTTTGATTAGCAACACAGTGTTAATGTTATTACTGTATATTGATGAAACTTTAGGTCGACTTTCAAAATTCTTTGTAAAGTTGTTTGACTCAAGTTCATATTAGATGCACGTAATCGGATTGAACGGTTGGGGCTTTGGAGGACATTCACCCTTACTCTTTCAATGTTTTCTTCTGTTCTTACTGTTCGTCTTGCTCCCACTTTCTTCTTCATGACACTGCCCGCTTCATTAAAGTTTTGGACCCACAATAAGATCAGATTACGTCTTGGCATCGTTCCTCGGTGAGGAATTGAGAATTGACGCCGAAAATCCCGAAGAGTTTGAGTAATAGACTCATTATTTGCAAAAAATCTTCTCACTGCAAAAACACGATGTTCTGTCAACCAAACCATTTTGCGTTGTTATGGTAAACAAAGAAACAACAACTGTATTTGTTGAAAACATATGATCTCAAAAAAATCCCCTTGTTGTGAACATATTGCCAACTGCGCATCACTGTCAGGTAAAAAATAAAGTAGTACTATACCAATTAAAAACATCAAAGTTCACTGGATGACCCTGTACAATGTTTATATGGAATACAAGTAATTACAGATTTAGCCAAAGCAAAGGGTCATTATTCTATAAGACTGTAAGCCTGATCGCTGCTTGGCCTCACAAGCCATGGTTTTGGTGAGAAAAAGGGTGTAAAGGTTGCAGGGAAGACGATGCAATATATTATATAATTTACCGTTTTGCATTCGACAGCGAGAATTCCATTTGCAACATCAGGACTTGCTTATGCGGTATACTTCAAAGACAACGATTATTTGACAAATTAGCAAAATATTGGATATTTCATTATAATTTTTTTCTTCTATTAATAGGTATTTTCTTAGTCCCCTTTGGCTATAAGAGTGAAAAAAGTCATTGTGACATAAGGGAAGTGTTCATAGTCTTGGCTAACGGTCTTTAATCCTATGTCAACTTTTAGTATCCTCTGCAGGATGAGAGTGGCTACAGCCACTGAGAATTCAGTGCCAGTCTGCATGTTAAGGAGGCACACAGGAATAACGCCAGAGTCGAGGAGGAAAGCTATCACGTCTTGATCTTCAGACTGTAACATTAAGACAAAGAAATACAATTGACAGAACATGAGAATTTATTTTAAGCACATCTTCTTAACAAAGACTAAGAAATTACAATTGACAGAACATGAGAATTCTATTTTAAGAAGAACAAAGTATCTTCTAACAAGCTCACAGGTCCATCCATACGTTATAAAGGGACAGTGGGTTGCCCAAGTCCTCTAAAAAGGCACCAGACCTCATTCAAATAATCCTTTCGGAAATTATGTTCTATTATCAATTCAAAATACCTTTATTGAATGCTACATGTATGCACATCTCAAACGTCATAATAATAAATGTAAGTACAAATAATGAAAACAATAATGGACATTAGTGTCTTATATCAATAAATAAATAATAGGCTAGTTACACAATATTACAGCAATTCACATAAATACATTAAATTGTTACATCTAACATTTAATTTAGTTTATCCCCTAAACAGGCAACCGGGTTACTTTTGTTCAGCCAGACAGGAACCCTGAACGCTATAAGCCTTTTATCAATGAGGTGTTTTAGACGCCCAAAAAATGTTTTCCCTTGCATCATTTTTTACTGGGATTGAGCATTAAAAATATAGTTCCAGTGATAGATGTCTGGCAATGGCATTAAAATACCTTGGCCGTAGAATAAACAACAAAGTCATTGTGACATAGTGTCGAAGTGCGTCATAGTCTTGGTAAAACGGTCTTGTCCTCTGTCAACTTGGAAGTATCCTTTGCAGGATGAGAGTGGCTACAGCCGGTGAGAATTCAGTGCCAGTCTGCATGTTAAGGAAAACACAGGAATAACGCCAGAGTCCAGGAGGAAAGCTATCACGTTGATCTTCTTCAGACTGTAACATTAAGACAAAGAATGTTACAGGTCCCCAAGCCTAATTTTAACTTCCAAGACTAAATAACATTAAAATTTCCTCGAAATGTTTGGAATACATCATTGTTCAACATAAACATTGAAGACAAAAACTGAAAGGGCAAAAAAAAGGTAATTTTAAAAACTAAAAAAACATTATGGTATTTCTGGTTTAACCACTTCAGTAATTCTTTGCTAAGTGGCTAGTGTATAGTCAGCGGAGGGGTTCTACAGGGGAGTTTGGAGCACCCCAACAATAAGGTAACTGTACAAGACGTTCGCAGTAGCATACCAAACACTCTCCATAAGAAACTTCCGCCCCGGATGAGACAGACTGCTGCGCAGTTGTGTTGTGGCTGCACGGTGTGGCCGTATCTTTAAACAACGAAATGGGCACAATTTGTTTCTTCAAATTGATAACGCAGAGAACAAAGAAAGTTAAAGCATTTTAAAAGATGTTGGAATGCGCAAACTTGAGTTTTGAGAAAAAAAGAAAAAAATCGGCATAATGTACTAATGTTCCTGAAAACAGGCATCGATATTTTAAATATTTGGGAGCAAATTTTAAAGTATACAAACAGAAATATTGGAAAAACAACAATTCAAAATTTGCCAATGAAAAACTGTACAGAAAAAAAACAGACACAAAATAACACCTCAAAGACAGTTTTTATCCTAAAAAAAAGGCGAAAACAAAACAGATAAATGACCGACAGACGACGAATGAAACATTGCTATCCAGGCATTGTTGTACAACCCAATTCAGGTCAGTTATAATTTTTTTAATTATAATTATTATTTTGCCTTACTTTACTTCTTTTGATCTTCTTTTTTTTTATTTTTGTCACACAATTTACTGTTAAGACAATAACAATGATTATTACTATTAAAGTATTTTAAAACACTAGTTTGAAATGGCGTTTAATCAACAATGAGACATGAGACAAACATAAGTCCTGTTTGATGATTTATGTAATTACAAATTTTTATTGTTTTAGGTGATGCACAACAAAAATTACTACAAAATGAATTATAAATAAAATTGAACTATTTTAAATTAAAAACCCCGTAGTACATATTGCCCCTAACTTATAATCATCAGTAAATAGTGGGAATCATACATGTGTAATTCAGCCGGTTTTATGAGAAAGTGTGCACAGAAAGCAGTTGATTAAAAGTGATGTTGTGCAATAAATACAAACAAATTGCTTGTTTAAAGTACATTTGAAATGACTTAAAACCAAAGGACAACACGATTAAATTACTTTCACCCGTGGTGATACAACTAAGCATGTAATGTTTATTTCAGGTAACTGAAAACTTACAATAAATCGTCGAATTTTTTCGTAAGTAAATTGTACCAACAATAAATTTTGTGTAAAAAATATTAAAATAAAACAAGTAGGGGAGCGAGAGTGTTCACACGCTCGCGGCTCAGTCACACTATGCATGTGGAGGGGAATGTTTGCGTGCTACCGCCAACGTCTTGTGGTCCAAAGCCTCCCACGGAAAGTTTAAATTTAGGTCTAAATAAAGCGTATTTTGAAGCATTTTTGACCTTAATTTTCAATTGCAGTATTGATAGAAAACTTATAAAAAACATTTGTATACGCCTTTTGATGGTGCCTGCTAAAACTTGAAACAATCCCAGAACGTTGAAGTTCTTCTTGTCTTTTCTCCCACCACCGAAAATTGCTTCCACATAATCACGTTGAAGGTTTTGCATCAGGAGGAACACGTAATTTCTGGTGTCAGTACAGCAATTTTGTTCTACTCTTTGATCTGTTTGACACACCAAATTTCATATAAGAACAAATAAGCTTTGAGAATCAAATTCTCAAATTTCTTTCATGTTTAAAAAATGGGATTGAGCCACAGCAAAATAATCTAACAGCCTGTTATAAATTATAAAACAATCTAAAACAATATTTTAGCTAACCTTTATAGGCCATACTAATATTTTCCAAGTTACCATTTTTTTTCTGAAAATAGCCAACTAATCATGGCTAGACATTTCGAAGACTTATCCATCTTCGGTTACCACTTTTGTGATTTCAATTCCTGAATGTGTCCATGCTAACAATTCTTCAGCTTGCTGAAGGGAGCTAGCTTTTTATTTCCTGAATTTGTTTTTAAACAAACCAAATGCCCAGTCAGATGTACATTTTGTGTGGCCAACTGGAAGGAATGACAGTTATAGATTCATTTAAATTTTGAAGGATTCTCCACATCAAATAGCCGATAACAACATTATTTTGTTTTGTCCGACGCAGTCGTCGGCGTGTAAGAACATTTTTTTTCTCCAAAACTATTTTCTTCTAAGTAGTGATGCAAAGAACTCACAATTGCATTCGATTTCTTAGATATTTGGACCTACTCCGGAATCAAAAAGTTATGCTGTATTTTGATTGCATCGTTCATAACGCCAAAAGGGCCTATTTTGAAAGGTGTTAAAAAGTATACAGGACCTGGTTGTTGCGAATCGTGGGGTATATGTATTTGATGTGCAAAATCAAAGCTGTAGTGTATAGGATTTGTTCTTTTTAGGGATGGAATGAGACTTGGAGATGGGAAATCTGCAGTTATTGGGTGGTGTTGTGAGGTTTTTCCTTTATTTTGGAGGGCATTTAACTGGGATTTTGGTAGGTAAAATAACCTTCAAGTCCTGGGACTAAAGGAAATTGTGTGATCTTTTTTTCTATAAAATCTAATTTTACCTTCAGGTTGCATGCATATTAATGACGCTGAACGTAAACGAACCACTGTAGGAGAGAAAAGAAAGAGAGGATTCGATGTGCTCACAGCCTTGCTTTGGCTTTGGCTGTTCATGTTTTACTACCACAGGTTTAACAGAGCTGTTTGCTCGCTTTCATAGCCTCAGATTTACACGTTCTTGACTCGCAAGTTTGAGCATATTATAAAGAGAACACACAATTAAAATTTTATTCAAATCGACTATTATCGCTTTCTCCTTGTAAAAAAAAGCAAAAATATGCTGCCAATTTGAAAGGGTTCAACAGTTTTAGTACACTGATGGCTAACATAAAAATACATAGTAATTACAAAATTAGTTTCATCAAATTCTGCAGTTTTACAAGGAAAGCAATCAAACCGCTTATTTGGTAAAACCTCCCTTTAAACTGTTCAGATTTTCTTGTAAACAACTTGACTTGGATATTTACAAGAAGAAAAGCAATTTGCAATAACTTTTATGAAAATCGACGAAAATGTGACCTATTAAGAGACAATACATTATTATTATGCTACATAATTCCCATACGTATATTAAGTTTGAAAATGTGTTCTGGGTCAGAATTAGTGCAATTTCATAGTCCCAGGTTTGATCTTACCTCGCTGACTGTGTAAATAAATATATGTGTTTTACAAAGGTATTCATTAAACGTTTTGATACCAAGATAAAATTCCCAGTTTGCAGTGTTTCACGAGCAAAATGAACAAAACCCACCAAAATCATTGTGACATAGTGTCGAAGTGTTCATAGTCTTGCAAACGGTCTTTAATCATATTATCCTGAAGTATCTTTTGCAGAATGAGTAGGGCTACAGCCACTGAGAATTCAGTGCCAGTCTGCATGTTAAGGATGCACACAGGAATAACGCCAGAGTCGAGGAGGAAAGCTATCACGTTTGATCTTCAGACTGTAACATTAAGACAAAGAAATACAATTGACAGAACATGAGAATTTATTTTAAGAAGAACAGCTTCTTAACAAGCTCACAGGTCCATCCATAGCCGTAAAGGGACGGTGGTTGCCCAAGTCCTCAAAAAAAAGGCACCAGACCTCTCATTCAACCTAATCCTTCGAAATTATGTTTAATTATCAATTTAAATTCTTTATTGAATAAAGTACACATGCACATCTCAAACATCATAATAATAAATAGAAGTAATAAATAATGAAAACAATTATGGACATTAGTGTCTTATATCAATAATAAATAATAGGCTACATTAATAGACATATAATTCACATAAATAAGATTACATTTTAAGGTTTATCCCCAAACAGGCAACCAACTTACTTGTTCAGCCAGACAGGAACCCTGAACGCTATGCCTCTTTTATCAATGAGGTAGTTTTTAGACGCCTAAAAAATGTTTTCCTGCATAATTTTAATTTCCGGGATTGAGCATTAAAAAAAAAATATAGCGTTCCAGCGGATAGGATGTCTGGGCAATGGTAAAATACCTTTGGCCAGAATAAACAACAAAGTCATTGTGACATAGTGTCGAAGTGTTCATAGTCTTGGCAAAACTTGAAGAAGTTCCAGTGTTACTAGTCTTTACCATATGAAAGAATTCATGTATCCCACCGATCTGCGTACACTTTACTATCTTGGTTTTTATCCACCTTGAGGTACGGTATCATACATTGGGCGGTACATTCCAGACACTGTGAAACCGTTGATAGTAATTCAAAGCTCGCGATTCGTACCATATGTAGCGTGGAAAATTTCACCCTCAACTGAACTATTTAACTTTTAAACGTAATGAGCTTAAAAACATCTATACACACTCTATTTTAATGTTAAAAAATCATTCCATTTTCAATCATATAAAATAAACAGAAATACAAGACAAACAAATGATAAAATGTTGATTTTTCCTGTATACAAAAAGACACGAGTAGAAACCAATGTTATGTACTAGTATCTTTAACAAATTTTATATTCATTTAAATTTAAATGGAAAATTGTTTAGTTACAAGAAAGAAGTGAAAAATACTTGATGTTAATTATTAATAAATACCTTTGTCTAAGTTCAAGAAGTTCTTTTTTTACTGTAATATTTTTATTGTTTAAACCTAATATGAAATAAGACATGATGTTATTAAGATACTGTTGATTTTTGTTATTATCTAGTGAAGCAAGACTGCTAATTTGACAATTCTATATAAATTAATTTTTCTTTTTAAGCCGAGCGTGCCTTTGCAGCACATGGCATTTATGTTATGTATTATATATAAAAATTGAATAAACGTTTTTCTGATTCTGATTACTTCTATCGGTTGCCTGCCGGGTGATGAACGCCGCGGCGAGTGCCTTGATCCTTGTTGTGAGCCTTGAGATGACATGGCTGGCTGTGGCGGTTCCAGTGGCTGTGTCTGTGCGGGTGATGGGGGGCTCCTCGCTGGTGAGCGTCTTTGACTTGGTGATCCGAAGGCTGCTTTTCTGTGTTCCCTGGAACGCGATGTCGTCCTTGGTGTCCCAGGTGGGTATGTCTGCTGGCGTGCTGCCGAGTTGAGGGCCGATTGGAAAGGTCCCGGCGTCGTAGGAGTGCCTACGGTGGGTCTCGGTAACAGCAGCGGACGTGGGGGCGAACGGGTTGCCGGAAGCCTGGCTCGATGACGAGGATGTGTTTAGTTTGCGCTCGCGTACGTACGTTGGAAACCGACGGCACTTTTCGGAGGCATGAAACACTGAACTGAAACTGAAAGGGCACGAACAACGCGGGAGATAGTTTTATGTGTTCTTCCTCCACTGCTGACCGATGACTGACGTTTCCACCGGCCTCCGCTGCCAACCGCCGGATCGGAATGGGGCGAAGCCTGGTAATGGCGCGCCAGCGCAGTTGGCAGTGGCGGACAAAAGAGCTGCGTGTACTCCTGGCAGAAGGCCAGTGAAGCCACCAATTTATTTAATAAATAAATAAATAAATAAACCATTTATTGCCATATTACATAGCATTGACAAAGTAATATACAGTCAAGAGACATAGTCAAATATACAATTAGAGATTATAAGAGATTAGTTTATCAATATAACTAAGATTAAACATATGACAGCCCTATTGATACAAAATGATGTATTAGAAACTTATATTAGAGATTAAAGAACTCATCTAGGTTATAAAAAGGGTGATTTAGAAGCCATATATAGAATTTAGTTTCAAAAGTATTTACAGAATATTTAGATATTAAACTTATGAGCTTATTGTATAATTTCAATGAAATGACAATGTGGCTATTTGTAGTTTTGCTTAGTCTAAAAAAATCTATGGAAGCATGTAGTTTAGTTCTAGTGTTATAAACATGGGATTTATTTTGAATGAGATGAGGGTTTCTCAGAATATATAATAACAAATCAAATATATAGATGTTAATAACAGTGGGTATTTGCAATTTTATAAACAGTGGTCTACAATGTTCTAAAAAAGGTGCCTGGGAAATAATTCTAATGACTTTCTTTTGCAAAATTAAAATTTCATCTATCCTGCTGCAATTACCATAAAAAATAAGACAATATCTAAAGATGGATTGAAAGTATGCAAAGTAAGCGGATTTAATGTAATTTAGATTAATACACTGTGTTAGTCGCGATATAAGGAAGATCACTCTAGATAATTTAGAAGCTATGTAATCAATATGAGCTCCAGAAAGTGTTTTGTCCAAAAATACCAAGGAATTTAACTCTATCCAAATAACCCTCTACCATATTTGTTTCAGAGTGCCTTAGGCTAAATATAATTTGTTGGGTTTTATCTTTATTTAAAAGAAAACCATTAGTTTCAAACCATATTGAGGCTTCGTTAATAGAATTTTGAGCTAATGTTTGAAGTTGTTTTAAATTAGGATTAGTATTTAAAAGAGTTGTATCATCTGCATACAAGTAAGTTTTACTATTTATGCACTCTGGAAGGTCGTTAATGCAGATTAGAAATAATAGAGGCCCAAGAACAGATCCCTGAGGAACTCCATATTTTATGTCCAATTCTTGAGACGATACGCCATCAATACAAACTTTTTGTTTCCTATTACTTAGGTATGATTTAAAAAAGAAAGAGGTTTCGGTTATACATAAGCTTAGCTTCATTAGAAGTTCATTATGGTCCACACAGTCGAAGGCCCTACTCAGGTCACAAAAGGTGGCCTGAGCATGGGCCTTTCCCTCAAAGACCATTAGGACCTCATTAACCAGCTTGTCAATTGCATCAGAAGTACGTTTACCTTTCCTAAATCCAAATTGAGAATTACTTAGAAAGTTATTGTCCTCAAAAAAAGAATTGAGCTGATCAAAAATCAAAATTTCAAATAATTTAGATATTACAGGGATTATAGATATCGGGCGATAGCTTTCGGGCAGATCTCTAGACCCCTTTTTAAATATAGGGCATATTCTAGAGATTTTTAACTCATCCGGAAAAAATCCTTCAAGGAGACAAAGGTTAAAGCAATAGGAGAGTGGTTCGGCTAAATTATATATGATTTGTTTAAGCAAATGGTTTGACATAAGATATACATCGTTACTCTCTGAGTTTTTTAATTTTTTTGTGGCTTTAATTAAATTGTTAGGTGTGATAGTATTCCACATGAACGTTGAGGGAATAATTGAAGTCCTACAGACAAAATCTTTTGGGCTAAAAACATTGGCACTAATCTTTCTTTTTATGTTATCCACTGATTCAACAAAAAAATAATTAAATGTGTCAGGAGAAATGTTTGTTGTTTTAGAATTAGTTAAACAATTAGTACTAGTTTTAATTACTTTCCAGGCAGTTTTACATTTGTTTGTACTATTCTCTATTACTTCTGTATTATAATCTTTTTTTGCTTTCATGATCAACTGCTTATATTGTTTTTTTAAATTATAATATGCTAGCTTAGTCTCAAATGAGGCTTCCGAGTTATTTTTAACTACTTTATCTAAAAAAACTAATCTATCTTTCATATTTTTAACTCACTAGTGTAATATTATTAGTTTTACACATTTATTTGGTTTTACTTTCACTAACTTAGAAAAGTAGGAGATATTACTCACTATAATATTAAACAGTATGTTAAAATTACCTTCTGCAGTTAAATTTGGGTTACAAAAAACATTTTCCCAGTCATAGGAAGCAAGTTTATCTACCAAACAGCTTATTGAAGTCTTTGGCAGAACTAACTTGGAGAAAGGGGTGGGTGCAAAATAGTGGTTCATTTTAGTTTGTTTTATATTGAGAGGTAAATTTATTAGCACACCATTGTGGTCAGAGAAAGGAAAATTAAAAATTTTACAATTAATTTCTATATTTTTCTGACAGTTGATAAACACGTTATCCAGGCAATTCTTGCCTCGAGTAGGAAGATGATTAAGAAAATGGAAATTTTGCTGACGTAGGATATTATGTAATTGTTTTGAGAGATAATTATTTTCAGTAAAGTCAAAATTTTTGTTAAAATCTCCACCAATAATAGAAGTGTAGTTAGACCATTGAGAAAGGTAGATTAGCAATCTTTCAAAATTTTCAAGAAAAATCGCTGGATTACCAGAGGGCGAGTGATACACTGAGACAAAAATTACCTGTTGACTGTCAATAAAAACTGCTGCTGCTTCCAAATTAATTTCGGAACAGAACTGACTCAAGTCACAGGTTTTTACTTGTAGATTACTTTTAGTGAGAATCATCGAACCACCTCTTATATGACCAGTTCTGCAGAAAGCATTGCTGCAAAGGAAACCATCTGGAGAAGCAAAGGTTATTTCATCATTTTTAAGCCAATGCTCAGTTATGCCAATAGCTGAGATATTGTTATTTATAAGAAAACTCTCCAGAATTGAAATTTTATTTTTTAACCCTTGAATATTTAAAAATAGGAAAGATATATTTAAATTTGGATTGATATTATAATTTGAACAAGTACAAAACTTTTTATGAAAGGAAAATTGAACAGAGAAAAAGAATTAAGAATAATTAGCTTAGGTAAAAGAAAGAAACCAAACGCAGTTGAGTCAATTATCATTGTTCCGGCGGCGGTTCTCCTCTTCCTCCCGTTCTGCGCTACCTGTTGCTGCTTGCTGAGTTTGCTGCTGTTGCTGTGGCGCTTGTTGTTGTGGTGCTGGCGCTGCTGATATTGTTGCCGCCTTCCCCGTAGCCTCCTCCGCCGTAGTTCTGTCTGCGATGCTGCTCTCGGGCATAAACCCGGTGGTAAGCATCAACGCAGCAGGTGCCGCGGTGTTGCTGGCTGCGATTGCTGCTCCCCACCCATAGTGTACTGCAATCGAAAGCATGTTGGCACGCTGATACACTATGCTTTGCAGGTCCGCGTCGAAGTTCTCGTAATCTGCCAACATACTTAGGACGAATTCCACTTCGTGGTGATCTCTGCCGGTGAGTAACGGTAGTTTAGTGAGCAAGCCCGTTGCGATGAGCTTTTACCTGGTCCACGGTGGCTGGGGGGAAATTCGTCGGACAGGGCTGCAGCAGTCTTCTCCACTGGAAGTCGACCGGAGGTTTGGTAATTTTTGGCTTGAGGCTGAGGGGGCGCGCACTGAGTTGGGTTCACTTGTTGCAAGGCCATCGCGGCCACGAGAACGTTCACTGTCTGTGTGAGCTGTGTCATCTCGTTTACTTCTATCGGTTGCCTGCCGGGTGATGAACGCCGCGGCGAGTGCCTGATCCTGTTGTGAGCCTTGAGATGACATGGCTGGCTGTGGCGTTCCGTGGCTGTGTCCGTGCGGGTGATGATGGGGCTCGCTGGTGAGCGTCTTTGGACTTGTGATCCGAAGGCTGCTTTCTGGCGTTCCCTGGAACGCGATGTCGTCCTGGTGTCCCAGGTGGTATGGCGTCTGCTGGCGTGCTGCTGAGCTGAGGGCCGATTGCTGTCCCGGCGATGGAGTGCCTACAGGGGTTTCTGGTAATGCAGCAGCGGACGGGGCGAACGGGTTGCCGGAAGCCTGGCTCGATGACGAGGATGTTTCTAGTTTGCGCTCGCGTACGTACGTTGGAAACCGACGGCACACTTTTTGAGAGGCATGAAACACTGAACTAAAACTGAAAGGGCACGAACGACGCGCGATTCTATAGTTGAGTAAGTATAAAGATAAATCTATTTTCTTCAGTAGACTTTTTTCAGCATTGATTTGGCTATACCCACTCCTCGTTCAGCCAACCCGTTACTTTCGGATGGTGTGGGTTAGAAAAATAACTTTAAAATCCCATTCATTGAAAACTGTTGAACTATAACTTCCAAAAGGCATATTATCTGCAATCACTGTTGCTAGTATGCCTTATCTGGAAAACATCTTTCAATTTATCTATTATTTCCTTGCTATAATAAACCTTTTATAATAAACTTGTACTTAGTTAAAAAAATATCCTCTAAACACTTTTGAAGCAAAGTTTTATACGTGGCTTTAAACGATCCTTTCTATTCACTAGATGAGTTTTTCAATCTGTCATGTATCAATTTTTAATAAGTGTAGTGCTAATTTGTTACATATTGTCACTATTGCCCATATTGTCATATTTATTGGTCATTATTTATTTATTTGTATTGTATTTATTCATTAATCATGTAACTGGAAGTCTAATTAGTTTTTTGTGCAGGATTAACACTTCCTGCATTGAGCTGAGTACTTTCAGGCCAAGAACTTGCGTCATGCAGGCTCATAATTAGTTTTTCCCTCTGGAACATTATAAAACCCTTTTGTAAAATTCAAATACAAACCGTTATTAATGTTTACATATTTGATTCAATTATTATACATGCTAAAAATCCTCATTTGATCCAAAACATATCACATAAATAAATACCAAGAAATAAGTCAAATGCAGCTATTAACTTTTATAGATTAGCTAAAACTCTAAACAGCCATATACAGTCATTTCTTTAAAATGTATAATAAACTTGTACGCTTAGTTAAAAATATTCTAAACAGTTTTGAAACAAAGTTTTATCGTGGCTTTTAAATGATCCTTTCTATTCACTAGATGAGTTTTTCAATCTGTCATGTATCAATTTTAATAAGTGTAGTGCTAATTGTACATATTAGTCATTATTAATTTATTTGTCATCATTTAGTGGTCATTATTTATTTATTTGTCTTGTATTTATCTGTCTTGTATCGTGCACTTGGAAGTCTAATTAGTTTTTTTTGAGAGGATTTTCCCATGGAGCTGAGTACTTTCAGGCCAAGAACTCGTCGTGCAGGCTCATAATTAGTTTTTCACCCCTCTTGGACCATTATAAACCCCTTTTTGTAAAATTGCAAATACATAACCGTTATTAATGTTTATATTTGATTCACTATTATACATGCTAAAATATCCTCATTTGATCCAAAACATATCACATAAATATAACACAAGAAATAAGTCAAATGCAGCTATTAACTTTATAGATTAGCTAGCCAGTAAAGCTTTGCCAGTACCTGACAGGCTCTTCTTTTGCACCTACAGAATACATGATGAATCGATCGTTGTTGGTATGTTAACAGCAAAACGCCCCTTGCCTGTGCCAAACATTTTTCTACCACTCATTCCGAACCCCTCAAATTTCGTAACCCCATAGAAAACAAATAAAACACTAATACTAATTAACAATAAACACACAACACTACCGCCTGGACATACACGCCGAGATTAAATGGGAATGAGAGTGATGAATGGACCAACCAAATTATAAGGATAGGGGAAATATGTTTTATAAATATTCTCTGAAATTTCTTCTCGGTGAATTTATTTTGCCGGAAGTTCCCTCGAGAAAAGTCTATCTTCTGCCTCTCTATCCTGCTCATCCTGTTCCGTTTTGCTAAACTCAACTATACGTTCACGGATTTTAAAATTAAGCCTTGCAAACACACATGGGCAGGGTTTAGATTTGATATTTTGGGAAAATGGAATAATTGTCTTTAAAATTAGATATCAATAGGTTTTATTTGATAAGTGGCAGTTTTAGCTTCCGTTTACATAGGCTTTTTTACGCGCCCTCATGAGGATAACGCAATTTAATTTGTTTTTCACTGACTTGTACAATGTGGCAAAAAATTACGGTCACCCAAAATGAGAATGGTTTTGGAACAGTGGTGGCCCAAGTAGCACAAAACAGTTTGCCCGATGTTGGCTCATTGCATTGCCTTGTCCAACGGTTGGCCTGCTGTTGTAAATGTCCGCCAACTCAAAGATAACCCAACCTACCATATCCCAACATTAAGTCAACGTACCTTTCCAGTTGGCAAAGACTGATGGCCCAACCCACCATATCCCAACATTGGGCCAACGTACATTAAAATTAATGGCTGAGGAAAATAATCGGAAATAGGCAATTTAATAGAGTTGTGTTAGTATGTATTTTCAAGGCTCATAGACAAATCGTTTGTAGGGGCTGTTCGTTGCATGGAGCTGAGTACTTTCAGGCCAAGAACTTGCGTCATGCAGGCTCATAATTAGTTTCCCCTTCTTGGAACATTATAAACCCTTTTTGTAAAATTGCAAATACAAACCGTTATTAATGTTACATATTTGATTCACTATTATACATGCTGAAAAATCCTTATTTGATCCAAAACATATCACATAAATATAACACAAGAAATAAGTGAAATGCAGCTATTAACTTTTATAGATTAGCTAAAAACTCTAAACAGCCATACAGTCATTTCTTTAAAATTTATAATAAACTTGTACTCTTAGTTAAAAAATATCCTCTAAACACTTTTGAAACAAAGTTTTAGTCGTGGCTTCTAAACGATCCTTTCTATTCACTAGATGAGTTTTTCAATCTGTCATGTATCAATTTTAATAAGTGTAGTGCTATTTGTACATATTGTCATTATTAATTTATTTGTCATCATTTATTGTTCATTATTTATTTATTTGTCTTGTATTTACCTGTCTTGTATCATGAAACTGGAAGTTCATTAGTTTTTTGCAGGATTAATACTTCCCCATCCTACTGCCATTTCTATAGAAGATAATAAATACCATTTCTATAAATAGATTGGAAGTAGGCAAAATAAGCAGATTTGATATAATTTTGATTAATACATTGAATTAATTTGTTATGAGAAAGATTTCACTCTAGACAAATCCTAGAAGGAAAATATATACCGAGGAACTTAACACTGTCCAGATAGCCCTCAGACTCGTCTAACTCGCTGGGTCTAAGGGTAAACACTATTTTGAGTTTTATCTTTATTTAAAAAGAAGTTTAAACCAATTTGAGGCTTCATTTATTGAGTTTTGGGCTAGAATTTTAAGTTGGTTTAAATCTTGATGACAATCTAGAAAAGTGATGTCATCAGCATACAGAAAGGCTTAACTGGATATACAATTGGGAAGGACATTAATACATATAAATAATGGTCCCAGGACTTATCTTGGGTATGTCTAATTCTTGTGACCATTCCGTCGATACAAACGTTTTGTTTTCTGTTATTTAGATATGATTCAAAAAATGAAAGTGGGGTCTCTGTTATACCATAGAACCTCAACTTCATTAGTAGGTCTTCATGGTCCTCACAGTCGAAAGCCTTACTCAGGTCACAGAAGGTTGCCTGAGCAAGGACCTTTCTCTCAAATACCATCGAAACCTCATTAAGCAGTTTGTCTATTGCATCAAACGTACTTTTACCTTTCCTAAATCAAAATTGTGAAATACTAAAAAGTTGTTATTAAAAAAAAAAAACAGTTAGGTTGATCAAAAACTAAAATTTCAAATAATTTGGAGATAACAGGAGCAATGCTTATAGGGCGGTAGCTTTCGGGAGTATCTTTCTTGCCTTTTAAATATTGGACACATAAGAGATTTTAGTTCATTGGGAACCTTCAAGGAGACAGAAATTGAAACAGTATGATGAGGGTTCAGCCAATTTAGTAATGACCTTTTGAGCAAGCAGTTTGACATGATATAAATATCGTTACTGTCTGAGTTTTTTCAATCTTTTTTTAATATTATTATCTTATTTGAGTGATAGGAGTTTTTTTGACAAAAAGGTTTGAGTTGTACACATTGCCGCCAATCTGTCTCTTAATGTTTTCAACTGACTCAATAAAAAAAAGTATTAAATGTATCTGGAGAAATTTTAGGTGGCTTAGATTCAGTTATACAGTTGCTACTAGTCTTAATTACTTGCCAGGGAGTTTTACATTTATTAGAACTGTTTTCTATAATATTGGTGTTATACTCTACTTTAGCGTTTTTAATTGACTGCTTGTACTGATTTTTTAAATTATAGTAGACATAGTTTCAGCTGAGACTTCTTCATTACTTTTAATTATTTTATCTAGAAAGATCAGATTATCTTTCATATTTCAATTCATTACTGTACCAGCTATTTTTCTTTTGTTTTACAACTTTTATTCTTAAACTTAACAATTTTGAAAAGTAGGAGATGTTATCTCTTAGTATCTTAAAAACAACTTTACAAACACTATCTGCAGTTAAATTTACATGATCAAATACATTTGCCCAGTCATGAAAACCGAGTCTGTCAACTAAGCAGCTAACTGATTTTTTGGAAGGACTAGTTTAAAAGAGTTGAGAGCAGCTCCTCGGTGTAAGTCTGATTCTAAATTTAAGGACAGGCTTAATAACAATCCGTTGTGGTCGGAAAAGGGAAACATTTTGCAACCATTTCCAAATTTTTACATTATTAATGAGAACATTAACCAGGCAGTTGTTGCCTGTTTGACCAAAGTGATTGCAAAATTTAAATTATGCTACCGCAGAATGTTGTGGAATTGCTTTGAGAGGGAGTTGTTTTGAGTGAGGTCAAAGTTTTTATTAAAATATCCTCTAATCTCTATTTATACTTAGGGTAAGTCTAGGAAATATTGTTTTTAAATTTAACATGTCTGGAAAAATATTTTAAAGGGGAAGACTTTAAAGAAATATTTGTTGTCTGTTATTATAACATTTTTATTATTTTAAGATTAGACATAGGCCTAACATCTATTGTGCCCAATGTTTTAGTCTTAAAATAGACAGGAGGCTAGTTTGAAAATAAACAAACCCATTCGTTGTTTGGATTTTTAAGTGCATTTTGATTAGCAACACAGTGTTAATGTTATTACTGTATATTGATGAAACTTTAGGTCGACTTTCTCTTCAAAATCTTGTAAAGATGCACGAATCAAGTTCATGATCGCACCCACTCTTTCAATGTTTCTTCTGTTCTTACTGTTCGTCTTGCTCCCATTTTCTTCTTCATGACACTGCCCGCTTCATTAAAGTTTTTTACCCACAATAAGATCAGATTACGTCTTGGCATCGTTCCTCGGTGAGGAATTGAGAATTGACGCCGAAAATCCCGAAGAGTTTGAGTAATAGACTCATTATTTGCAAAAAATCTTCTCACTGCAAAAACACGATGTTCTGTCAACCAAACCATTTTGCGTTGTTATGGTAAACAAAGAAACAACAACTGTATTTGTTGAAAACATATGATCTCAAAAAAATCCCCCTTGTTGTGAACATATTGCCAACTGCGCATCACTGCCAGGTTAAAATAAAGTAGTACTATACCAATTAAAACATCAAAGTTCACTGGATGACCCTGTACAATGTTTATATGGAATACAAGTAATTACAGATTTAGCCAAAGCAAAGGGTCTATAAGACTGTAAGCCTGATCGCTGCTTGCCCTCACAAGCCATGGTTTTGGTCAGAAAAAGGGTGTAAAGGTTGCAGGGAAGACGATGCAATATATTATATAATTTACCGTTTTGCATTCGACAGCGAGAATTCCATTTGCAACATCAGGACTTGCTTATGCGGTATACTTCAAAGACAACGATTATTTGACAAGTTAGCAAAATATTGGATATTTCATTATAATTTTTGTTTTCTTCTATTAATAGGTATTTTCTTAGTCCCCTTTGGCTATAAGAGTGAAAAATGTCATTATATGCCTGTAAATATCCAAATTTTTGGATGTGGCCGTGACATTGCATCCTTGAGTTCGTCCAATAAAAAATGACTGTGGACCAATTCCTAAAAACCCAAAAAGGTCAAAAACGGTAATTACTGATTTAGAAACATGTGCATTCATACAAATATTAAAACCGGTTACTTAACCATTGAATGTACACTTATAGTAAGAATTTGTGACAAAATTGTGTAAAGTTAAAACAAATGAAATGTTCAAACCTGTATTGTACTTAACATTTAAAACGAAATATATAATTTCAATTTACATGTCCACAATACAAGAAATCGAGTTTATTCAGCCATCGAACAAAAACAGTAATAGGCTGTCATACGTAAGTGCATATTTTAGGTTTATTAACAATCTTCTTTTCGTACAGTCAAAATATACATACGGTAATAAAACTAATATCATACCATGCAGCAAAAAAGTCACACCACGCGATGAGTTAATAAACAAACCATGTAATAAAAAAATGAATGTACCTGAAAACATTACACGTAACACAATATTTCTTGGTGGTTGGCTTCAAGAAACTACTTTACACTGTAGAAAGGGTTATTTACTAACCAACACTGGAGAGTGCTCTCAAGTCTGGGCCTTTGTAGGTTTCTTACTTGTTCTGGGATTGTATAGTAAAACCTTATAACTCATACATAAACTATAATAGTTACCTGTCACCCTCGCTCGGCACATAGTCAAGAAAGAGACGTATGGGTTCTCCATCTTGTAGTAGCTGCTCCGTTGCGTATTGCCGAATGCAGTTGTAACCTTCAACAACATCACAGGCCAACATCTTATATATCCGTTTACTGGTTGTCCCTCAAGAGGTTTGAGAGGCCAAGCCTTTTATCACTTTTGTTTATTGCCTAAAATTGAGCGGTGTTAATAAAATAAACTGAAACATAAAAATATGCAAACAAACAAGGTATTTTGGAATTATTATTTTGTCATATTTTGAAAAGAAAAAAAGCTCCTACATCTGGGTATTGTACTCAAATATTTCTTTCGTTATCCATAAGAAAATTATAATTTAATATGACTTTTCAATCCAATTCACTTTCCATTAGGGAATGTGTAGCTTATTTTAGAAATAAACCAACAAACCTATTCAGCAACATTGCAATTTGGGCTCAACCTCCTCTGACTCCCCAACATCAAAGTCAAAGTCGATTGAGATATACAAAGGCATATTACAAGCTACTGAAAGTTGACAAGTTTATAATGTATATTGTTTATAAAAACATTAGTTTCAGGGATCGTAATACATTTATTTTTCTAGTAGATACTTCAATAGATTTTACTAGCAGATATTAGTGCTGTGAAACCGGCAATCAACAACTGTTGTCTCAGGTCAGTAGTTCCGCAGAGCGTTCTGCAGAGCATGTTCAAAATCCCCTGATAATTCCCTGAGGCTGCAGCAGCTGTATGTGCTGGCACACGCAGGAAAATACAGGTTCATGTAGAGTTTGTGTTTTCCTTGACATGAGCACACTAACTAAGGGAAAAGCCTGTAAACATTTTAACTTTAAACTATAGCACCTAATTTACAAACAAAGATAGTACTACAATAAAAACAAGGTTGACAATTTCTTATTAAAATGGTAAGAAATCAATATTGGAATTAAACATTGGATGAGGGCTATCAGTGTTAATTGATATGGTTATTACTTTTTAATATAATTGTAAGGCAGTTTTGTACTAGCCATTGAGTTGGAAATTTAAGTGAATAATTTATACTATCCATTATATAAATTACAACTTGGAGCTGTTACGTGGTTGAATTGATATGACCACATTACCTGGTTTACATTAGTCGAGTTGGTGCGAGTGGAAGAGGCGAGTTAGTACTCGTCGTCTACATGACCAGTGTAGACAAATGGGCGAGTCGAGTGATGGGTGAGTAGAACTGTCAGGTCAGCTGGAGGGCGAGGTCGAGTGGCTGTCCCGAGAAGACAGCCACTAGGCCGAGCCCCAGTACTCGGTTTTCCCAAACGGCTGTCCCGCGAAGACAGCCACTAGGCCGAGCCCCAGTACTCGGTTTTCCCCACCACTACCTGCTACTAGACTCGCCCAGCTATTCACCCTGTGTGAACAGTCAACTTGTCAAACAAGTGACAGTGACCGTGTAACTTGTGTTGCCCCACTGCGGACTTTACATTTTATACAGTTTTTAATTTTTTAAGAATGAAGTGGTCGGAGGAAGAATCTGTTAAAGTTGTGGAATTGTATAGGGACAGTGAATGTTTGTGGAGCGTTGCTAGTCCGTTGTACAAAGATAAAGATTTGCGTTCAAAGGTTATCGAAGGTTGATGAACAGGGGATGTAGGGTCCCACACATTTGGGATGAATTTTGATATTGCTGCCTTTGAAACTCATGACTGCCTCAGAACATGTGTTGAAGAGATTTAAACCGGTTTTCAGTAGCCAGGAAAGACAAAGTTATTTCTAATTTTAACTTTGCAGTCTCTCATCTGGGTGTCATTTTTAGAAACTTTAGGACCTACTAATTCAAATAGAGATTGAAATCTAAGACATGTACTCCTTTGTATCTTCAACTACCAGCTCTAATAGTAAGATAACAGCCGAATCCACTCTCTCACCCAAATACATTTCTCTCTATTATTTTCTTCTTTCAGAGCCGCATCAACCTCTTCTAACAACAAGTCATTTTCTTATACATTTTCTAAGGGCTTCTCTGTGCTCAACACGGGCAATTTTACAACTGGGTACTCGCCCAAAAAGCGGTTGATTTGAATCTGCTGTGTGAACTAGCTGTTCTAAAACCGAGCGAGCAGAACTTGACCGCAAACTCGGCCTAGCTAGCTCGATACTACACGAGTTATTTGATTTGATTGGTTTTGAGTTCAGCGATATGACTTTCAAAACGATCAACTGAACTTCAACCATTTCTCTTATAACCAATTAGAACATTAAGCAATGCCAGATTTACAAACTAACACTTTTGAACTAAAACCAACTAATATTTAAAGCAACGAAAAAAGGCAATTTAGAATTTCGTTTATGAAAATAACCAGAAAACTCTACATCCCAAATTAAAAGATTAATTTAAGTTTACCTGTAAAATGCTCGTGGCCCTTCTGGTTCTTTCGTGAAGAACCTGGCAACGCTCATCCTCCTTGGCGTCGTCCTCCGGAGCGGCGGGAATAGCGAAGGCCTGACAGGAGTTTTTGGGTATTCTTGTCCAAACTACATGGTTAAAACTTTCGTTGACGTTTTAAGTGGTGTTGTGGAGGCACTTTTTCAGTAAACCTGGGTCCAGTGCTTTAAATGTAGGTTTGATGGCACCCATTATGGCTAGAGGTAGATTCATTTTATGGGTGTATGTTTTTTTCTATGGTTAGGCTTTTGTAAATTCCATCTTGAGGATGTTCAGAGGTCCGGAACTGCATCTCCATTTAAATCTAATCCACTCCTCCACTCCTACTCTTTCTCCATGTAATGTACTTCTGCTTAGACCAACTGCTTCCGCCCTCGTGCCGTTACTGGCCCGAGCGCGGGGACGCCCATCTCCTCAAGATCCAGAAATCACACAGAAATTCACACAAAATCATTTCATTTATTCGGCCTCTGGCTCCGAGTCCACTCCGACTCCTCAAACAACACAACTTACAAAACAACTAAATCCTTAAATCAACTTAACTACTCCACCAGTCTCCATCTTACCCTACTTTCCAACTCATACTTACCTACCCTTCTTCCTCAAGCCACCATACTGTTTGCCAGACCTACCACTTTCGCCTTTTTCCATTCAAGGAACTCCTGGTGCAGGAGGCAGGCGTCGGACTGTGCCCTGTGCTACCCTCCCACCCTCTTGCCCTGCACCCCACACACCTCAACTCCTCCGCAGTACAGTAGCTAAAATCCGAGATTGAACATTAAAGGGAAGGACTAAACAATTACTAATAAACTACTTCTAATAAACCGTGGCATGCCCTCCTCCACATCACCTGCATACTACCTCCGCCTCACACGTAGCCTGCCCGTGTCCGTACCCCTGACACCTCCAGCACGAGTCTACCTTGACGTGGACCCCATACCGGAGGGTCAGGCCGAAGATGGACAACTTCTTCGATCCAGCGCCCGCCAACTTCACAAACATTAAGGCTGGCAGACGCCAGATGGTACTTTCCCTAACCTCCACTCCACGTACCCGTCCCACCTTCCTCGCCAAGCTCGAAATGCCAGTCTCTAACCCAAATCTTCCCATATTCTTTCAAATTTCCCTTCTCACTGCTGCCTCTTCCAACCCCACGAGACAGTCGTGGATGACCACGCAGAAGTCTCGTTCCGTACCGCTTCCGGCCATCCTTTCCATCTCCCGATCGTCCACGACTGTCCCTGGGGCCTCTTTCTTCACCTTCGCCACCCAACTTTCCTTCCAACCACCTTCTGCCACTCCACCACCTTTCCATCCCCACTCGTCCCTGCTTTACCCACCTACATTTCAACCTTAGCCGGCCCTACCACCGCCATCTATCTACCTATCTTTCCCTACCACATAATTCTCGCTACGCCCTATCACTCCCATCGCACCACTCACCATATGCGCATGGAACCTTACCATCCCTAACCTCACCCCACCTTACTCTGGAGCGAGTTATAGCCCCCTGGTGTTAGCTCACCTCCTAAGAGGATATATCCAGAACCGGGTGGCCTCAAAAGGCCAGACCCCACCAGGCTGGTACTTAGAGTTCACCGAGTTACGCTCCGTGGTCTGCATCCACTCGGCCCCTGGGATCCCACCTTGTCGCCGCACGCCAGAGGTCGGAGGCTAACCCTTCCCCTGACGCCGACTGGTCCCCTTAATAAAATAATAGGTGTGTTTGGCCCTTGCAGTAAGTTAAGAAGTTCTTCGATAACATTCTGCAGCTTTCTTAAGACATTTCAGTTGTCAAAATTAAAATTCTTACTTCAAGGCCACTAATAAGCAGCAAATTGCTGCAATGGTTGAACGACATTTCGACGTCAAAACTAATGGTTCATATAAGCTGTTGTCAACTTCCCTGTAAATACACACTCACAAGTGCTGAAGTGCAGTTCAAATGTCAGATGTGCCATGCGAGACGTGAGTCAGCAAACAGACAGATTGGTTTGGGCCGAAGCCCAAAAGAGCCCACCTCCACCCCACTGAGTCGGCCGAGGAGTGGCCTTTTCACAGTGGCTTTTTCAGTCGTTTCGCCCAACCAGATTAACCAACGTACCTGGTTTTGGGTCCGGAAAATCTTCGTCACCAATCTGCCCTCCTTCCCAGCCGAGTGCCCCAACAGGGAACCCTCGCCTGTATCATCGGAGACTCATCCGAACACTTCGTCCCACCACTTGACCTCCCTACCTCACTCCATTTCCCGTCATCATTCTCCGTGACACTCTTTCCCCATACACATCCTTCACTCTTTGACTTCACTCCTTCATCTCATCCCATCCTCCTACCAATCATACATTCCCATTCCTCACTCTTCCATCTTACACTCACCATCTCTCACCTTATCCTTACTCCTTTCCCCCTACTACTCCACCCATACCTCACACCTTCCTTTCATGTTTCCTTTTTGCAGTAAACGTTGAGTCTGGCTTTTTAAAATATGTTTTATGAAAAAACTAAATTCATGAAATTTTGGACTTACCTTTCTGCAGTTAGCGATTCATTTCTTCTTCAGTCATTAGCAGATTTTCTTTCACTGCCGATTCAACAGCTTTAACCCTGAGAAGATTGTTGTATGGCAAAAACTTCATTGGAGGTTGCGGTAGATTCATTACACCACACAAAGTTCTCCCAGCCGACAACTCTTTACCAATACATCTTAAGCCATACACCAATCTTACGTTTACATCATAAAAAGATTTGTTTACCTCTTCAATTCTGGTTTGTCTGGAAGAGCAAAACTTGTTACTAAAACCACAATTAGAACAGTATAGTTCCAGACTGGAAGCCAACCCGCTTATGCTTGTCCATCGAATTTGAAGTCCATATTTGCAAAGGGAAGCGCCCAATAATTTTTCTGACAATATATTGAGGTAGACAATTTCGTTTCTGTAGTTTAAATATATCTCCAATTTGAAAGGGTTCAACAGTTTTCATAGGTTTTAGTATACTGATGGCCAACATAAAATAACATAGTACTGTAATAGCAAGTTTCATCAAATTCGGATGAAATTTGCTACAGCGAAAGCATTCAAATCGCTTGTTTGGTAAAACCTCCCATTTAAAATGGTGTTCAGATTTTCCTGTCATCAAACTTGACTGGGATATTTACAAAAGGAACATTTGCACAACTTTTTATGAAAATCGGACGAAAATGTGACTTATTAAGAGACTACACATATGTATATATATATAATTCCATACGTATATTAAGTTTTGAAACATGTGTTCTGGGTTCAGAATTAGTGCACATTTCATAGTCCCAGGTTTGTATCTTACCTCGCTGACTGTGTAAATAAATATAGTATTTTTACAAAGGTAATTCATTAAACGTTTTAATACCAAGATAAAATTCCCAGTTAGCAGTGTTAGGCGAGCAAAAAAGGACAAAACCTCACCAAAGTCATTGTGACATAAGGGAAGTGTGCATAGTCTTGGCAAACGGTCTTTAATCCTATTATCCGAAGTACCTTTGCAGGATGAGTGTGGCTACAGCCGGTGAGAATTCAGTGCCAGTCTGCATGTTAAGGAGGCACACAGGAATAACGCCCCAGTCGAGGAGGAAAGCTATCACGTCTTGATCTTCAGACTGTAACATTAAGATTAAGAAATACAATTGACAGAACATGAGAATTTATTTTAAGAAGAACAGTATCTTCTTAACAAGCTCACAGGTCCATCCTTAGCCGTAAAAGGGACGGTGGGTTGCCCAAGTCCTCTCAAAAGGCACCAGACTTCTCATTCAAATAATCCTTTCGTAAATTATGTTTAATTATCAATTCAAATATCTTTATTGAATAAAGTACATGTATGCACATTTCAAACATCATAATAATATATAGAAGTAATAAATAATGAAAACAATATTATGGACATTTTAGTCAAATAAATAATAGGCTAGTTACGTTAATAGAGATATAATTCACATAAATACATTAAATTGTTACATTAACATTTAATTTAGTTTATCCCCTAAACAGGCAACCAACTTACTTTGTTCAGCCAGACAGAAACCCCTGAACACTATAAGCCTCTTTATCAATGAGGTAGTTTTTAGACGCCTAAGAAAATGTTTTCTCTTGCATAATTTTAATTCTCGGTTTTAAGCATTAAAAATAGTAGCTCCAGCGCACGCCGTGTCTCTTTGGCAGATAGCCAAGGGATGTCTGGGCAATGGCATTAAAATACCTTTGGCCAGAACAAACAGAGTGAACCCCTTTGGGGGAAACTAACATCCAAGACCAAAATAACATTAAAATTCTCTGAAATGTTTGGAATACATTTCAATATTCGAATATAAATATTGAAGCACTAAAAACTGAAAGGGCAAAAAAGGTAAGTTTAAAAACTAAAAAACATTATATATTTCGGTTTGAACCGTCTTCAGTAATACATCTTAGAAGCTAGTGTGTATAGTCAGAGGGAGGGCTCTACCGGGAGTGTGGAGCAACCCAACAATAAGGTGGGTCCGGGGCTCCCCACGGAAAGCTTTGTAAATTTAGTGCTAAAATAACGTATTTTGAAGCATTTTCGACCTTAATTTTTAACTGCAGTATTGATAGAAAACTTATAAAAACATTTGCATAAGCCTTTATTGATGGCGCCTGCTAAAGTTTGAGACAATCCCAGAACGCTGAAGTTCTTCTGGCCTTTTCCTCCCACCCACGAAAATTGGTTTCTCACATACAATCATTTATAATCATTTATAGGGTTTGCATTAGCAGGAACACGCAATTTCTGGTGTCACTACCGCCATTTTTTTCAACTCTACGATCTGTTTGACATACCACATTTCGTATATGAACAAATAAGCTGTTTGAGTAATCAAATACTCAAATTTTCATGTTTAAAATTGGTTTGTACATATAAAGTAACTAATAGCCTATTATAATTATGAAGAAAATCTAAAACAATATTTGTGCAAAATTTGTAGGCAATGCTAATACTTTCCAAGTTTGAAGTTAAAACTTAATTCAACACACATGATGGCTAAGCCGTTGTCTTCAACATAAATAAAATAAACATTTTAAACACATGTTTATTTTAAACATATTTTAATTTGGCAATTATTTCATATTATGCAAATACGTCAAGGGTCTGCAAAATCGAATGAGTAAAAGAAACACGTTGCTGGATCAAGAAAAATTAATTAAGCTTTCAATTGACAGAGTTTGCATAACATTAATATTACTTACAGCAAACTGCCTGAATCTTTTGTCAGACAGCTTTCTTTCAAAGTCTAACAGACCTTCTTCATTCATTGATAAGAGGAAGTTGGTCGAGATTGAAGTATTCCCAGTTGTCCTCAACCTCTTCAATTCTAACAACATTTCATGTTGCGTTTCCAAAACTTAAGTTAGAGTTGCTTTGAGTTGCTCTGCGAAGGCTTTTCTGACGTTTAGTTTAAATGCAGAAACAAAACACAAATAAAGTTACATTGATCAATATTATTCCGAATTTAAACAAACCGGAGAGTTTTCTGGTAGCTTTCAGAAGTACAATGATAAATACGATAACACTAACTGGCCAAGACCTAACTGACCGGCTTAACAGTGACTGGACAAGATAATGATAGATAAGTATTTTTACCAACATCTTCAACGGGAGAATGTGAAACCAGAGGCGTATTCTGGCCAAATAAGCTTTTCCTAGGATTAGTTCTTTTTAGGGTTGGAATGGAACTTGAAGATGGGAAATCTGCAGTTATTTGGTGGTGTTGTGAGGCTTTTCTTTTGAAGTGGCAATTTAACTGGATTTTGGGTAGGCAAAATAATTTTTCAGTCCTGGGGACCAAAGGAAATTGTGTGATCTTTTCTATAAAATCTACCTACCTTTCAGGTTGCATGCATATTAATGATGCTGAACGTAAACGAACCACTGTAGGAGAGAAAAATAAAGAGAGGATTCGATGTGCTCACAGCCTTGCTTTGGCCTTGGCTGTTCATGTTTTACTACTACAGGTTTAACAGAGCTGTTTGCTGCGCTCATAGCCTCAGATTTACACGTTCTTTGACTGCAAGTTTAAGTGCATATTATAAAGAGAACACACAATTGAAATTTTATTCAAATCGGACTATTCATCGCTTTCTCCTGTAATAGCAAAAATATGCTGCCAATTTGAAAGGGTTCAACAGTTTTTAGTACACTGATGGCTAACATAAAAATACATAGTAATTACAAAATTAGTTTCATCAAATTCTGCAATTTTACTGCAGCGAAAGCAATCAAACCGCTTATTTGGTAAAACCTCCCATTTAAAATGTTGTTCAGATTTTCCTGTCAAGAAACTTGACTGGGATATTTACAAAAGGAACATTTGCACAACTTTTTATGAAAATCGGACGAAAATGTGACCTATTCAGATACTACACATTATTATATCCATAATTCCATACGTATATTAAGTTTTGAAAAATGTGTTCTGGAGTCAGAATTAGTGCACATTTCATAGTCCCAGGTTTGGATCTTACCTCGCTGACTGTGTAAATAAATATAGTATTTTTACAAAGGTAATTCATTAAACGTGTTGATACCAAGATAAAATTCCCAGTTAGCAGTGTTAGACGAGCAAAAATGAACAAAACCTGACCAAAATCATTGTGACATAGTGTCGAAGTGTTCATAGTCTTGGCAAACGGTCTTTAATCATATTATCCTTGAAGTATCTTTTACAGAATGAGCGTAGCTAGAGCCACTGAGAATTCAGTGCCAGTCTGCATGTTAAGGAGGCACACTGGAATAACGCCAGAGTCGAGGAGGAAAGCTATCACGTCTTGATCTTCAGACTGTAACATTAAGACAAAGAAATACAATTGACAGAACATGAGAATTTATTTTAAGAAGAACAGTATCTTCTTAACAAGCTCACAGGTCCATCCTTAGCCGTAAAAGGGACGGTGGGTAGCCCAAGTCCTCTAAAAAGGCACCAGACCTCTTATTCACTTAATCCTTTCGGAAATTATGTTTAATTATCAATTCAAAAGTCTTTTTTGAATAAAGTACATGTATGCACATCTCAAACGTCAAAATAATAAATAGAAGTAATAAATAATGAAAACAATTATGGACATTAGTGTCTTATATCAATAAATAAATAATAGGCTAGCTACATTAATAGACATATAATTCACATAAATACATTGAATTGTTACATTTACATTTAATTTAGTTTATCCCCTAAACAGGCAGCCAACTTTTTTTGTTCAGCCAGACAGGAGCCCCTGAACGCTATAAGCCTCTTTATCAATGAGGTAGTTTTTTAGACGCCTTGCATAATTTTAATTCTCGGGATTGAGCGTTAAAAAATATAGCTCCAGCGCACGCCGTGTCTCTTTGGGAGATAGCCCAGGGATGTCTGGGCAATGGCATTAAAATATCTTTGGCCAGAACAAACGGAGTGAACCCCTTTGGGGGAAACTAACATCCAAGACCAAAATAACATTAAAATTCTCTGAAATGTTTGGAATACATTTCAATATTCGAATATAAATATTGAAGCACTAAAAACTGAAAGGGCAAAAAAGTTTAAAAACTAAAAAACATTATATATTTCGGTTTGAACCGTCTTCAGTAATACGTCTTAGCAGCTAGTGTGTATAGTCAGAGGGAGGGCTCTACCGGGAGTGTGGAGCACCCCAACAATAAGGTGCGTCCGGGGGCTCTCCCACGGAAAGTTTTGTAAATCTAATGCTAAAATAACGTATTTTGAAGCATTTTCGACCTTAATTTTAACTGCAGTATTGATAGAAAACTTATAAACACATTTGCATAAGCCTTTATTGATGGCGCCTGCTAAAGTTTGAGACAATCCCAGAACGCTGAAGTTCTTCTGGCCTTTTCCTCCCACCCACGAAAATTGGTTTCTCACATAATCATTTAGAGGGTTTGCATTAGCAGGAACACGCAATTTCTGGTGTCACTACCGCCATTTTTCAACTCTACGATCTGTTTGACATACCACATTTCGTATATGAACAAATAAGCTGTTTGAGTAATCAAATACTCAAATTTTCATGTTTAAAAATTGGTTTGTACATATAAAGTAACTAATAGCCTATTATAATTATGAAGAAAATCTAAAACAATATTTGTGCAAAATTTGTAGGCAATGCTAATACTTTCCAAGTTTGAAGTTAAAACTTAATTCAACACACATGATGGCTAAGCCGTTGTCTTCAACATAAATAAAATAAACATTTTAAACACATGTTTATTTTAAACATATTTTAATTTGGCAATTATTTCATATTATGCAAATACGTCAAGGGTCTGCAAAATCGAATGAGTAAAAGAAACACGTTGCTGGATCAAGAAAATTTAATTAAGCTTTCAATTGACAGAGTTTGCATAACATTAATATTACTTACAGCAAACTGCCTGAATCTTTTGTCAGACAGCTTTCTTTCAAAGTCTAACAGACCTTCTTCATTCATTGATAAGAGGAAGTTGGTCGAGATTGAAGTATTCCCAGTTGTCCTCAACCTCTTCAATTCTAACAACATTTCATGTTGCGTTTCCAAACTTAAGTTAGAGTTGCTTTTGTTGCTCTAAGCTTTTCTGACGTTTAGTTTAAATGCAGAAACAAAACACAAATAAAGTTACATTGATCAATATTATTCCGAATTTAAACAAACCGGAGAGTTTTCTGGTAGCTTTCAAGTACAATGATAAATACGGTAACACTAACTGGCCAAGACCTAACTGACCGGCTTAACAGTGACTGGACAAGATAATGATTGATAAGTATTTTTACCAACATCTTCAACGGGAGAATGTGAAACCAAGCGTATTCTGGCCAAATAAGCTTTTCCTAGGATTAGTTCTTTTAGGGTTGAATGGAACTTGAAGATGGGAAATCTGCAGTTATTTGGTGGTGTTGTGAGGCTTTTCTTTGAAGTGGCAATTTAACTGGATTTGGGTAGGCAAAATAATTTTTCAGTCCTGGGGACCAAAGGAAATTGTGTGATCTTTCTATAAAATCTACCTACCTTTCAGGTTGCGCATATTAATGATGCTGAACGTAAACGTACCACTGAAGGAGAGACAAAAAAGAGAGATTCGATGTGCCCACAGCCTTGCTTTGGCCTTGGCTGTTCATGTTTTACTACCACAGGTTTAACAGAGCTGTTTGCTGCGCTCATAGCCTCAGATTTACACGTTCTTTGACTGCAAGTTTAAGTGCATATTATAAAGAGAACACACAATTGAAATTTTATTCAAATCGGACTATTCATCGTTTTCTTCTGTAATAGCAAAAATATGCCGCCAATTTGAAAGTGTTCAACAGTTTTCATAGGTTTTAGTACACTGATGGCTAACATAAAAATACATAGTTATTACAAAATTAGTTTCATCAAATTCGGATCCAATTTACTGCAGAGAAATTATTCAAAACGCTTATTTGGTAAAACCTCCACTTTGAAATTGGTGGTCAGATTTTCTTGTGAGCAAACTTGACTGGGATATTTACAAAAGGAACATTTGCACAACTTTTTATGAAAATCGGACGAAAATGTGACCTATTGAGATACTACACATTATTATATCCATAATTCCATACGTATATTAAGTTTTGAAAAATGTGTTCTGGAGTCAGAATTAGTGCACATTTCATAGTCCCAGGTTTGGATCTTACCTCGCTGACTGTGTAAATAAATATAGTATTTTTACAAAGGTAATTCATTAAACGTTTTGATACCAAGATAAAATTCCCAGTTAGCAGTGTTAGACGAGCAAAAATGAACAACACCTGACCAAAATCATTGTGACATAGTGTCGAAGTGTTCATAGTCTTGGCAAACGGTCTTCAATCATATTATCCTTGAAGTATCTTTTGCAGAATGAATGTAGCTAGAGCCACTGAGAATTCAGTGCCAGTCTGCATGTTAAGGAGGCACACTGGAATAACGCCAGAGTCGAGGAGGAAAGCTATCACGTCTTGATCTTCAGACTGTAACATTAAGACAAAGAAATACAATTGACAGAACATGAGAATTTATTTTAAGAAGAACAGTATCTTCTTAACAAGCTCACAGGTCCATCCTTAGCCGTAAAAGGGACGGTGGGTAGCCCAAGTCCTCTAAAAAGGCACCAGACCTCTCATTCACCTAATCCTTTCGGAAATTATGTTTAATCATCAATTCAAAAGTCTTTTTTGAATAAAGTACATGTACGAGTATGACATCTCAAACGTCAAAATAATAAATAGAAGTAATAAATATCGAAAACAATTATGGACATTTGTGTCTTATATCAATAAATAAATAATAGGCTAGTTACATTAATAGACATATAATTTACATAAATACATTAAATTGTTACATTTACATTTAATTTTGTTCATCCCCTAAACAGGCAACCAAAACCAAAACCACGCATTTAAATCACATATGAATTTATTTTTCAAGAGTATTAGGTGTTGGTTGTGTGTTTTCAACGTTTTAAAGGGAGGTGATTTAAGCTGTGCAACTGGAAACTATGTTTACCCTTGATGGACCAAGGGAGAGTCATTTTGTGTCCACACCTTTCAACTATTTTCCGCAACCAATTATTATTTCCCGCAAAGTTATACAAAACTTGTTTTGTTAGAAAACAGTTGTTTATTTTACATGTTCTACTAACTCTTAATCCTCCAAGTTATGTAAATAATTAATAATGAGACAACAAACAGTAAGTGGATAAATTTTTACCCTCCCTTGGTCCAACATATAACAACATAAGTTACAGCCTTGTGAACTTGCTAAATTGAAAATTATCTTTGGCAATTCAGTTTTTTACTTTTTATTTTGTATAATACTTGTTATGACTTATCGACTATTTTGCTGATCAGTTGGTAGCTCTAGCCATTTGGTTCAGACAGCTGACATTTTGGGGTGTCAACTGTCAACTGTTCTGTCACTGTCAGTCTATCGACTATCACAAGTTGTTTATTGTCTTATTTGAGGTTATGTGTGTTGATATATTAGTTGGAAAATGAGTGATTAAATATATAAAAATATGTCTGTAGAAAACAAATTGAAAACCCAAAATTTTTCATACATGTAAATAAGAAGATTCTGAATCTAGTTAGCTAGTTTAGAGTAGTTTAAAGCCACGTTTACAACAAAGTGTTCCACAAGTTACACCAATTTGTTTCTGTTTCTACAAAATACACCAAATTTTCTGTCTTCCACTTCTGGAGAAACAAATCTTCCACTGAATTTTGGTTTTCCGCGAAATGTCGATAAAACCAAAGAAAGTTGACAACATATTGTGGAAGATGGGCAAGCAACTTGTAGAAAACTACTGGAGACGACGTCCACTGCAACTACTCAACCTACCCCTACTCAACCCCTACTCAACCCTCTACAGTCTGGACTGCTCGTATATATTTCAGCTGCAGGTATTTCCAGTGATTTCGTTTGTGTTTTAATTGTGTTTTTGTCAAGATGTAAGGCTGTAATGAGATAATTCTCACTACAGCCTTCTTTCTATGCTCGAGGGTCAAAACCTGTGAATTAATTGAGCTTTACCTGGGTCGAGAGGTTCTGTGGAACGCAAAAGACTCTACATTTAAAGACGACAACTTAAAGAACAACAGGGGAGAAATTGAGAAGTTGCAGCCCGAAATCCTTCACGCTACTGACTGAATCTTTCACGCCAATTCCTTAACAAGTTTTCCACTAGAAAATACATTAATTTGTAAAACAAGTTTTGAATTTTGCTTAAAACGTGTTCTGGTGTTAAGAGTTTATTGTTACTCTTGATGGGTTGAATGCTTTACAGTACTCTGTAATGACGTACTTTAGAAGCTGGCTGGATCACAAATGAAGTAGGCCTAGCATGGTTTCGACTGTTGCAGGGGAGCTTGATGAAAATTTCATTGGAGTCCTGCGCAGGCACAGAAATTGGCTACTACGATTTATTGAATACATCAGCAACGACGCTTGGTGGAGCCAGGACACCTGGGCGGTCTTGTAAGTTCATTTAAATTGTACATTTGAACAAAGATAAAATTTGAAACATCACATTTAGTCTCATAGCTTGTGAAGCTGATTTGTCAAAGGGTGATATGGACAAGGTCTAGAAACCTTTCTAGACGAGACTCTTATTGGGGTTCAAAAGTTAATTACACTTCCTCTAAACTTCCCGAAGAAATTTTCCTATTTAAACGATTGACCTTTAAACTGTAAACACTATTACTGGCGTTTTCCATTGTTTTTTAGTAAACAAGAAGAACGCCACGACTTAAGTTTTAGGATCAGATTCCAGATCCTCGATTGTCGTGTTCTTCTTTGTTCACTGTAAAAAGAAACTATGGAAAACATCCATGATAACATTTTAACTTGAGAAACTCATGCAAGTTAGCCTGCACAGGCCAGCACTGAAGAGTTTATGACATGTTTGTTAGCATGTTTATAATAGAAGTTAGCAAAAGTTTTTTTCGCAGCACGTTTGTCAGAAAGCCTTGTGTTACCTTGTGGTAAAGACAGAAAAACAGTGGAGTTGAGTGTGGAAGGGTTCAAACTAACGGGGAAAGAAATGGTGTACGTCGGACAGAGATTTCTTGAGAGTACGAGTATGTGGCATATTTTTTTAAGTATACTATTGAGGATTGCAATATACTAAACTGTACTTTGTTTGTCCTTTCCAGCACTCCCCCAACGCCTGCTACCAGCACGTACCATGAATCTCTACCTTCCACCTCCTCATATGTGCCATCCCCAGCACTAAGACGTTCTTCACCCCCAGCACTAAGACGTTCTTTACCCCCAGCACAAAGACGTTCTTCACCCCCAGCACTAAGACGTTCTTCACCCCCAGCACTAAGACGTTCTCCACCGCCAGCACTAAGACTATCTTCACCCCCAGCACTAAGACGTTCTTCACCCCAGCACAAAGACGTTCTCCACCCCCAGCAGCACTAAGACTATTCACCCCCAGCACAAAGACGTTCTTCACCCCCAGCACTAAGACGTTCTCCACCCCCAGCACTAAGACTATCTTCACCCCCAGCACAAAGACGTTCTTCACCCTCTCATTACATGGTAAGCTATTTGTATTCCGACTTAACAGAATTGAGTGTAAGTGTTCCTTTTGTAAATATATAGATTAGGTTTGATTACAAACATGGTTTCAAAAAAAGTGTTTCTCCCTAAAGGGCACTTGTGGTTATATTATGGTCCTGCTCACAACAGATTTGCTATGATTCATGTTAACGCTTTTGACTATGTGTCGACAATTTTATATCCCTCCAAACGATGATCTTGGGCTCGTATCATAAAGCTTTACTTCTGGACTAGCCAATAAATATCTATTTTATTATTTAAAGCCTGAATTTAAATACTATATATTTATAGCCTGCTGCCTCCCGGCCCTCTGCCACTTTGCCATCTCTGCCCACTAATTCGCTTCAAAATTTTTCTTTACCCCATATTTCACCCCCTCACTTCATTTGTAGTAAAGTAATTAGTGATAGTAAGTCATTTGTAGTCTGGGTTGGTATTAGTGCTCTTTTCATTAGTTAAGATTAAAATCACTCAGTATATAACACAGGAAAGATTCAATAGGCTTTCTGTTTCCCTGGTTTCATTAAGAAAATCGTCTAATGGCGGAAACCTTTATAGCTAGTGTGACCAACAATGGTTCCACCGGCAAGGCAATTTCATCTAATTAACTAAATAACGGCGCCCTATTTTTGAATCACCCTGTATAGACAATGAAAAGAAGAAATAAAGAATGACAAATGTGGTTAAGTGATAACATTTTGGGGATTTCATATACCGTTTTGGTTTTTTTTACAGTTCATTTGAAATTATCTTTTGAATTCAGCTATCTTCCATTTAAAATTGTGCTTTTGTAATTAGATTGTTCATATAAAATTCTTTATTTTGACTCAAGTCCCAAAAGAACAGAAGAAACTATGGAAAACATCCATGATACCATTTTGTCCCTTGAGAAACTCATGCTAGCCTGCACAGGCCAGCAACAAAAGTTTATGTATGTGCTTGATAGCATGTTTATAATAAAAGTTAGCAATTCATTTTTTCGTAGCTCGTTTGTCAGAAAGCCTTGTGTTACCTTGTGGTAAAGACAGAAAAACAGTGGAGTTAAGTGGAATATTCAAACTAACGTGGGAAAGAAATGGTGTAATGTCGGACAGAGATTTCTTGAGAGTAATGAGTATGTGGCATATTTTTTAAGTATACTATTGAGGATTGCAATTATACTAAACTGTACTTTGTTTGTCCTTTCCAGCACTCTGGAACGCCTGCTTTTCACCAGCACCAAGGAATCTCTACCTTGCCAATTCATATGCCATATCCCCAGCACTAGATCGTTCTTCACCCCCAGCACTAAGACGTTCTTTACCCCAGCACAAAGACGTTCTTCACCCCCAGCACTACAAGACGGTCTTCACTTCCAGCACTAAGACGTTCCTCTCCACCGCCAGCACTAAGACTATCTTCACCCCCAGCACTAAGAGACGTTCTTCACCCCAGCACAAAGACGTTCTCCACCCCCAGCACTAAAACTATCTTCACCCCTGAGTACAAAGACGTTCTTCACCCCCAGCACCAAGACGATCTCCACCCCCAGCACTAAGACTATCTCACCCCCAGCACAAATGATCGCTTTCACCCTCTCACACATGGTGTTATTTGTATTCCGACTTAACAGAATTGAGTGTAAGTGTTCCTTTTGTAAATATATAGATTAGGTTTGATTACAAACATGGTTTCAAAATGTTTCTCCTAAAGGGCACTTGTGGTTATATTATGGTCCTGCTCACAACAGATTTGCATATGATTCATGTTAACGCTTTTGACTATGTGTCGACAATTTTATATCCTCCAAATGATGATCTTGCCTGTATCATAAAGTTCTCTGGACTAGCCAATAAATATCTATTTTATTATTTAAAGCCTGAATTTAAATACTATATATTTATAGCCTGTTGCCTCCCCGGCCTCTCTGCCACTCTAAGTACATCTCTGCCCAATTAATCTGCTTCAAAATTTTTCACCCCCATATTTCACCCCTCACTCATTTGTAGTAAAGTAATTAGTGATAGTGTTATTTGTAGTCTGGGTTGGTATTAGTGCTCTTTTCATTAGTTAAGATTAAAATCACTCAGTATATAACACAGGAAAGATTCAATAGGCTTTCTGTTTCCCTGGTTTCATTAAGAAAATCGTCTAATGGCGGAAACCTTTATAGCTAGTGTGACCAACAATGGTTCCACCGGCAAGGCAATTTCATCTAATTAACTAAATAACGGCGCCCTATTTTGAATCACCCTGTAAAATTGTATAGACAATGAAAAGAAGAAATAAAGAATGACAAATGTGGTTAAGTGATAACATTTTGGGATTTCATATACCGTTTTGGTTTTTTTTACGTTCATGTGAAATTGTGTTTATGTCATTAGTATCTGTCCATGTAAAATAGCAGTGTAATTAGTGGATCTTGCTCATGTAAAACTTTATTTTGACTCAAGTCCTGAAGAAAAGAAACTATGGAAAACATCCATGATACCATTTTAACTTGAGAAACTCATGCAAGTTAGCCTTTACAGGCTGGAGCACTGAAGAGTTTATGACATGTTTGTTAGCATGTTTATAATAAAAGTTATGAAAAAGTTTTTCGCACGTTTGTCAGAAAGCCTTGTGTTACCGTGTGGTAAAGACAGAAAACAGGAGTTGGAGGAGGTAAGGGTTCAAACCGACGGGGAAAGAAATGGTGTACGTCGGACAGAGATTTTGAGAGTACGAGTATGTGGCATATTTTTAAGTATACCATTGAGGATTGCAATATACCAACTGTACTTGTTTGTCCTTTCCAGCACTCCCCAACGCCTGCTACCAGCACGTACCATGAATCTCTACCTTCCACCTCCTCATATGTGCCATCCCCAGCACTAAGACGTTCTTCACCCTGCGCACTAAAGACGTTCTTTACCCCAGCACAAAGACGTTCTTCACCCCCAGCACTAAGACGTTCTTCACCCCCAGCACTAAGACGTTTCGACCGCCAGCACTAAGGGCCGGTTTCGCAGCGAGGGATTCCACGTAAACCCGGAGTTTAAACAGGTTTAAGTCTAGGACTTAGAAAAATCGGGTTTCATGCAGCCATTAGGTTTGTTAGACTGGTGAGTTTTGTTAGACTCCGAGTTTACGGCCTCGCCCAACTCTGAGTTTACGATTTGGTTCGGAGCGAGGGGCTAAAAAAGATCCTGGAGTTTATGAACGACAAAATCGGGTTTCGCAGCCACGGATCGAAGTCTCGGACTTAACTATAAACTCCAGAGTCTAAAATCAGTTCAAAACCAGCCAGTTTTAAACCCCTGGCCTGGGTAGGTCAGAATGTGTTCCAGAGTTTAGCAGACCTTCTCCGTACATTTCCAAAGTGTATCGTTGTTTCTATTTCGTTGGTAACTTCCAGTAATTATATGAATATTTTCGCAAATTGCTAATTACGAATAGTTTTGTATTACCTAATTTAGCCCAATTGGTTGAAATATTATCAACTGTGGTTAAAGATTAAATGGTTAAATTTAATGCATAAAAGAATCGCTGCGAAATGTGGTCGTTGTGTAGAGGGATGTGGGACAGAAGATAACAAGGGTTGAATGAACTCACTTCGTAAACTTCCGGTATACGCTCAGTACAGCGTTAACCACCATTCAGTTCATCGTTTCAACTTGTGTGTTTCTGTTTAAAAACGTCTTTTATTTATGTTTTAATCGAATATGGATTATGTGGATTAAATTGAATATGTAAGGGAACCAAAGCCGCGGAGCAAATTACCTTCAATAAATTCAATTTCCCAGATTTTGAAGACTAAATTTTAAATTTTCAAGACCAACCCTCGATAAAAACTTTTCGATATTTTGCCTTAGAACTTAACCATACAAAACCAACAAATGGTTTAGGTCATAACAAAAATATTGATGAAGATCTTATAGCTTGCTAAAACATTAGGTCGATCAAATCGTTCCTGGCCAATTTGATTCAATTTCGTAATGTAATTATATTCGTATTAACCAGTACTCATTAATTAAAAACGAAAAGAAGTGTCATATATATCACTATTTTAAATAGTATATAGGCTGAATTGGCTAAACCCCCACATCTATTGGAAAATAACTCTAAATAATGGTTTATTCGCTATATACAATAATCTAATAATATCTAAACTGAAACTTGCTTAAAATTAAACTTGTTAAGCAGGTAAACGAAACGTGATATTAATTTTAGTAAATACGAGTAACTGGTAATCCGCACCTCAGTTATATGGGAGTTATCAATCATTTTCCTAAAACGATGGAATTGTATTCCTTCCTAAAACTGTGAAAAGGTCAAAAATATTATGCCTGGATTAAATGTAACTCAAGAATTGTTTCGCTGATGCGGTATGATGAAGCACAAAGTTAAATCAATAGTATTGCTCGTTAAATCTTTACACAATGTACTCAATAAAGTACCACTGGTACATTTTCTTCATTAGAAACTTGAATAGTTAGTCCGTATTTTACAAATGTCTTGTTATAACCGAAACTATACCACTTTAACAACTTCGTAATAATGTTTTACTATTGCATGGTTTTTCCAGTACAATATATAAAAAATTACATTCCAGCTTATGGTGTTTTTGGGGAACCCAGTAAAATTAAAGTAAGACCTAAATATTACCAATACAATTGAATGACGATTAGATGTGAGCGAGTGCAAAATTTGAGCTTTTAATAATTTTCAATTGAAATAACATGTCATTGTTTATTCCACTCATAAAGGAATTCTGTATTTATTTTCATACTGTACCTACAAAATAATAGAGTTTGAATTATCGTAAAAACAAAAGCAAGTTGTGCTTAAAAACACCTGGACTATTAAAACCATTTTTATTATGTAAATGTACATAATATAAACACTGTACAGCAGAGCAGCTAGTAAGATGTGGAAGGGAGGGGAAATGGGATGATGGCGGAGGGTAGAGCGGATGTTGTTGAGCAAGGTCAGGAGGCTACAGCCAACATGATAGCACGAAAATCTCACAATTCCCCGCTAGGACTCCTGGGTCTAAACAGCGCTCAGTTCAGTCCAAGACTTTACTAAACTCTGAGTTTACGCGGGAAGTCCCTGGCTGCGAAACCCGATTTTCTCCTCTCCTAAACTCTGGTTTTAATGAAGTCCAGGACTTCCCAAGCCTGACACATTTTAGCCCCTCACTGCGAAACCAGCACTAAGACTATCTTCACCCCAGCACTAAGACGTTCTTCACCCCAGCACAAAGACGTTCTCCACCCCCAGCACTAAGACTATCTTCACCCCCAGCACAAAGACGTTCTTCACCCCCAGCACTAAGACGTTCTCCACCCCCAGCACTAAGACTATCTTCACCCCCAGCACAAAGACGTTCTTCACCCTCTCATTACATGGTAAGCTATTTGTATTCCGACTTAACAGAATTGAGTAAGTGTTCCTTTGTAAATATATAGATTAGGTTTGATTACAAACATGGTTTCAAAAAATGTTTCTCCTAAAGGGCACTTGTGGTTATATTATGGTCCTGCTCACAACAGATTTTATATGATTCATGTTAACGCTTTTGACTATGTGTCGACAATTTTATATCCCTCCAAACGATGATCTTGCTCGTATCATAAAGTTTACTTGACTAGCCAATAAATATCTATTTTATTATTTAAAGCCTGAATTTAAATACTATATATTTATAGCCTGCTGCCTCCCGGCCCTCTGCCACTTTGCCATCTCTGCCCACTAATTCGCTTCAAAATTTTCTTTACCCCATATTTCACCTCACTTCATTTGTAGTAAAGTAATTAGTGATAGTAAGTCATTTGTAGTCTGGGTTGGTATTAGTGTTTTCATTAGTTAAGATTAAAATCACTCAGTATAACACAGGAAAGATTCAGGCTCTGTTTCCCTGGTTTCATTAAGAAAATCGTCTAATGGCGGAAACCTTTATAGCTAGTGTGACCAACAATGGTTCCACCGGCAAGGCAATTTCATCTAATTAACTAAATAACGGCGCCCTATTTTTGAATCACCCTGTATAGACAATGAAAAGAAGAAATAAAGAATGACAAATGTGGTTAAGTGATAACATTTTGGGGATTTCATATACCGTTTTGGTTTTTACATTATTACAGAATTTCTCATTTGAAGTATCTTTTGAGAATTCAGCTACTTCCGGATTTAATTTTCAATTGGGGTTTTGTATTTTGTTCCTAAAAATTGGCTTGTATTCTTATCAAATGCATTTCTTACATTTTGATCAGCTCACTACTTTACGTTCTTCAACAGCCAGAGCCGTTACGGATAAACAAACCTTTGTATGTAAACCCCACTCCTTGATAACTCCCGCCTTGAAATTGTACACAGCAGCACAATAATGCATACCAGTTACACAAATCCTAATTTTTCTGTTAAATAAATTGAAATTTTAGTTAATGTTCGTATATTCAAAACTTTTAGAAATTTCAAATGCATTAGTCTTGTACGTCTTTATCATACATAGAACTACTTAGTATATCTTCTTCAACTTCAGAGTTCACCTGTGCATTAAACTAATTATGTCACTCTTTATTTAAACCAATACATGTTTCACAACTTACGATAGTTCAGTCTAATTAATATGTATATTGTCGTTGCAACTGAGAACCAAGCTTGATAGCCCAAACATGGATTGTCTATGATAAAATTATGTAATATGGCTTTGTAGAATACCCACACAGAGTTTGTGACTCAAGTCCTGACAAACCGCCAAACATTGGTTACGTGGTGCCAAGAGAGAGGGTTGATTCCTCGTGAGAGAGCTTGTCTACACCCTCAGTGCGGGCAACCAATGACCCTAAGGGTTACTGAACACAGGATTCAGTTCTCAGGTCAAAAATATGTAGGGGTATTGGTAGGATTTTCTAGAATGCTCTGGCCAATACACGGTTTGAAAAAGCCAATGGCGTCAATTCTGAACTTTACCTACAATAATTATGAGTTGGAGTAGAAAACTTGAGAAGTTAATAAGGGAGACATCACAAAGGCAAAAGAAAAAGAAACGATCGCTGATTGGAAAATTACTCCAGGCAGGTAATGTTGAACTGGATCGTTGCCAACCAAACCCTGGATGGTCAACTAGGCAGTCTATGGCATATATGTAAGTTAGATATGTTTATGTTATTAGTATACGTTCATGTGAAATTGTGTTTATGTAATTAGGATCTGTTCATGTAAAATTGTGCTTATGTAATTAGGATCTGCTCATGTAAAACTTTGTTTTGACTCAAGTCCTGACAAACCGCCAAACAATGGTTACGTGTTGCCAAGAGAGAAGAGAGGACCGTTCTCTGCCCCAACAATGAGAGGTCAGCTGCAGCACTCCTCCCCATCATCGCCCAACATGTAGCTCCGGGGACAACGGTGTGCACTGACATGTGAGCTGCATACAATCAACTGGGGAACAATTACGTTCACTTCACTGTGAACCATTCACAGAATTTCATCGATCCCAGGACTGGCGCCAACACCCAAACCATTGAGTCTTCCTGGCGGGAAATGAAGGCAACTCTACCATCTATCCAGAGGGAAGACTTAATGGTGCATATTGCTGAATTTCTGTTCAGAAGGGAAGCGCGCATACGTCAGATTGACCCTGTAGATCATTTTATTCAGACCATTGCGGCTTTTCCGGACAGTTCTTTCAATTCTTCTGGTATTAATCCTTGCGTCAAGAATATACAGAAATTTTATAAGGAACTAGTGAAGAGCTTATGACCAGTGTTCCACGATATTGGGAAAATATAACTTAGAAAACATAAAAGAAACAAATTAAAGAAATGTAAACTTTAGGAATTGTGTTAAATTTTATATTTAAGCATTATAATAATTATTAGAGCCATTGTAGTAAAGTAATGAAAAGTGCCATTATTTTCTGGTGATAGTTTATAACTTCCATTACTTATTAAAATAATTCTTACTCCAAATTGTGAAAGTTCATGTCGTCATGGTAATCCTCTGAAACTTTCTTCTTCTTGGAGGTACTAGACTGCCATATTCTTAACGAATTTTTAAGAAATCCTTTTTCACCACCAGCATGAATTATTATCAGTTTCGGACATTGTCCTATGGCCTTTGTCACACCAATTTCCCCGCTTGATTGCCAACAGCTTGATGTCACGTAAGGTTTGTGAGTAGTACAGGAAAAGGTGTTCAAGCACAATGGGAATTCCATATGGTTTCTGGCCCGACGTGAGCAAGCCCATTCCTATTCTGTCACAAGAAGGGGACTGTCAAACTGTTGCATACCGCGGTCCGCGCCAATGTGTCTGTGGCTATCAGGACCTCAGAGTGTGCATGTAGGGATAAGTTCCTTTGAGCACAACATAAAAAATCCTATAGCTGAGAGCACAACATGTAAATTACCCTATGGATTTGAACAAAACATAGGAAACCTCTATGGTTTAGAGTACAACAAATGTTGTAGTGTTAGCGAAGCGTACAACAATCCTAAACACTATGTATAAGGTATTATTTAGTAAAGTCTATAGTAAGGTCATTTGAAGATAATTAATATTTTCGTGTGTACTTTATCGGTCATAGTACATACATACCAAGTTGTATCAAAATTGAGTCAAAAATAAATTGTTTAGAAAAATTAAAGAAATTCCACTTTTAAGAGAAGAAGAAGACGTAGGTCCCTCAATTTTGAAGCTATAATAATGCAATTTGATATACATCCAAAACACAATATAGAAACTGAGTTTCACTTATAGTGATTTGTATCCAAAAACTAGGTGTGTTACTCTTAAGTGATGTTTTTGAAAATTGTATAGATCTTTTGACCGTATGAACTGCCTAAGGTTTCAATGTTGAAATGAGACCAAACTTTCAGAGCGTGCTGATACGCTTCATCGATATCTAAAATTGTTTAACGAACAAATTTCTTCAACGAAAAAAAATAATGAACAAATTAGGTTTACACAGTCGGTAACAGGTCTACAGCCTTTACCGTCTTCTATTTCAGCGGTATAAAAGGTATTTGCTGGTATCAACAAGCATATTTTTTCGGATGCACTACTCACAAAGGGATTTTTTCCGTTTACAGTTTTCTTTTTCCTTCTTCTTGGCTTTGACCTGCGTCAAGTTTGCCTTAACCATTGATTTATGTATATTTAAAGTCAATGCCTTAACTTTTGACCCGCTTTGGGAGGGCATTTTACTACTGGCAGCATTGATTTTAAATGTATAGGAGATAGCCCATCCTAATGTTATCCAGCATATACCGTCAAAAAGTATAACGAGTAGAGCCACCTAGCGATATCACTGCTAAACAGTGCTTTTTAAACTGATCTTGACACGCTCTAGCGGACATTTCTAGAACTTAATATCCTCATCCTTCACCGCCTCACCGCGCTCACCGACTATATCAGGCTTGCTCGCGCCTCTGTGCCTTATCTTTTCTCCTTCCGTTCTAAGAATCGACAATATTCAAATAAAATAAAACCTCTCTGGTCTGGCTGGTATTGTGGTGGTCGCCTCGTCTCTACTACACTGCTACACACATGAGGGATATCCGTTCTATGATGTCCTTTACAGTAGCTCATGTTTGCTGTTGTGTTCCTGTGTTTATATATATTATTGATGACACGTTTTTTAGCCTGATTGCGAGTTGTCAATTATTATTATCTTATGGAAATGGTAGATAATTTGCAAAACTGTTTTTATTTTTAGATATTTATGTATTACAAAACCTTTTGGTTTTATACCAATTACCGTGTGCTGAATTACTTGGTTTGTTTGAAGTACCTCATATATCAAAAAGGTTTAAATTATAATGATTTTATTCTTCTACACAAATTGCTATAATAGGGAAATGTTAATACTAGTAAATCTACCAATCTACTTGTACGTGTAAGTGGGACATGTACCACGCCGTATGTAGAGAGTAGTATGTTTTGTTTTCTGTTAACGTGCAAAATGTAACTATATTATGTAAGAATTTAAAAACAAAAACAAGTGTATACAAAACAAAAATATCAACTACTAAATATTTAAAATCGTTAAATTATACCAACTAAGGAAATAAAAATATTATTGATTACATACGGTAGTTAAAACCGGAGTTTCACTAATAGTGATTTGTATCCAAAAACTAGGTGTGTTACTCTTAAGTGATGTTTTTGAAAATTGTATAGATCTTTTGACTGTACGAACTGCCTAAGGTTTCAATGTTGAAATGAGACCAAACCTGCAGAGCGTGCTGATACGCTTCATCGATATCTAAAATTGTTTAACGAATTTATGAAAGCAGATATAGGAGGTAGTTGTGTTTCTTCTATATTATCCCAAGAAGTAGTATACTCAAAAGGGTAAATATCCTTCTTGGTCACCAAAGGAAGATCACTAGATGAAAAAAAACCTTTAGATATTATTGAATTTTAATCTAGTATATTATTGACCATACCATCAAGACTTTTGTTCATGAACTTAAAAGTTTCCAGAAAACGTATCATTAACCCACTCTGAGATTGTTTTGAAAAGGAAATATATTTTTCTGTCGAATTAGGAATGATATTGATCGGTCTTTCATCAAAGCCAAGTTGTTGAACAATAAAATGACTGTCATAGTTAGAGCTATCAATATCATGAATGAAAACAGGAATGAATTTCTGATTTTGTCTGGTTACATGGTTGACGTAACATGTACTTCTAAATTGCACAACCTGTGCAGACTGCCAAACTTTTTGGGATCCGCGCAGATCGTTTTGAGTCTTGGATAGGTATAGTGACATTTATATAGGTTATCTCTTAGTCCCATTATTGTTTCTGAGGGATACAATAAAAGCAGATTGTACCAAGTTTAGGTCCGGTTTCCCATCTATCCGTTAACAAGAGTTTAGACTGCACCAAGGATGATGTATACTGAGAGGTTTAACCCATATGATTTTCAAGCATGATCAGTTTACACCATGTTGGCGCCCTGTTTGTATAATGTATTCTAAATGTTTGCCATGGGCGCCGACTTACGAAAAACACCTGGGGGGTTCAACAGACCCCCCCTCCCAGCCACGGAAAAATATTAAGAAAAAATCCCTTAAAATTGCGTATTCCTTGCATTTTAGATCATCTTATTTTAACAGACACATTAATATTTTTACAAAAAAATCTTCTGTTATGTTAGTAATAAAGTTATATTTTAACTATATTTTGCAGGACAGACTGAAGAAGAATTTAATAGATACTTGTTTATTACAGTTACAGTTCTTGTTGTGTAGCTTAGCAATTTTATTAAACTTCTTTTAGTGTATCCCTTAGGTTGTTTTTCCTTCAAATGTTTTGTCGACGACTTTGCACACTTCACTTGTGTATATTTCTTGGAATACAAATCTGAAGCATTTCAATACTTCTAATCGTATGAAGCTACGGCTCACTTCAACTTACCGATAAGCAGATTTAGATGTGACCGAGGTGGCGAATACCTGTCAAATGAAATGAAAACTCATTTTGAAGAGAAAAGAATTCAATATGGATGTAAAATTAGCCATACTCCTCAAAAAAATGGTGTCTCGGAGCTTATGAACAGAAGTGTTTCGGAAAAAGCACGATGTATGCTAATACAATCTGGTCTACGGAAGGAGTTGTGGAATAAAGCAGTTTTAGCAGCAGTATACATCATCAATCGAAGCCCCACTAGTTCCCTGAAAAATCAAGTTTCTATTTTTGAAATATGTTGAGAAGTGTTTGTGAAGTACGGACTGAATGCAAACCCAACTCAGATGTTCAACCACAGCCTATACTAGGACACATGATTCTGAAGATAATGATAATGTTGTTGAGCCGCAGCCTAGTACCAGTAGACCCACAAATGAAAATATTAATCGTGATCATGTTGAACCCTTACCTAGCCCAATCAATAGATGCAAAATAACTAACATATTGACAATAGAATCAGACGGTGAAAGTAGTACAACTGAAAAGAAAACTCAAAATTCAATACGAAAAAAGGTTAGGCCTACAGTCGGAAAGAAAAACAAGGTAAGAAAAACAATCTTCCGAACAAAATAACTTTGAAAGAAATAGCAGCCGAGAGAAAACAGGCTATGATTGATCAATGAAAAAACCATGAGCCTGATTTGGAATTAAATATGCATTGTGACCCAATCCCACGTTCTGATGCAGCTATGGAATGTAACACACCTTTGGATTTTTTTTCATTGCTCTTAAGTGACGACCTACTTGATTACAAGTGTGAACAAAGTAATTTGTATGCCTTACAGAAGAATGTTGAACTCAATTTGACAAGAGATGAGCTATGGGTTATTTTAGGTCTTCTAATGTCAGGCTTTGCTAAGTACCCACATAAAAGAATGTACTGGTCAGCAGACGATGATGTCCGTCTCAGAGTATTCGCTGCAACAGGTTCGAGCAGATACTAGATTTCTCCACTGGAACGATAACAATCAAAATGATCGATCTGACAAACTATTCAAACTTAGGCCTTATATTAAGGCTCTAAAATCATCTTTTAAAACCATGGTGGCCTTGATGAAAACCTTTCAATCGATGAGAGTGTGATTCTGTATTACGGCAAACACTACGCTAAGCAATATATCAAAGGAAACCCAATCCGGTTTGGATTCAAAAACTGGGCCTTATGTTCTTCAAGTGGTTACTTGGTAACATTTGAAGTCTACACAGGTAAAGACCCAAAACGAGTGAGCAGATTTGGATTAGGCGGTGATATAGTGGTAAAACTAACAGAAAACGCTGAAGTTCCTGCCAACAGCCGACACAAGCTTTATATTGACAACTTCTTTACTTCGGTTGCGCTGATAAGATTTTTAGTGGAATTGGCATTTGTGCTATAGGTACCATTCATGAAGGTAGAAAAGAAAATTGCACGCTAAAAAGCCGAAAAGAGTTAACACTTCCGTAGAAACCTGGCGCAATCACTATTTTGAAGAAGTATGGAAAGCCCTCAAGTCAAGGAAAATCAGTACCAAAACCTTTGAAAGACGTTCGGTATGACAACACTAACCATTGGCCTTTTTCAAACCCTACTGGGAGAAGATGTGGACAGTGTACTGGAAAGGCAAAGTTAATTTATACAAAGTGCAACATTGGACTGCATGCTAACTAAGTGTTTCATGGAATACCACAAGAAGCAATAGGTTGCATTGTTAGATCTTTTTGTCTTATGAAACGTAACAATTTTGTAGTTCTATTCACTTGTAAATTGTACTATACATCATGTTGAAATACATTTTTCATTGTGTAACATTGTTGTATTTCTTACCTTGGCATGATATATAAATGACAAATAAACCCCCTACAGACCTAAAGTAAACCCAATTCTGTGATTATATCTCTGAACAAAATAATTGTCTGTGCATGAAGGGATTTTCATCAGAAAAGCAGTACATAGCAACAGCTATAATTGAGGTCTTGTTGTATTTTTAAAGTACTTTAAAAGCAAATTGTAACATTCCTATACAATTTGAGTGTCATTCCGCAAAATATTAGACAACAAAACAAAACCCTTCGGATTCCACCTAAAACGTGCCTGGAGGCATAGCGTCCGTTAAAAACGGACGCTCTCTCTACAAAAACAACTTTTGACATATTGTTTATTTTTATGCGACATTATGTTTTAAGCAGCAGAACTCAATATTTTACTCGTAGTTGTACTTATACCATAGTGGCGCAAAAATGTATGATGAGGAGGTCAACGTGGCTATTGCGTTATGGCAATTTGTACAAATGCTTGATACAAGTGATAGAAAACATTGGGTGCACCCTATTAATCAGAAAAGGGACATTAAATCGTTCCTTTCTGAACTCAAATCAGATCCAAGTAAATTTTACAACTACAGTCGCATGAGGTGTGCAAAGTTTTGAAGTATTGTTGGGACTCGTCGGAGACAAAATTGCCAAAAAAGACACCAATTGGAGAAAGAGCATCACTGCTGAAGAAAGACTCTTAATAACTTTAAGGTAAGTGAAATCAACACAATTATGTCCAAAGGCAAAGTTGCTTATTGTAAAATACGTTTTAAGTACTGTAATTATCTTCTTATTATTGTAAGCATTTCAAATAAAAATATGGCGGTGTTCCACGATGTTTCAGTTAACAATAATTGATAAGAAAGAGTCAGAAACATGTTAAAATTTAGTGGGTACAGTACATAATCGGGAAACCTTTAAATAGAAAACTATTTAATTCCAAACAAATATTTTTATCTGCATACGTAAACTTTAATACTTTGATTCAGAAATCCTAAATAGGTCAAGTGAAATACTACAGTAATTTGTATTCTCAGTTTTATATATTGAAACTAGGCTACTTATCACAAATCATTTTAGGATAATGAAAATAAAATATGTAGTTTTAATATGAAAAAGCGGTACCCAATAATTAAAAATCCTTTTTTTTCTAAAACATCGAGGTTTAATTATTAATATCTGATCAGCAGCACACCTTCTTTTATAATAAAAATAATGTTAAAAAGTTCGGTAAGTGGTGAGCCCCCGCTGAGCAACACACCACGCTCTCCGCTTTTCTACCAGATGTTTGTAATAAATTGATTGGAGAACTAAATCTACGTGTACAATAGTCTTTTCCACCCTACAGTTAGTTTTGACGGTGGTAGTGTTTAAAATATTATTGCTGATTTTCCCATCATTAGTAAACAAGAAGAACACGAAGTTTCCATAGTTGTTTAGTGCTTTAATTTTTATTATAAAAGAAGGTGTGCTGCCAATCAGCTATTAATAATGAATGAACCACTTTCAACACTATATCGTCAAAAACTGAGATCGAGGTTTAATTGTTACAAAATTAATATTAGGAAGAATAACTGCTAAGAAACAATATAAGAAATAATATGTAACAATAATACAAAATTGGTTAAAAGACAAGTTATTTGTTGTTGAACCACAAATGGCTATTTGAGTTATGGTAGTCCCCAAGTTGTAATAAATTATATTCCTCTGTAGGAGATATTTGAGACAGTGTTGAGTCTGCCCGGCTCCTGTCAAACGAGCTGTTAGCAGATGCCTGTGACATTAGAGGTACGTTTGGTGGTCCTGCATTAACTCCTTCTTAATGATCGAGATAATAGTTCACTTGGTTCAAAATATCCATTTTAAAACGTCTTTGGGAGGTGGCAGACATTTGTTCTATCTCTGGCATAAGTCCTTTAAAATATAGTAGCATTGGATGCTCTTCTGTTTTTTTCTTTGATATTGAGTTGAAATAAACAGCTATTGGTTCAGCCACTACCTCCGCTGCGGTTTTTGCTCTTTTCTTCCTCGGATTATTTTCATCCGCTGGTACAGGTGAGGATAAAGTACTGGCGACTGCTGCATCCATCTCAGGCCGGTCAACGTTGGGTTCTGATTCTTCAACAGTTGCATTATCTTCTCTCATCCGAATCATGTTACTAGTTGTTTTCCGATTGTTGATGTATGGCAGCAAAAAACTCATCGCTTCTGTCAAGTGCCATTTTTTCCTTTTTCCACCTGACCCACTAGGCATTTTTTTCAGGTCACGAAGATATCTTGAGTATGAAGACCTCAGAACATACCACTTGGCTTTGCACTCATTACTTAAAACGATAGACAAAAATTAATAATATACATTTTTTAATTATTACATTTAATATGTTTCAGGTTCCTGGCAACTGGGGATGGATTTCAATACATACATTACAATCTTCGTGTTGGTGCAACTACAGTTGAAAAAATAGTAGCTGAAACATGTGCTTACATCTGGGAAGTACTTTCATCATTGTACATGATGACTGAACCTACACCTGAAAAATGGACAGCAGTAGCTAAGCGCTTTGAGGACTTGTGGAATTTTCCAAACTGCTGCGGCGCAGTAGACGGCAAACATATAAGAATCGAAAGACCATGGAACTCTGGATCGGCCTATTACAACTTCAAAAATTTTCACTCTATCGTGCTTCAATCAGTGGCAGATGCCGAAGGAAACTTTTTGATAGTTGATGTAGGAGCCCCAGGAAGAAACAATGACGCTGGTGTTTTTCTTTCCTCGAGCTTTGGACAGCGATTTATTGACAATAAATTGAATCTACCTGTACCTCGAATGTTGTACCCAAACAAAAACGTAACATTTCCTTACGTGTTTGTAGCTGATGATGCGTATGGTCTGGCTATCAACATGATGAAACCTTTGTCTAGATCTGTACTTCTAAGTAATGGTAGAAAGGTATACAACTACAGGGTATCTAGAGCTCGTAGAATAGTGGAATCTGCGTTCGGCATGATGGTAAAAAAATACCGAGTTCTTGAGCACGCAATGCTCGTTCATCCGGATGTTACAAAACAAATTGTATTGGCCTGGTGTGTTTTGCACAATTTTATAAGAAAGAGGGAAGGAAAATTAGCCGAAGTTTATGATGAGCTGATGCAAATGGTTTAGGGTGATGAAGAATCACAGCAGACTGGAACAAGAGCTTCAAAAGCAGCCTACAAAGTTAGGGAAAGCTATGTTCAATTTTTCAATAGCCCAACAGGTGCTGTTCCTTGGCAGGACAAGATGGCTTTCTGCAACTAAGCTATGAGATAATGTATGCAAATTTGTTCATGAGTATTGCTGTATTAATAAATATAACACTTTAACACTAATCTTAAGTTGTGAAGCAAATTATTACCAGATACTTATTTAAATCATTGTAAGGTATTTCTACACTTTAGTAAGGTAAGATACAAACCAATATAAACACATGCATCTTACGCTAATACTTTTTAATTTCTGAATAAGAAGTTTATTAGTTTACCATGTCAAAAGCTTTTTTAGATCCAAGAAAACAACTGCTGATTTATTGCTATCCAGTGCGGAAACATTATTTGAAATAAATTTAAACTTGGCACTAATTGTAGATATGTTTGGTCTGAAACCAGACTGGTTTTCAGATAAAATGTTTTTGGTCTATAAGAATAAGTAACCTATTATAATCCATTTCTTACCTGAGATCTTCATTTCTTGGCCGATGTGCTGCCAATCTGCCATGCTTTGGCGATTACGTCTTGTTTATGGTGATCTTTCCTGGTGATCACATAAAGTTCTGGCCTTGTTTCGACGAGGGATATAAGTTTGTCTACATCGATTGCAGTATCATCGTTTACACTAATTCCCTCAGTCCCTATTTCAGTCATTATACAGAAATAATACTCAACACCAGACAGTAGAGTCACAGAAAAACGTGAAAGTTGGGCTATGCTATTGTACACTGAAACCCAAACAACACGCAGACGCTTCGGTGTTGTAGGCGTGGTTTGGAAGGAATGCGGTGAGTAGTGGGGGGAGGTTGGCGCATGCGCAGAATGTTTTGCATTATGAAGCATCGAGCATTTTGCTGTATCGGATCCAGGCGTCGAGCACGTGCTCAATTGCTCGTACAGCGCCACACAACATTTGCTCGCTCTGTGTGCGGGCTCCCATTGATTTACAAGAATGAAGCGCTTGTATCCAGCAAAACATTTTGCCACACAACACTTGCTTCAGGTGAAATTCTCTGTCAGTGTGCGTCCGGACTAATACAAGAGTTAAAAATTTTGAAAATATTTTCTGCTAATACTTACATGCGTTAATAAGTTTTTAAAAAAATTTAAAAAAAAAGTTGAAATAACTTTATGTATTAATGGGACAGTAAGAGTATTTTATTTTTAATATTTTCATTTCGGGCTTAGGTATTTAAATTGTTGGTGGTTTCAGGGTAAAACCACTATGCATGAAAGGAGTTTTGAAGTAGTCTCCACGCAAAACCACTGTGCATCAAGGTACATCTTAGGTTGTTGAACACACTCAAGTTTATATTAGTAATCGTAATTACAAGTCATAGTTTACAAACTACAAGGCATACGGGTATAGTTTTGTGTGACCTACTTTCTTTGATAGAGAGCAAAACAGTTTCGGCTTCACTGAGGCACAGCCCGACGTTACAATTCAAGCAGCTCCATTTTGTTCTATGGATTTCTAGTTTTGTCAAACATAGAGCGTACCGTTTCGATTTGTTTCGTTCAGGCAAGTGTTTTGCTTCGGAGTATCGAATTTCTTGCGCAACGATTGTTTTGAACCTGTTAGGAGTTTCATCTAATCGCATAAAAAAGGCACATCTGCTCTCTACAAAAAGGCTGGTAGTCCATATTCATGTGCACAAAAGGTCACTGCACCAGCTGATATTGAGCGGGAACTGCACTGATGACAAAACAGAACCAACACAACAAAAACCTAACCCCACTTTCTGGTGCTGTTCAAACGGCCTGTTTATGTTGTTTATTCTCTTTTAAGTAGTTATTTTACTTATTAGTGTGAAAATGAGTGACAGTGATGAAGTTAGTGATCATGAAATGATTGCTGAAAGAAAAACCAAGAAGATAAGGTCGTCTGGAAAAATGGAAGATGTTATGAAAAAGATTAGGCTAGCAAGTCATGAGACTGGTAACGATTGCAAATGTAAGCGTTTTAAGTGCTTTGACCGGATTGATCAAAACCAAAGAAGGGAAATAGTGCAAGAGTTTAATAGCCTAAGCGATGAGCAATCTCTTTATTTGACAGGATTATTTCTTTACATGAAATCAAACCGAGACGTTCTAGAAATTTCAACACTAACAGTTACTCGTACAGAGTTAGAGTTAAAAAAGAACGGAATGTCAATGAAGTACGGGTCTGTTATAAAACATTTTGTGCATTACATGGAGTTGGCGGTAAGAGAGTTCAGAATATTCAAACGGCTCTTAAAAAAACCGGTAAAGCCCCTTTGAATAATAGAGGGGGGTATGACCACAAGCACTGTCGAGTACCATAAGATATTAAGCAAAGCGTGCTAGAACATATAAGGTCTTTTAAACGCCGATCGTGCCGCTACAGCCTTTCCAGAAGTAAAAGAATTTATCTAGCTGGCACTTTGAACATAAGCAAAATGTACGCTTTGTATAGAGCTTAGGCTTAATGAAAAAACAATGTCCTATGAATACTATAGTAGAGAATTTGAAACCAACTTTAATATTTCGTTTGGTTACCTGGATGTGATGATACCTGCTCTACCTGTGATAAGATACAGGCGAAGTTAAAAGCTATAAAATTGGATTTACAGAATACAACCGATGCTATTGCTAGAAATGTTCTTCTAGAACAAATTAATAAAATGGAAAATGAGCAAGAGTTGCACTTGAGAAAAGTAAAGGCTTTTTATAGCATAAAGAAAAAGCAGGTCAGTCATCCAAGACAAAAGATGATAAAGAGTCCATTGCTATGGATTTTCAAAAAAGTCTTTGTATTCCAAACCTGACCACAAATAATGTTTATTACCGGCGACAATTGAGGCGCCTAGAATCAAAGGCGGCTAAGTCCCCCTAGGCCACTTTTGAGATATTATGCAAAAACCTCTAGAGATTACTATTCACAGTTCACATAATGTTGCGATACTTTAAAAAAGTTTTAAAATGTCAATTTCAAACTGAACCAACCAACAAAATGCCAAAAATGTCTAAATATGATTAATTTGCAATTCAAAAGTGGACTTTGCCTGGTTTGATTCCGAAATTGGGACTTTGCCAGGTTTGATTCTTAGTTTTGTGATTATAGCCGTTTTTGATTCTAACTCAACTAACCTCACAATCAAAAGAGTAAGCCTACCTCCCCTAATTTAAAAGGTACTGGATGTTTAAAAATAACTTTTGATAATTTTATAATATTTTAATATTGAATGACATGTTCAGTAACACTTTTGATTATTAATCAGTAACTTATTTTGTCTAATCATTTTCGGGCAATCACGACACACGTCTTCTTCGTCTTCTCTATCACTTTCCGAGTGGTTTATTGTAAGGTCAGGGTGGATGACTTTCCTGTAGTAAGAGAGTTCTGGAAGAGTTTCCCATTCTTCACCATAGTGAGCGATCAAAAGCTTCTTAACATCCCGTAGTTTTGCTGGTTTCACTGTAACACCTTGATAAATGATGTTAGCGTTGATTTGAGATGCTTTTACTCCTGGCTGTTAGATTGACCTAAATCTTCCAATAGCAACTCTGTAGTTATCGTCAGCCTTTGTTCAGATTCTTTTAGATTTTGCAGATTTTTTCAATTGTATAACTTTGCTTGACTGATTTTAAAGTGCCAGTCCTTTGGTTCACACACTTTGCTCCTCTGCTTTCCAGTCAAATACTGTACACTCACCCTCGCCAACGTTGACCACTGAGCTTATTGTAGAAAAAGCCTGTAATCGTTGGGATCAGCAATTACCTCTAGCTTTCTGCACTCTTTTCTATTCTGACCGAAAACCCTGTCTGGAGGTAGGAATGAGTGGCCTACAACAGGGTACACGAGCTCCATCTCTGTAATGTGATTTGGTGCATGGCAATCCAACCATTTATGGCACATGGTCAACATTGACGTATTTTTGTTTTGGCCAGCGCATCCATCTGCTACCAACTTAACCTTTTTGACTTCCTTATCGAACTCTGTGGAAATTTCCATTTTTCACACACACCACAGTACAAGCAAGGTTTTAAATTAACTCTTTTTCAATTAAAACCTCGATTAAAACACAAGAACTCCCTAGCCATCATGCATTACTTAGAAAACATAACCTCAACACAACAGATGTAAAACAAAACACTGCTGAACAATGCTAGCACGCCATTGGCTGTTTTGGACATTGCCAGGTTTGATCCTCAAACATCACAAATATAGCCGAGTTTGATTCTGACCCTGACTTTTAAAACCTTCTTTTAGTGGCTTTCCAATTTTTCGATAACAATTTAATGTTTATAATATCCGCCAGGACCTCCTACATCACATGGCATAGATAACCCAAAATGTCAAAAAATTGACTTAGCCACCTTTGATTCTAGGCGCCTCAATTGTCGTTCTTTCTTTTCAATGTGCACAGCATTTCTACAGGAGGTGCTTTATTTTATTCTTATCCACAAACTGAAGGAAAGAAAGGGGCAGACGAGGTAGTTTCTATCTTCACCAATACCTGTTGACAAAACTTGATAAACAAGTAAAGCACTTGCAAATTTTTTGCGACTGTTGTTCTGGGCAGAACAAAAACTTTACGCTAGTTAGATTTTGTCACTGTGTTGTATGTACTCGTATTGCATGGATTGGAATCTATCAAAGTGGTGTTCCCGATACGCGGCCACTCATATTTAGAGTGCGATCGTGATATGGCTCTAATAAATCAGAGATTTCCCGCAGAACTACCAGAGGATTGGGTAGAACGTATAAGACATTGAAGGACAAAAGCTCCTACTTTTGAAGTTGTAGAAGTTGACTTGCCTGTTTCTTCGTAAATGGACAGAGTTTTTGTCAACATTCTACGTTGTTAAATGCCCTTTCGCTACAAGGCCGATTAGAAAAATCCGTTTCCTTAATACTAACCAAAGGCTTGTTGAACACAGAGCCTCTTACAGTGGTTACTGGCAATTTACTCCTCTAATAACTCAGCAAAAGTTAAGGCTGTTGAATCTTGAAACAGAAAAGTTTGCTAGTGATGATAGCAGCAGCTTCAATCTTCCACCTCAAACCCGTTTTGGTAAGTATACCTAACTTACCTATTATATCAACCTAGCTTAACATGATATAATTTATTATATTATAGCCTTTCTACATTCACGCATACAATGAAGTTTTTAATTTTCAGACCCCATCCCGGTACAGAAACCTAAATATGAAGATCTGCAACATTCAAAACAATTCTGTGGCCCTAAAGCAAAGGAATATCTCACCTTTTTGTAAATATATTCCTGTAAGCTAATGACTATTTTTAAGTGTAGTAAATGACTTTCATCCTTTTTGGCGCGGTTTGCTTGTAGCCTACCTATCTCTTACAAACCAAGGTACGTTTATTTTTAGTTGCTAAAAACTTGGTCCTATTTTGATTTTAAAAGCTCAGTACATTATACTTACTGTTAAAAAATTTAGTTAAAATATTTTATTGCTTTTAAAGGCATAATATCAAATAAAAACGCAAAATTCGCTCTCCTGAAAAATTTTGTTTTTGTGACTATCATCCTTGTTGCTTTGGGCTCTTTAATTTTTATCGGCCCTTTGCACCACCTAAAACAATGAAAATTAGTTAGTAGATTATTCCTCAAAAAAGACTTAAGGCGGTTGTGTTTTAGCACATTGTTGTTGATTGAACATGATTTGAAAGTTATTTTTAAAATGTTCATTAATAATAATATCACCAATTTTTATAACGAACCGGGCGTTGTACAAGGCGTCCACGGTTATTTTAAGGCTTTCTTCAAGTGTTGACTAATAACTAACTAATAAATAATAATAATCATACAATAATAATAAAAAACTAATAAACTTGTTGCACAACACACTACTGTAGTCTGGCATCGGGGTGGAAGGAAGTACGAGTGTCTATAGGAGAACTATTGGAGGGAGAGTCCCCGCTGGAAGATCGTAAATGCTCGTGTGTTGTCGGTTTGTGTTCGCGGGTGCATGGCTGGTCCCACGGTCTTGTCTGTTAGGGGCCTCCACCAGTACAAAGGCTCTGCAAATTCTCTGTCCTTGTTTTGACTTGTGTCTAAATTGTAGTATATGTGTGAAATAACACTTATAATCACCGAACTATTGGAGAATGGCTGAACAAATTCTGATCAAAGCCCAGAGGTGTCGCAGATCCGGTAAAATATAAGTAGTGTATGACAAAGACATCAACTAAACTTATTCTACATTCAGTACCGAACGATTGGGAATAGAAAATCTTCCCTGAACACGATAAGCTTGTCAAAGTTGTTTGTCATTGGTGAGGCGGTCAATAATGGTACTTTTTTGCCTCATTTACCTCGAATTTGTAAAAGAGTGAAGCTTTTTAAGAGTACCTGCTCACACGTAGACATACTTTTTTCGATTTATCCCATAATCGATAAGGATTTCGATTATCTTTTTAAATACATATTCATCTCTATTAGCTAATTATTTTTTATGTAGTTATTCATCTTGACGACATCTTCAGTTAAGGGAATCACTGATAGCTTATTCCACTTGGCCCTAGCCATTTGTGTCAAAGCCTTCCGTAATAAAATTGTTTCCCAACTTAATCTGTACAGTACCAATCAGTCATCACACATGGCAAGTAAAGTTGCATAATTTTTTATGAAGGCTTCGCTCTTCAGGATGTTGGTACACTTTTCCAAGGAATATCTAACTTTCAATGATAGAAAATTCAATTCTGAAAAATACAGTGTATTTGAAATAAAGTATTTGAAATTATTTTGCATAGGGAGCTAGCTTAAGTTTAGATAAATCTGGATTCTTGTTTTGCAGAACCTCCAATAGACGAGCGAGCTCCCTCATTTTTTGTACTTCATCATGTTTCATATGATCTTGACCTTTATATTGTTGTGATAAATAACTTCCATACTGCATACTCAATTTGTCAGTTCCAACAATAAGAGAAATTCTGTCTTTTGTTAGTCGCAAACTTGAAAGAGCATTTCTGAATGAATCTGAAGTGTCTTCTGTAACTGTCAATAGTGTGAGGCCTACTACTGTCCTGTTTATTCTTTTCTTTTTGACTCCATCACTTGGCTTTAATGGGCAGTTATTACAATGTCTTGCCAAGCAGCTTTGCTTGTAAAATCCTAAACAATACTCACAAGGGAGATAATTGTCAGTGTCGAAGCAAGCAGGTGGAAATTCTGCATGATGAAATAGTGCCACTTTTACTGTCACTTAAGTCTCTGCTATGCATGAAATCTTTTTTTTATTTCTTGTATTTTTCAAATTAATTTTCTCCGTAGAATATTTTTTAGCGGCTAGAAGTTTTGCTACATTAGTTTCTGTGCTATGAACCATTTAAATGTGCTATGATAATTTTGAAAACAGTTTCCTGCAATAAAAGCATGCATCTTTTTTGTCGTATATACGACTGTTTGCCGTATTGCTGTTTAATTGAATGCTGATTTCACTATATCACTATTTGAGATGCCGACCCTCTCTTGAGGATATTTTAAGGCAAATGTGGTGAAGGATGAGTGTGATGAGTGGTAGTAATGGGTTATGAGGTGTAGTTTTAGGATTATCTTCAGAATCTTAGGGGTATCGATCGATTTCTCAGCCAAATAGTCCACTGTGGTGTTTCGTCTAAAGATCTCTTTGTTCAGTAGTCGGTTCGTAAGGCCTGTGCACAACTGGCCCTGACACTGTGCATAACCTGTCCTGAGCTATCTTGATTGTGACTCTCAAACAAATTATCTGCAAAAGACAAGCTGCTGTCCGAAGAATCCGAGTCACTGTAATCAGCAAGGCGTTTAACATTGCTGTTCTTGGACCGGTTAAATTTCTTGGCTCATTCATTGCAATTGGCTGCAAGTTCTCAAAAGCATTCCTCGTATAAATGGTAATACGTTTTCCTTGTTACCTATAACTTCAAAATCCCCAATGTTGCCATCAACCGTTGGAAGGGGCACAAGAACTTGTATACGGTTAATGTCTCGGTTGCTATCTTGGGAGGCCTTTTCTTAATCGTGAGGTGGTTCATCAAAATATTCTGATTGGAGCTCATCGGTAGAGAAACCCAGTTCAAAGAAGTGCACTAGAACAAATTATCAAACACAAAATACAGTTATAATTATTATCTTCTACTAAGACCCTACTGACTGTACAAATTTGCAAATTGATCTAGATTATCTTAATTTACAAAATAAACATACCAAAATGTTCCACTATGTCTTTATATGGAATTGCACAGCCAATAGTTTTCCCTTACAACATCAACGGCAATGATTTAGAGCGAGTCCATAGTTTCTAAGATTTGGGGGTAACAATGTCCTTTGGGGTTTACCGTTATACCAGTCTCATCACAATTAAAGATTCTATCTCCAGTAAACTTGAGTCCGTCGACTTGTCCTTCAAGAAGATCAAAAATCTTTCCCAACGCAACTTGGTTAAATCCCATTGCTCGCGCAAAGGATGTTGCTTCTGGTTTTCTTATTGGTAGTGTAGGGTTTCGTTTGAGAAACCATTTTACCCAATCTCTACCAGCAGAACTCGCTTCAACGCTAAACGGGTGTTTGATGTTGTTCCTTTCAGCAATTTGGAAGGCCAGTTGGCTGAGCTCCTGAACGGTTAAACCGAACAACTGGCCTTCCATTTGCGTTAGGTAAACCTTCAGTTCTGCTTCTTGTTCTGGGGTGAACACAGTTGTAAAGGGTCCTAACTTCTTTTTTACCGCATAGGTGGGATCATCCCTTTTTTTTGGAAACGTGCCGTTCCAAAGTGGTCTAGGAGACGTTGTACTGACGAGACGCCCTCAAAGAACCCACTTCACCTTGTAAAACAGCGTTTACTGCTCCTTCCATGGACTCAGCGGACCAATCTTGCCTGTTAGTCTTTCTCTTGTAATTGCGGACCATCTAAAAAATACCACATTTCCTATGCAGGTCACCACGACTCTATAAATACCTCATTTGAGAAGGCCTACTGAAAATTATCAATTAAAAATGATAAAAATATAAGCAACTATTAAATTAATATATTCTACTGAAAAAGAACTTGTTGAAAAATACTTGGTATCATGCTCCCAGTACAAGTTTTAAGTTAGGTTAGAATTAGCCAAAAACCAATTGTTGTACCTTCTAAATGCATGTGTTGCCATTTAAATGCACTATTCAGTTATGTGCATGTTTTAAGCTTTCCATATAAAAAAGCAACATAATCAAAGGCCTCAAAATAGCGAAATATTGTAATTTGACCAACAAATTATATATAACTTGCAGCTAGCCTAGAAGACAGCGTGAAAATGAGGTCGCGGGTTTCAGTTGAGTAATGGCTGCCTATTGAACTATTTTACCCCGTTTCCGTTAGTCTGCAGCACTATACAAAAAATCTACAGCCCTTCCCGTTTTACCCCACCTCACCGTCTTGCCCGGCCTTCCCCTAGCTGAAAAAACACAGAAATGTGGTAGGTAATTATTAATTGAAAGGATCTCACCCAGACTCGGACGACGACCTCGCGCACTACGGGAGGCACTAACTAGGTCCGGTAGCTTGACAGCCCGGTCCGTAAGTGAGTGTTGGGGGGTTCGGTTGGGGAAGGGGAGAATATAGCCGACGGGAGGGTGGGTTGATGTTTTCACGGGAGAAGCGGCACATGTATATCATAACCTATAATTATACAAGAAAATATAACACTGCTAAGGTCTAACTGTATGTCGTGTGTGTCTCCATGCTCCAAGTCCTTTAAATCTCATAGGCTTAGATATGGAAACATGCTTAAACGTCTAGGCAGTACAGCTTCTTGGCACAGTGAAAAATTTAAAGCAACATACTCAAAAAAACTCTTAGAGAAAGAAGCTAATAGTGAAACCAATAACAACACGGTCTCTAGGCGTAGTATCACGGCGGGTCAGGTAGCAGACGTAGCCCCCGCGCCACCCGGCCTAGCGGTCGTTAACCTGTCTAACAAAGAGTCCCTCGTTCTTTCTAAAGGTCTATTTTTCCATAACCCCTAAACAAGTAAACGTGCTGGATTTCATTACTAGGATTGAGTCTGCCGTTCCTCAGTTGACCGAGGAATTGGCGGACCAGTTCAGGTGTGAAGCTTCAGTGCAGCACTAAAAACATAAAACAGCTTAAACAAAACCTATCCAATGATGAACACAAAGCAATCAAAACTAAAATCTGATGACACAATTATAATTCTCTTAGCAGACAAGGGTAATGCAACCGTAGTCCTGAACAATAAAGATTATGATTCAAAAATTGAAGACGTTCTCAAAGCAGGAAAATACACACTCGTTAACAACGACCCCACTAAGACATTTGAAAATAAAATAGAAAGGACATTAAGGGAGCACAAACAATATTTCAAAGATGAAACTAGATCAAAACTAACTCCACACCACTCCAAAACACCTCACATGTATGGTCTTCCTAAAATACACAAACCTAATGCCCACTAAGGCCCATTGTAAGCTCGAAAAACTCTTCCAGCCGTGAACTGTGCAGACACCTTTTACAAATACTAAAACCATTTGCAGGACATTCAGACACATATGTAGTAGTAAACACTTTGTAAACCTCACCAAATACATGCACCTAACAAAAGATGACAGATTGGTCAGTTTCGATGTTGAAAGTTTGTTCACCAGCATCCCAGTCCATGAAACACTACAAGTAATTGAAAACAGACTAAATAGTGACCCGAACCTAAAAAACAGAACCACTCTACCAGTAAACGTAATAATGGAATTGCTAAAACTTTGCACCGAATGTAACTATTTTGAGCTAAATAACAAAATTTATCGCCAGGATGAATAAACATGGGGTCACCACTATCACCTGTACTTGCCAACATCTTCGTGGAGTTCAAACAAAAAGCTATAAACACCTCGAACTTCAAACCGAAGGTGTGGTTGAGATACGTTGATGACACTTTTGTTATCTGGAATCATGGCGATAAAGAACTTTAAAACACCAAACATCTAAATAACATACTCACCAACAATAAAACTAACAGTAGTAAGGAAACAGACAACAGACAAAACACTTCCATTTTAGATGTTAAAAGTAGTAAAGAAAATTAACTTTTAAAACCCTCGATACACAGGAAAAAACACACACTGGCTCGTAAATTTCAACTCTAATTACTCCACATCAGTTAAAGAAGGGTAGCCTTTCCTTGCTTGATAGGGCCAAGTCAGTCTGCCTAGACAAATTCAGTTTAAATAAAGAGATAGGAAACATATCACAAGATCTTAAACTCAATGGGTATCCAGAAAAAACTATAAATATGTGCGCTTTACCTAGACACAAAACACAACGGAAACCGCAACTGAGAAAACTAATGCATATAAGCATCACTTTATATCAAAGTTTCAGAAAAATAGAAATGCTAAGAAGTTTAACATAGAACTGCTTTAAACCCAAAATACACGTAGACAACACCTCTGTAAAAAAACCTTAAAATGAGGAACAATCCTCAAAACTGCGTTAACAGCATCGCTGTGAATGTGATAAGGAAATACATATGATGTAAACCTACGATTTTGCTACTACGCTATGAGGTGCATCGGCAGAGGGCCAAAGTTCCTTGACATGCTCTACGGTATCCTAAACTTGCCAGAATGTTCCCAGAGTCAACCGCTATATAAACATCCTATCAGAATCAGCAAATAAGGTGTGTGCTGCCTCAATGAAAAGGGGTGCAGAGGAAACCGTGGCACCGAATGATGAAACCGAGACCTCTGCATAGCGGTTGACGGCAGTTGGCAAGAGGGGCCACACATCCCTCAACGGTCTGGTCACCGCCACGAACATTGAGCAGGTTAAGTGTTAGATTACAGTGCTGTCCAAAATTGTAGATGTAAAGAAGAAATACCAGAACAAACATACGGATAAGTGTGAAGCAAATTACGCAGTGTCAGTGGTGGAATGTCAGCGTGCGTGACTTTATTTTTTGAGCGTTCTGTTAGCCTACACAATTACGCTATACACAGTTTCTTGGTGTCGAGTCTCAAAAGGCCGTCAATGCAGTTCAGAGGCAAATAAAATATATGGGGATGAGGTGTCCTGTAATTAAGCTTGAATGTGTAGGACACAAAAAAGAATGTATAACCGCCTGACAGCGCTCAAGAAAACTTAAAAAAAAGGGACAAACTTAGTGATGGTAAAGGGCTCTCAGGGAAAGGGAAGATTGACAGGAAATGCAGTAAAACAAGTTACTAATTACTACCATTTGGCAATTAAAAAAAGGCAGGACCTGACCGAAACACTAGCTGGCATGCGGCAAAGCTGTGTGGGCAGAATGGTACCATCTTATTTCTTGTGACGCAGACCCTGCTCACGGCTTATGCCCTAAAGGAAAATAGAGTTAGTGCAAATTCAGGCAAAGCACAGGCAAACAAAGATATATACAGCCATAAGGACCATTTTTCATCTACCTTTACCTGTTATGGAGGCGATACAACCCTATTTTAAGATTTGTCGAAGCCCGAGCTGCTGAAAAACTGTCTTCATGGCAAGACACAAAACCCTAAAGAATCCGTGAACGGGGTGATTTGGTCACGAATCCTAAAACCATATTTGTTGGGATAAAACCCTCAAGTAGGGGTAGCTGATGCTATCACAAGTTTTAATGAAGGAACGTTGTAAAGTGCCAAACTTTAGAGGCGCTAGGGCTGACACCAGGGTTTTATTGCGTAAGGTTATGCGTAAAATTGACAAAACGTTCATAAAGCAGAAAGAAGAACACGAACTTTTGCTCAGAGCATTGACAAGAAGAAAGCAATAACTTGGCCAATAGAAAGCTGGAAATTGAGGAGATAGACAGATGCGGCAGTGGAGGCCGTCCTATTACATTTTTTAATTGTAATTTTGACAAGCTATCAATTTTATGATGTAGCGGTAGTTTTTAAATATTATTGAATAGTCTTAGGATAGTCTTGAGTTTTAAAAAGCGAAGATGTTCTACAATCGAAATGTAGCTTATCGAGAGGTCATCCTTATAGGTGTATTGATTGTTTGCGAGAGGTACACCTGTCGAATGCAACCATTCGAAATGTTTTCGTTACGGGAAATGAAAACACAACTAATTTTACATTACCATATTAAACGTCAGCATGTGAGCTTATGTTAAGGAACTTTGTGAAGATCGTGGTGAAATTTGTATCTGACTAAAGCAACAGTACGGTCCTTCTAATGCTTCGCTTCGTTTGGAGCCTCCATTAAAACCAATCCGACACGTGTCTAAAAAGCAACTCTCAGGACTATTGGAAGATGAGTTATCTCCTCCAAAAAGAATAAGGCGCTTCTAGCTAACCTCCACCAAGGTGGGTATATCTGATAACCAAACCAAGATCGTGATTCTACTTAGTGCAAATGATCGCTATGTCGATTGTCGAAGACGAAGGGTTTAAACTATACACTAATACTCTTAGGCCTGACTATACGTTATTCATAACGACCACTGATCCTAAAATATATATATATATAACATTTTAAAATAAAAATGCTGAATAAACAATCAAAGTTGTATATCACACACGTTTCAGCTAACATGTTGTGGATATACAACTTTGATGTTTATTCATTATTTTCATTTTAAAATTGATTACTTGCCATCAAGAAAGAACTTGACTGAAGTTCTTATACCAGAACATTACAACGGCATGAAAGATGAATTAATGAATATGTTAAACGACATAAAAAAAAGTAAATTTCTGAGTATTTCTATTACCGCAGACTTATGGTCGTCATTCACGAGTTTCAATTGTACTCTGTGGTATTGGCAACAGAAGAGGTAAAAGTGTCACGTACTGGAGAACACATCTCAGAGGCGATAACGACAGTCCTTGACAGATTTAAAATTACTAACAAAGTCGTAACAGTTGTTACTGACAATGGTAGTAACATGAGAAAAGCAGTTTAGAAGACATGAACAAACACAACCACTGTTGTGTAGCTCACACCCTCAACTTGTCAGTTCAAGATGCCATTGGAGAGAATCCTGAGTTAAAAGACACTTTGAACAAATGTAAGGCATTAGTTGCATATTTCAAGAGAAGTAACAACGCAGCTTACAAACTAAGAGAAGTCCAAGATCAGATGAATTTACCAGTTTTAAAGCCAATCCAAGACGTGTCCACAAGGTGGAAATCAGTTCTTATGATGCTGGAAAGGTTGTTGCAGTTAAAGGTTCCTTTGACAGGGCTTTGGCATCTTTGACAAATGCTGAAAAAAAAACTTAGAAGCTAAAGAATGGAAAGTGATTGAGGAAGTTGTTCCTGTGCTCAAACCACTTCTTAGTATGACCAAAACATTGTCAGGTGAGCTCTATCCAACAATGTCCTTTATTGTTCTCTTTAACAAGAGGACTTCAAAAGGCGTTGCAGAATAAAAACACAGAAACACTTGTTGCTACACAGCTTAAACTGTCGCTAATGGAAAATGTCTCTAGACGCCTGGGAATCCTCGAGAGTAACAGGTTTGTGGGAAAATCTACAGATCCAAGATTTAAGAAATCTGCTTTTGGAAACGAACAAACTGCAGACAAAATGCAAAAGTATGTGGAAGATGAGCTATCTCTTATTTTACGATCTGAGACTACACAACCCCAAGTAGAAGAACAAATTCAGGAGACCACACAAGGTACACAGCAAGAGTGTGGAGAAGATGAGCTATGGGATGATTTTGATAAAAAGGTAGCAACGAAAAAGTCAGCTGTTACTGCTGATACAACAGCTATTCTTCTGGTTAAACAATACCTGGAAATGCCACACCTCGATAGGAAATTAAAGCCATTGGAATTTTGGCAGAAGCACCACTCCACCTTTGCTACACTCTACAAGCTTGTCACGAAATATTTGTGCATTCCAGCCACCTCAGTTCTTTCAGAAAGGATATTTTCTCTGGTAGGACTGTTAACAAATGACCGAAGAAATCTGGGTTCGGACGAATTGGATCAACTAATTTTCCTCAATCGGAACCTGAAGTTAGGTTTGGACTAAGCCTCGATGCTCATAGTGATCATCAATAAACTGACCTTTTACATTGTATTAATGTACTTCTGTATGCTTCAATTGCTATTTGTTAAAAAAAAATTATAGTTGAAAAACTGTTGTTTTTTTTCAAATTAATGCGTTAAGTCCGAGACAGAAACAGCTCGAATATTTAATAGCGAGTACGTTTCACTCACTCGAGTCTCTCTTAGCTATGAACTATTCGAAATGTAAGACAAAACGAATGAATGTACAGCTAAAATTAACATGAGTGAAAAACATTCGCGATCAACCGTTCGAGAGGTTTTTTTTATGACAATCGTGTCAAACTCTCTCGATGTGCGAAACGCAAAGCAAAACCTCTCGTTTAACATTTCGAATGCAACAGTTACAGTCAAAACCTTTCGAATGATCTTAACAAAGAACCTTTCGAATGGTCTTAACAATCGAAACATTTCGATTGTAACCTCTCGCAATCGCGCATCACTATGTGATTGAGGTTATGTCATTGAGGTTAGGAAAGCATTTGAGATAAGGTCTATTACTGTTGGATTTGAGTTAATTTTTATTTTTAATAATAATAAAGTATTTATTAGTGTTATATTCCGAGTGTGTCAGTTGATTACTTTCCTATCCTATATATGTTTTGTGTGTATCCCCAAGTTTTGTGTGTTTGTCAGTGTTTTCTGTCCAAGCAAATTGTTTTGTGTGTTTCGTGTTTAAGAAGATTCATGTACTTGACATGTACCTTATACAATTCAATTTGTTTGGTAAACTTTATGGGGAAACTTGTAGTAAACATTGTAGTACATATTGTGTGGTGAAGGAGAATTTAATATTGCAAGTTGTTTTGGGTAAATATTTATAGTTCACCTTTTTTTGTAACTACAGATTTTGTTTGATGTACTGCCCAGCCAAGATGCTTTTCAGAATACTTGTAATTTGTGCAATATTGGAGAGGATAAGTACTACTGTACATATATTTTCGGGAGGTCATTTCCGACCCCTGTCTCCATTAACTGTATATGAGTCGTCCGTTCCCCTTACTTATGTTCTTCCACAATAAAGTATTTATTAATGTTCTATTCCGAGTGTGTAAGTTGATTAATTTTTTATCCTAGATATGTTTTGTGTGTATCCCCAAGGTTTGTGTGTTTGTCAATGTTTTCTGTCCAAGCAAAGTTTTTCTACTGGAATATTTCCAGATGCTTTAAAGATAGCTGTTGTGATTCCTATATTCAAAAAAAAAGGGTCTAGGATTGACCCATTTGTTTTCGACGTATATCGTTGCTTTTACAATATCTAAAGTAATTGAGAAATTAATGAAGGAGAGACATTAATTAGTTTTCTTAGACAAAACCGATTCTTTAGCTATAATCAGTATGGCTTTAGGTCTGGCTTGGAAATACTGAAATTGCTCTTACTAACTTTATGAAACTTATTTCGACAAACATAAATACTGGAACAAAAGTAACTGATCTTTATTGACATAAAAACATTTGAATCAGTGAATCACACAATTTGCTAGACAAATTATATTGATGTAGAATCAATTTATTATATTGTATTTTTAATTTTTTTTGTTATGTCAAATAAAACAAACTTGTTTGTATTAATAGTTGACAATAAATCTTGTTGTTGTTGAATCAGAGGGAAAGTACATAACTGGTTTGAGAGCTATTTATCAAATAGAAAACAATGTGTAAGAATAGATAATTGCTACAGTTCAATGGGAAGCTTAAACATAGGTGTACCTCAAGGATCAGTATTAGCAAATCTATTTTTTGATTTATATAAATGACCCATGCACAGCTAAGTTTTAAAGGTAGTATTTTTCCTTTGCCGATGACACAGCTTTCAGTTACCATAATAAGAGTTTAGTATATTGGAGATTGCATAAATACTGATTAGGTGGTTTCAAAACAAAATGGTACTCAGCCCAGAAAACTGTATGTAAATTTTTCCCTACGACTCAACTATCAGTTTGAAAATAATATTGTTTACCCTTGTATTAGCTGTCTATGCAGATCTCAAACATGTCATTTAAATGGTTCAAAAATCACACAAGCTGAAATGTAAAATATTTAGGATTGATTTTAGACAAAGAATTGAATTGAAACGTCATATTAGAAACGTCAAAACAAATTAAACAACGTTATCAGAACTACATATTTACTAAGAGATCTGTGTGATTTAAAACAGAAGACAATTTATTTTTTCTTGTTCCAAAGTAGAATATAGTATAGTTCTAGTTTGTTGGGCGGTACATATTTCAATAACCTTGATCCATTGATCAAACAGCAAAACACATTATTAGAATAATAACTCGAAATCAAATTTTAACTCCATCCTGGGTCTCTTATTTTTACAAAACAAAATTTTGCCGATGAGACATTTATGTTTGTTTTATAAAGTATTGTTAATTTTCTATAAGAGAAGTGGACACCTGTTTGATGAACGATTAAAATATGATCTTGAGAAGAAACCCTTTTTCCAAACACCACAATAGTTTTAACATTCTACAAAAAATCTTTCCACCCCAAGCATTTGAGAAACTGCCTGAGGATATCAAAGTTCTAAAATATGAGCTTGTTCAAGCGCAATGTAAAACAATGGTTGCTTTGAAGTATACAGTTGAAGATTTGTTGAATTAACTTCATTGATCCAAATAATTATTTTTAAGTTAGTTGTAGTTCAAAATTTTAAAATTAATTATAAGTAAATTAAAAATATTAACTGTAAATTGAATCTAGTATTAAATAATTTTTTACAATTTGTTTAAAGTTCCTTACATTTAATTGTATAAATAGAACAGGCATCAGAGCCAATCAACATCAAGTAACGGAACCTCAAATCAGGCTTTGCCTTTGAGCCCCATTTATTACCTTCAGTTTTGTCAAAATTTGTTACTGTGTACAGGCTTAAGTTGGCCATCTATGAAAAATGTAATCATACATGTGTATTATGTTGAAAGAAATAAAGATTTTCTTATTTTTAAAATGTTTTGTGCAGTGGCGCAATCAAGGGTGGCAAGGGGCCATGTCCCCAATAACCTTTTTGTTTGTTATATGAATATCTTATAAATTTATAATGAAAAAATACTGACAGGTTTAACTTTAACATTTTAACTTAAATAGGGAACATAATATGGACCACACTACTAAAGCTATTGTATTCCTTGTTAACTACAACTGTCAAATAAGTAAGTGAGCCTTCCTTTGAAGAAAGCAGTGTATTTATTTCTGTTAGTACTGTACTGTACAACTCTATCGGTCCATCATTCATGGTAATGACCATAGGCCCTGTACACATGGTGCTGTCCGACGGCGCGGCGCGCAAATACACGGTTTTATGGCGCTGTTCACATGCACCGCTCTATCGATTTTGACCGCGCCCGACGGCGCGGCCGAGTTAACCAATTCGACCGCGCCATGTCGGACGCGCGTTCCGAGTACCATTGAGTAGGCTGAGCAATATGAGGGCAGTCGACCGCGCGCTTTGGCCTGTGCACACGCTCTACAATGGATCACTTTGATACTGAACTGTTTATTGAGGAAGTGAAAAGTCGACGTGTCATACGGGATATGACAATTCTGATTATAGGAACAGAGTGTTGAAGAGGACAGCTTGGCAGCAACTGGTGGAACTATTTTGTACAGAGAATATTTCAGAGGAGAAAAAGAACATTTTGTGAGTAATGATTTTGCCATTAAATTACACCGTGTAAGAGTGTTTAACAAAATTGACAGTAAAGAGATAATAAATTTATATTCAAAAACGGTGTGAGACATTTTAAAATACAAAATACAAAGTAAACTAATAATAAATTAATATACAAGAACGGTGTGAGACATTTTAAACAAAATACAAAGTAAAGACATAATAAAATTATATACAAGAACGGTGTGAGACATTTTAGACAAAATACAAAGTAAAGACATAATAAATTTATATACAAGAACACAGTTTGGTACTTTAAGTTCATAAGGTCTTTTCGAAGTTTGCTTACACCATCTTATCCTGCCATGGTAGTTTACCTTCTGCGATGAAATAGCGAGCAAATCGGTCCCTCACCTGTTTCCCGTACATATTCGGCCGTGGTACATTTTCCACTCCAAAGTCTGCCAATGGTGCCTCATGAAGCAAATCTTCATATTTATATCCATCTCGCTCTCGCACATAGTTGTGCAACATACAACAGGCCAGAATTATATCGTTCGCCAGTTCCAAGCTGACATTTAGGGGTCTATGAAATACTCTCCACTTGTTCGCCATTATCCCAAAAGTACATTCAATGTAGATTCGAGCTCTTGACAGACGATAATTCAAAATTCTCTTTGAATAAGGTAGTATTTTTCCTGAGTATGGGCACATAATATGTTTTGACAAACCGAAGGCGTCATCAGCAACAAAAACATGCGGTAAAGGTGTAGCATCCACATTAGAAATAGGTTTAGAATCTGGGATGTTCAATGTATTTTCTGACAGTTTTTTATAAAACAACGAATCTTGAAAGATCGATGAATCATTGCTCTTTCCATAAGACCCGACGTCGACAAACAGGAAACGGTAGTTGGCATCACACACAGCTAACAGCACAATGGAGAAGAAATGTTTGTAATTAAAAAATAGAGAGCCTGTGTCACTGGGTTTATGAATACGAACATGTTTGCAGTCTATTGCCCCAAAACAGTTGGGGAAGTTGGTATTTTTTAAGAACTCTTTGCTCACTTCTTCCCACTTTTCTTTTGTGATCGGAGGCATACACATGTTTTTCAGTTTCCTGAAGATTGCAGTACAAACTTGACGAATCACATTTCCTATGGTCGATTTTCCTACTCTGTAGTTGTAATGTAGTTCAGCATACGAACATCCTGTCGCCAAATACCTGAAAAAGGTTAACACTGTGTACCGTCATAACCGTTGAGCATTTTTAACATCTTTTAAACATTGTAATTGTATTTTTAGGGAACTCTTTGCAAAAGAGGTGGAAGAATCTCCGTGACCATTTTTCAAAGGAATTGAAAAAGAAGAAGACTACGAAGTCGGGATCGGGGGCCAGCAGCCATACACCCTACATGTACTTCAAACGTCTTCAGTTTCTGGAAAGTTCTGTATCAAATAAGGAAACTATCAATAATTGGGAAACCGAAGAAATAGAGAACACCTTAGTTGAGGAAAAGGATGCAGACAATGAAGATATGGAAATCAGACCTGCCGGAACTCCAGCTACAGGTAAAAAAAGAAAATCCTTAGACTCGGTTGAAAAACAATTTGTTGAAATATTAAACAAAAGCATCTCATTGAGAGAAAAAGTCACAAAAATGAAGAAGATGAAGACAAACTATTTTGTCTTTCTTTGTACAAAGAACTGAAGAAAGTTCCTGAACACGGCCGAATTGGTACTAAAATTAAATTGCTGGAAACTATCCAAAAAGCACAACACTTTTACTGCCCCGTTCCAACTCTGGACTGTCTCAGACCTATCTATAATCAAGGACCACAGTATCAAGCACTCAGTACGGCACAGTCCAGTTGGCAGGCAAGTGCAGGACCTTCTCAAGCTCCCCGTTCGACTACAAGCACAAGCTACATGCCAACGAATACCCGAAACACGCCATCAGTTATATCACCGACTGATAGCTACTCTTCGGAGCAGGGCTCGGATTTATTGGACCTGTATTAAAAAGCTACATTTTTCGTTTCCAATTTATATTTTGCCATGAATTATTAATTTCCATTTTGAATAAAACTATTTATAAAAAATACTTTGTAAGATATTATGTTACTGTACTTAAAATATTATCTATACTTGTTCTATTTGTCTGTTCTGTATAAGTATTATTTATACAATTGTGTGCTTAATTTGTTAATTTATTACAACTTGTAATAAAACTTACCTCAATGTGATGACGAGTTTTTCTTCTGGAGAAATACTATCCCTAACAAAGTACTCACTGGATGCCAAGTCGTCCTTCACAACAACTAAAATTCATCAAAAGATGACACCGACATTCGGAAATAGTTAAAAAACTTGGGTTCATATTCCCTCAAGTTAGGGTATAGGGTAACAAACGCACCATGAGTTAAACGATCTTTCAAAATAGGGTGAACCCAACACTTTCTTTGTCTTCTTTTTCTTCCTTTGTATCTACGATACAAAAGCCACATAGATGCTACCTCTTCAACTTCCATTGCTGAACTGGGAGATGGAACACCGCGGCCGCCGCGCTAAAAACGCCGTCATGTGTACAGCTACAGAATATCGGACGCGCGTCACACCGCGCAGTCGGACACTACCATGTGTACAGGGCCTTAGCGTGCAAGCGCCGCATCGCTGCGCCACTGACTGAGTGACAGACGGCCAGCAGACACGGGACACCAGATAGCCGCCATTACGTTGTTGTGACAGACCGTCAGACAGAACGGAACTGTCTCTGTGTTAACTTACTGTTAACTGCCTAGTGAAGTACGGTCATACAGAAAACGTCTTCAGTTGTTGAGTACCTTTGTTGGTTGAGTGACAATTTAATGATTGGGGTGATTGTTTAGTACGCTATGAATCGTGTAAAGTGAAGTTTATTTAAAACAATAAAATACTTTTAAATCCAAATATAAAAAGAAAGGATAAACAGCATAGACCTATTGAAAATGAACTTCCTTCAATTCCGCACACTTCACGTGATGAACAAACCTGCCATGAAGAAATGACGTTGCCTTCTACGTCACATGTTGCGAATGTGAGTAATAAATCATCACAGTCAGACTCAGATATTCTAAATAATACAAATAAACCCGTATTGGCTACAGACATAAGTCGTTATGTGAACAAACATAATTTAAGTGACCATGAAAAAATTACTGTTTTGAAAAGCTGTTGGGAGCCTGATGGTAATTTTAACTTTACGACCTCTGTTGCCAACAAAGGGCAAGCTCACAGCAGACGTTTTTGTCACTCTTGGTTAGCAAAACATGAGTGGCTAGCTTATTCTAAATCAGAAGATGCGGCCTATTGTAAGATATGTGTACTATTTTCTCCTCTAGAAGTAGAAAGGAAATCAGCCCGAGCTGTAGGAAACTTTGTTGCTAAGCGTTTTACTAACTGGAAAAAGGCGACAGAAAAATTTGAGCAACATGCACGCTCCTAATATTACAAGGACGCATTTGAAAAAAGTAAATTTCGCTGATGTTTAAGAAGGAAAGTTCTTATCTGTTGATGAAGCAGTAGATAAAGGAAAAGCTGTACAAGTATTGCAAAATAGTGCAATGTTACGTCCAATTATAGAAACCGTTATACTGTGTGGTAGGCAAAATCTTCCCTTACGCGGGCATAGAGATCACGGACAGCTTGATCTATCATCAGAAGAACATCCAGTCAGTGAAGGCAACTTTAAAGCACTGTTAAGATTTAAAGTTCAATCAGGTGACAAAATTTTAGAACATCATTTAAATTCATGTGCCAAAAATGCGTCTTATACCAGTTGGAAAATTCAAAACGAAGTACTTGAAGCTTTTAGTCAAATTATCTTAAAAACATAGTGAAAGAAGTGAATGCAGCACAATGTTTTTCTGTTTTAGCCGATGAAACGGCAAATATTTCGAACATAGAACAGCTTACACTGTGTGTAAGATACCTAAAGAAATTAGTTCAAAGTGTGTCAACAGTTTCTACAATTCTTTCCCTTACAACAAACTACAGGAACGGCAACAGGAGAAGCAATATTACATGGATTAGCAAACTGCAACATCAATGTAGATCAGTTATGTGGTCAAGGATATGACGGTGCTGGTGCGATGAGCGGTATCTACAATAATGCACAATCTTACATACAGAATCAATACCCAAAAGCCCTGTACGTCCACTGTGCTTCACATAATTTGAACCTTGCTATCTCAAATTCTTGTGAAGTTCAAGCTATTAGAAACTTTTTCGGCACGGTCGAAAAGATATATGGCTTTTTCAACACGCCGAAGAGGCAACAGGTTTTGACAGCACATATTGACAAATCTAACATCGAAAATAACAAAAAAACTAAACTTAAGAATTTATGTCCAACTCGTTGGGTTGATGGCCACAATGCTGTGTTCATCATGGTACTATTTTTTGAACCTGTTGTGGAGTCTCTAATCGAAATTCAACAGTGGAGAGATGTTGAGATCTCATCAAGTGCCAAGGTTGCTGGCAGTGCTGCAAGCAGACTTTGTTGTCCCTTTGTTATCAGCTGAGAAATCCTTAGTTACAGCTTGCCATTGAGCAAGAAACTACAAAGGGAACAAATTGCCTTCAGCGATTGGCTCAGTTGACACTATAACTGCCGTGGTTGGTAATGTTAGAAGGAATGCCTAAGAAGAGTTCGATAAAATATTTGAAGAGGGTGAAAAGATGCTGAATACATATGGAGAGACTGTTAAAGTTCCGAGAATAACTCAGCGGCTAGTTCACAGATCGAACCAGGTTTTGGGAGCAGACATGTCTGCTAAAGATTATTACAGAGTTTCGGTCTTTATTCCTTGGATTGACTCTTTCCTCAGTTCTTTGCAAAACAGGTTTTTAAAACACGAGGATATTTTGAAATGTTTTGACTGTTTGCTTCCGAAAACACAGACCCCTACCAAAATAGATAACGAAGCTATGCTGGTTTTATCTATTAAAGCTTTCTGTATATGAGTCGTCCGTTCTCCTTACTTATGTTCTTCCACAATAAAGTATTTATTAATGTTATATTCCGAGTGTGTCAGTTGATTACTTTCCTTTCTTATATATGTTTTGTGTGTAACCCCAAGTTTTGTGTGTTTCGTCAATGTTTTCTGTCCAAGCAAATTGTTTTGTGTTTTTTGTGTTTAAGAAGATTCATGTATAATTATGTGTACACTTATACGTTTCAATGTGTTATATATTTCATTGTGTTATATATATGTGTCTTATATTTCGAACCTGATTACTGGTTAGGTTGATAACTGGTCGTCAACCTGCTGACGACCGAACGACCCAACATGACTCTACGCTGACACCAGCTCAAGCTCTGAGTCAACGAGCACTGTACATAACAATTCGATTTGTTTAGTAAACTTTGTAAGGAAACTGTGTAGTAAACATTGTAGTACATATTGTGTGGCGAAGGGGAATTGAATATTGCAAGTTGTTTTGGTAAATATTTATAGTTCACCTTTTTTTTGTAACTACAGATTTTATTTGATGTACTGCCCAGCCAAGATGCTTTTCCGAATACTTGTACTTTGTACAATATTGGAGAGGATAAGTACTACTGTACATATATTTTTGGGAGGTCATTTTCGACCCCTGTCTCCATTAACTGTATATGAGTCGTCCGTTCCCCTTACTTACGTTCTTCCAAATCCCATGTACTGTACTGTACTTTAGAGTCCTCTACGGTACCCATTCCTGATAGCCCCTTTAATGACCCTTCTCTGGTGAAGATGACGGAAGCGGCCGTCGAGTTGGATCGGGGCATCCAGGAGCTTCAGCACCGAGCTACTTCGCTCCTTAACCAAACCACGGGAGTGCGGAAGCTCAGGGCGATTGATGCCAATGGAGTCGCCCTGCACTGGTGCTGCAACACGACCACGGACACCGAGCTCCACGTCCTGACTACCAACGAGGACACCGTGGACAAGCACAACACCGCGCTACAGGACGTCCTCAAGGCGGATCATCTCGACCTGGTGCACACGACGGAGAAGATGAAGGGCTTCTCGCCCAACATCTCTGAGATACTGGGCAATGTTCACTCGGTAATTGCCAAGCTGACGGAGAGGTGGAAGGACAGGATAGCAGGGTTCACCGTAACATCTACAAGATCCTCGTGTCCTACGTCGTCCGGCTACATTCCCAGATTTACCAAGCCCAGTTTGTGAGTTTCAACGAAGATGCGCACCAGCTCTGCAGGGCCAACCTACTGCCAGTGCCATAGGCCCGGAAGGTGTCCTGCGATGAGATCTCCAGGCTTTGTCGCAAAACATCTCCAAGGACGGCTACGAGGTGGCGCTACCCACTGCGGATGTTTCACCGTACTACGGACTTCCGATCACGTCCTGCAAGGTGACGCCGCAGAGGTTCGTGATCACGGTGAAGGTTCCGGTGCGGAGGTTGGAGAGAAGTTGGCGGCTGTTCGAGTACGTCCCTGCCCCGCTGGCCTGGAGAACTAAAACCTGCAACCTGGTCCAGGACCCCATGTTTGTGGCGACATCGGGCTCCGAGATCAAAGTGATCTCCGGGTCGCAGAGGGAGGACTGCAGCGCCAAAGCTGCGGAGATCTGAAGGGTTCCTCGGCAGGGAGCTGGTTCTTCTCTCTCGTCGGAGTTTGCACAGTAGCGGGGAGAAGATTTGGACCGCCTTCGTTCTTCCTGCCCGTTCGTCTGCCGGCCGTCGCACGGAGGTGTCATCGTCACGAAAGGTACTTCAGATATCTTCGTCATCACCAACTCTTCCCTCAACATTTCCTTGATATGCCCTAATACCTCTACACCTGTTCCCGTGGTTACGGTAGGCGCTGTGGAGGTTACCGTCCCATGTGAGTGTTTCTTACGGGATCATACGAGAGCCCTTGTGGATTTCCTAGTTATCAGCTGTCAAACAAAAAATTCAAAAAATCTCTGCTGCGCTCTACAAGCAAAAAAAGGAACCTCGTATATCAGCTGTAACCCTTAGTAACAGTGAAAACCTTGACGTGACGTCACTCCTCGTTGCCCGCGGCATTCTCTCACAGCTGTTCCCCCTCCTCGCTCCCCACCAATCCAATCTATCACCCGACCAGCTGACGAGGTAAACATAGCCTCGCCACCAGTTATCAGACGCTCACAGAGAGCGCGCAAAAAAATTGAGATACTTGACTTGTAAATACTATGTTACTTTGTACTTTTATTGAATTTCTATTATTTAATACATCGAACTTTTTAACATAAATAAATATTATGTGTTGTGTGTTCTAAAAAAACGTGGAAATAACTCTGTTATTTAAATATTATTTTGTGATTTGTAATTAAACAAAATTGTTTAAAATTTAGTGGGAAGGTGTTACATATGTATAATGTGTGTGTTTTAATATGTATAATATATTTTCTGTTGTCTAAATTGTAAGTTGGTAGTACTGGGAATCATACGATGTGTGGCGTGATGTGTTCTCGACCAATAGAATGGTAGCGTCCCTGACCCCACTATTTGTAGCGAACGATTCGTCATTCTCTTAGCGGATCTTGTACTGTAACGATGATTAGTCAATGTAATGAACGGCTTTATTCCCAAGTAAATTCTGTGTCATTTACCGACCTCCACATTTTGAGCTACGTACGCTGGGAGCATACGTACGTATAGTGGTCTTCATTGTTTTTTTTTTTGTGTTTTTTTTTAGAGTTGTAACATTTAAGCTATTAAAGATATCAACATAAAAATTCCTGAAAACTTTACAAATCTCATATTCTTTACAATAAAATCTTAACCAATCACATTGGCTAAAGTAAAAAAGTTTTCCAAACCCGTATTTTTGTCCAAAAAAGGTAAAACTAACAACCTTGTGTAAGAAAAATTAAACCCATTTTTTAGCGGTCCTCAAATTTTTAGGTATAGCTTGACCAAATAGAAATTACTTAATATGTAAAAGTTGCACAGTTTAGAAAATTACCATGCTCAGTAGAGGGTACCCTTAAGTTAAAATAGGTACCCTTAAGTTTAAACATAATTACATTGTCTCAAGAAGAATTATACAAATAATAAGATACTGGAATTCAACACATTTATTAATATAATAAGTTATTTTACTAAAGAAATTGTTGATAGATAGCTGCAAAATAATAGTGTTTTACCTTGTATATAGACCACTCTTTGTGCAAAAAAAGTTTCAATGTTTAAATATTTTTACCAAGTGTGCTTTAATGTTTTAAAATACTTACTTCTTATAGTCTACATTTATTTACAATAAATAGTTGTATTAACAAACAACGTGTAATTTTACTATCTCTTTTATAACTTTATTACTACGGCAATAAAATATAAAACAACAAGCATAAAAAAGTATAAAGTATTTATTTACAATATTACAATTATTAGAATATTTACAATAATACAAAATAAACAATCTATCAAACAAATAATCAAAACATATTTACAAATATACAGTGATACGGTTTTACTTACAGATAGTATTATTGCTACTTCTTTATGTATCTCTTCATGCCAAATCTTTAACACCGCTAAGAGCCCCTGGGTCGTATTCATCTGCGCTGGACTCCTCTTCACTATCTGAGTCGTCCTCAAGCGATATGACGAAAGAATCGATCAAAATGTCAATCCCTCCAACGTTTTCGATATATTCGTCTTCGACCTTCTTCACGTAATTACACTTCCTCGTCCATTTTTCCGGACCCATGCTGGCTATCCTTTCTCCAGTTAAGATTTGTACTTCAGCCATATAGGTTTGTCGATTTGAACATTGTGGTATGGGGCATTGTCAATTACAAACACGCTTCTTGGTTCTAAATTTGGCACCAACATCTCCTTTAAGACTCCACGAACATATATCACGATTGACATTTTCATGGTAATCACCTGAATGAGTTGGATTATTCCACTCTAACGCGTTAGGGATGAAGCCTTTCTCGCCCCCAGGATGAATAATTGTAAGTGTTTCTCCTTTGTAGATAGGGGTATGCGCACCATTACAGGTACCGGAGTACTAGTATCGGACCACGACTTACTGTTCATGTGAGTAGTGTGAATGTAAGATTCGTCAAGACTATGGGCGGTATTCTTGAACGCTCTTCAAAGTTTGAGGATTCCTCACACTCCCCCTTCAACCTAAATCGCTATTCTTGAACACTCCTCCAACGTTGGAGGTCTCCTCGAAGGTCTTCTCACACTCCCCCTCAAAGCTAAAATCGCTTTTCTCAAACATTCCTCCAACGAGTAAGGTCTCCTCGCACTAGTCTTCCTTGGTGGAGACCACCTACCTCAAAAACCTCCCTCACATTGTTTTTTTAGGTTATGTTTGATTGTTTTTCAAATCTAATTGTTTTCTAACTGGTCCTGACTCTCTGGAACTCAACAACCTGCTTGATCAGCTGATGAAGAAAACTGATATGTTTTATTTTCGTTTTTCTAACTGGTCCTGACTCTCTGGAACTCTACAGCCTGCTTGGTCAGCTGAGTAAGAAAACTGATATGTTTTATTTTCGTTTATAACTTTGTCCAAATATTTATTTAATTAATCTATTTATTTAATTCATTTAGTTGATTAATTCATTTCATTGATCACTTCGTTACGTATTTCTTTAATTCTTGTGCAGTGTCTTTTGTTATTTGTATTGTGTTTTTTTATTAAATAATGTTTGACATTTTTTATGACGATTTCGTTGAATTTTTGGATCATGTTGATGTGGAGATGGACTTAAACGGGCATCAACGTCAAGTGGAAAACGTCCGTCTGAATCCTTTTGATCTACCGGAGTATAAGTTTATTATAAAAGTATAGATTTACAAAGGATTGGGTGATAATGCAACGAGTGTTTAAGTTGTCTTCCATAGAGGATTTTTGGGAGATAGGGTTTCTCCTGTTTTCTTCTTACGAAACGACGTTGTTGTCGGGATGGCGAGGACCTGACTACTGCGATGTCTAGCCGGGATGGCGAGGACCTGACTACTGCGATGTCTAGCCGGGATGGCGAGGACCTGACTACTGCGATGTCTAGCCGGTATGGCGAGGACCTGACTACTGCGATGTCTAGCCGGGATGGCGAGGACCTGACTACTGCGATGTAGCCGGGATGGCGAGGACCTGGATGCGATATTTTCCGGGATGGCGAGGACCTGACTACTGCGATGTCTAGCCGGGATGGCGAGGACCTGACTACTGCGATGTCTAGCCGGGATGGCGAGGACCTGACTACTGCGATGTCTAGCCGGGATGGCGAGGACCTGGATGCTGCGATATTTTGCCGGGATGGCGAGGACCTGACTACTGCGATGTCTAGCCGGGATGGCGAGGACCTGACTACTGCGATGTCTAGCCGGGATGGCGAGGACCTGACTACTGCGATGTCTAGCCGGGATGGCGAGGACCTGACTACTGCGATGTCTAGCCGGGATGGCGAGGACCTGGATGCTGCGATATTTTTGCCGGGATGGCGAGGACCTGACTACTGCGATGTCTAGCCGGGATGGCGAGGACCTGGATGCTGCGATATTTTGCCGGGATGGCGAGGACCTGACTACTGCGATGTCTAGCCGGGATGGCGAGGACCTGGATGCTGCGATATTTTTCCGGGATGGCGAGGACCTGACTACTGCGATGTCTAGCCGGGATGGCGAGGACCTGACTACTGCGATGTCTAGCCGGGATGGCGAGGACCTGACTACTGCGATGTCTAGCCGGGATGGCGAGGACCTGGATGCTGCGATATTTTGCCGGGATGGCGAGGACCTGACTACTGCGATGTCTAGTCGGGATGGCGAGGACCTGACTACTGCGATGTCTAGCCGGGATGGCGAGGACCTGACTACTGCGATGTCTAGCCGGGATGGCGAGGACCTGACTACTGCGATGTCTAGCCGGGATGGCGAGGACTGGATGCTGCGATATTTTGCCGGGATGGCGAGGACCTGACTACTGCGATGTCTAGCCGGGATGGCGAGGACCTGGATGCTGCGATATTTTTTGCCGGATGGCGAGGACCTGACTACTGCGATGTCTAGCCGGGATGGCGAGGACCTGGATGCTGCGATATTTTTGCCGGTATGGCGAGGACCTGACTACTGCGATGTCTAGCCGGGATGGCAAGGACCTGGATGCTGCGATATTTTTGCCGGGATGGCGAGGACCTGACTACTGCGATGTTCTTGCCGGGATGGCGAGGACCTGGATTCTGCGACGTTCTTGCCGGGATGGCGAGGACCTGGCTACTGCGATCTTCTTGCCGTGGAGGCGAGGAACTGGACAACTGCGATCTTCTTGCCGTGGAGGCGAGGAGCTGGACTACTGCGCTTTCCTTGCCGTGGAGGCGAGGAGCTGGACAACTGCGATCTTCTTGCCGTGGAGGCGAGGGCTGGACTACTGCGATTTTTCTAGCCGTGGAGGCGAGGGCTGGACTACTGCGATTTCCTAGCCGTGGAGGCGAGGGCTGGACTACTGCGATTTCCTTGCCGTGGGTGTGTGTCTACTGTTTCTCTGCTGAGAGTCAGCTCTGCTGGGACATCGAGGACAACTTCGCTGCTGGGATCTTCTGCTGCCGCGATACATGTCGAGTATATTTTTGTTGTACATTTTTACTGTAGTTTAGTTTTAGAGCATAACACAGTAGCACCTCTAAAACAATTGCCGCTGTCGGAGTCTTATATTCCGACGATGAGGTCATCGTCATGGGCGAAGTAAGAGGGATATAACGATGGTTAGAATTTTCATGATTTTAATATTGTATGTATTATAGAAAAGAATCTCCTTTACCTTACCTTGTTTTTCAAATCTAACTTGTTTTTCTAACTGGTCCTGACTCTCTGGAACTCTACAGCCTGCTTGGTCAGCTGAGTAAGAAAACTGATATGTTTTATTTTCGTTTATAACTTTGTCCAAATATTTATTTAATTAATCTATTTATTTAATTCATTTAGTTGATTAATTCATTTCATTGATCACTTCGTTACGTATTTCTTTAATTCTTGTGCAGTGTCTTTTGTTATTTGTATTGTGTTTTTTTATTAAATAATGTTTGACATTTTTTATGACGATTTCGTTGAATTTTTGGATCATGTTGATGTGGAGATGGACTTAAACGGGCATCAACGTCAAGTGGAAAACGTCCGTCTGAATCCTTTTGATCTACCGGAGTATAAGTTTATTATAAAAGTATAGATTTACAAAGGATTGGGTGATAATGCAACGAGTGTTTAAGTTGTCTTCCATAGGGATTTTTTGGGAGATAGGGTTTCTCCTGTTTCTTCTTACGAAACGACGTTGTTGCCGGGATGGCGAGGACCTGACTACTGCGATGTCTAGCCGGGATGGCGAGGACCTGACTACTGCGATGTCTAGCCGGGATGGCGAGGACCTGACTACTGCGATGTCTAGCCGGGATGGCGAGGACCTGGATGCTGCGATATTTTTGCCGGGATGGCGAGGACCTGACTACTGCGATGTTCTTGCCGGGATGGCGAGGACCTGGATTCTGCGACGTTCTTGCCGGGATGGCGAGGACCTGGCTACTGCGATCTTCTTGCCGTGGAGGCGAGGAACTGGACAACTGCGATCTTCTTGCCGTGGAGGCGAGGAGCTGGACTACTGCGCTTTCCTTGCCGTGGAGGCGAGGAGCTGGACAACTGCGATCTTCTTGCCGTGGAGGCGAGGAGCTGGACTACTGCGATTTCCTAGCCGTGGAGGCGAGGAGCTGGACTACTGCGATTTCCTTGCCGTGGAGTGTGTGTCTACTGTTTCTCTGCTGAGAGTCAGCTCTGCTGGGACATCGAGGACAACTTCGCTGCTGGGATCTTCTGCTGCCGCGATACATGTCGAGTATATTTTTGTTGTACATTTTTACTGTAGTTTAGTTTTAGAGCATAACACAGTAGCACCTCTAAAACAATTGCCGCTGTCGGAGTCTTATATTCCGACGATGAGGTCATCGTCATGGGCGAAGTAAGAGGGATATAACGATGGTTAGAATTTTCATGATTTTAATATTGTATGTATTATAGAAAAGAATCTCCTTTACCTTCAGTTTTGAATACTAACACATTCTTTCTAATAACATAGTGTCGCAATGTTGTGCTGACAGCCTACAGAACTGCTTCCTTTTTATCAAAGCAACGTTGGCCAGATTGTTTTGATAATCAAGGTTATGCTGAGCAAGTAATAAAAGATTTTTGGCTTAGCTCCTCTGGGTTCAGTTGCCTAGGACAGTGGTTCTCAACCTTTTTCAAGTTGCGAACTCCTAATTAACACACATTTTCCAGGCGAACCCCCAACAAGATTACACTTAAAGGTCGAGATAGGGTGAAAAATAAAAATACATTTTTAATTACAATTTACAGTATAATTAGCAATAATTAGTAACAAAATTACACACAATGAGATTAGCAATGTAACAAATTGTAATTAACGATTTCACAGCTAGTTTTTTTGTGTTTAGAGTCTATTAAATACTTTCTTTAACTCGCTTTGTTATTATATTGACCTTTGACCAATATCACTTTACTTGTTAATGGGAACCTTGTGCTTGTTTTGAGGCACATAACTTTTTAAAGTCTGGTTTGAAAGAAGCCACATAAACTCTCATATCTGGTGCAGTATTCAACTTGTTCCTGTATTTGTTTTTTTATGAAAGCGTAAGTAGAAAAGGCTCTTTCTACCAAAACGGTGCAAGTAAAAGGAAAAAAGACTTTTAATGCTAAGTTTGACAAGTCCTTGTACTCCACGTTGACGTCCAACCAAAACTGTATGAGAGGTTTTTGTTTGAACTCTAATTTCGATTATCTGTCGGTCGATAGTTCAATTAAACTTTCTTTATGAGCAACGTTTAGTTGTGACGTTTAAAAAAGTTTTTCTTCATCGAAGGGATCTTGAATCTAGGATTCCTTTATCATAAGGCTTCACTACTTTTACTTTCAGGACAACTTTTACTAGATAAATATAATTTTACAACTATAATTTGGTAAACCCGGTACCGGGGATTTTATCATTTTAAAATTTAGTATGTATCAAAATTAGCTATAAATACTTTAATATGAAGTGTCAACACAATTCTATTGTATAATGACCTCAATAAATGTTAATGTTAATCAAGATTTGGAAAATACTTCTCAAATGAAGATTTTAATCCTTTCAATTGTTCTTTTATTTGCAATTTAGTGTTGTTGGATAATTGCAATTCATTCCCGTTTAGGAAGTTGCTTAATGTATCAAATACTTCCGTTTGGTTCTTAACAATGCATTCACACCAAAAGTCAAGTTTCTTAATGGTAGATTGCATTTTTTCTGAAACCTTGAAGATTGTAATTGAACTGGTTTGAAGGGTTAAGTTAACCTTATTAATCTGCGCAAAAATGTCTGCTAAATAAGCCAAACATTGCATCCAATCACTGTCATAAAATCTTGACGCCAAGGGAAATGGGGTTTCTTGAAAAAACACCTGAACCTTGAACCTCAGCTCAAACAATCGTTGAAGAACTTTGCCTCGAGAAAGCTACCTGACCTCAGTGTGATAAAGTAGGTTCACATTAAGGCTATCCATTTTTTCACAGAGGGCTTTAAAAAGTCTCGAGTTTAAGGCCTGTGACTTTATTAAGTTTACAATTTTTACTGATTCGTCAAGAACAGTTTTGAATTCTAAGGGAAGGTCTTTGCAGGCAAGACTTTGTCTGTGAATACAGCTGTGAGTCCACAATACATGTGGTGCCACCTCTTTTATACAAGCTTGAAGTCCAACGAAGCAGCCTGACATTGATTTGGCTCCGTCGGTAGATAGCCCACAACAGTTTTCCCAGGTCATGTCATGTTCAATGAGGTAACCATCAATGACATTAAAAATGTCAATGCCTTTGGTAGTTTCTGGTAATGGGTAACATATTATCAGGTTTTCTTCTACGTCCCCTTCATAGATATATCTAGCAATAACAGGAAGTACAGCACATTTTGTAACATCTGTACTTCGTCAACTTGAATGGCGAAGTATTTACTATTTTTTATCCTGTTCACTACAGTTCCTCAATATCCTCAGACATATCGCCGGTTCGACGAGATACGGTTGAATTGGAAACCGGAATACTATCTATTTTCTTACCATATTCTTCTCCGAACATACAAGGCACAACATCTTTGATGCAAGGAAAAATGAAATCTTCACCAATTGTGTGATTTTTTTACACGATTTAGCGATGTAATAGCTAATTTTTGTATGATGCACTTTTGAGTCTCCTGTTCTTGATATTTTTTTTGACGTGCGGGACCAGGTTTTATCAATGCTCACTGCTTCAAAATCCAATTATGTCAAGGACTTGACAAGACACGAACCGGTGCCGTCTACCGATGACAATTCCAGAAATGGGCGAGTCTAATCTAGGAGTCGGGGGGTGTCCGCAAGGTGAGTCAGACATCCCTCACTGGTCGCGCACTGGACTAAGGCGATTAGCAACAATGCGCTACCAGCCCACCAGTGAGGGAAGTCTGACTCACCATGCACTGCGACTTCTGATTTCTGTGGCCTGATATACACTTTTTTATCGGTCATAATTGTTGTAAACTTGATCCATTCAACCCTTGTAAATAAAATAAATTCACTAAGTCATGAAAACTTTTACAGATTATACATTGACCTACTTTTTAAATATGTTTTTTAATGTCCGCCATTACCCATTTTCTCTCCGCGAACCCCCTACCGACCCTTCGCGAACCCCTAACCCCCAGGGGTTCGCGTACCCCAGGTTGAGAATCCCTGGCCTAGGAGAATCCCTGCGTGTGGGGGTCTCCCTTCACGATGCTGCCCCTTGGGAGGTATGTCCTAACCTAGGTCCCAATCCAAGTCTTAGTTCCAAAGTCAGTTTTTATGTTCTTTTAATTTTAACTTATTTCCGAAACTTATTTGCTCAGCTCTTGCAGTTCTAGTTGTCTCACATTTATTTAGATTCATTTTATAATAGTTTTATCTTAGCTTACTTTTTAAATGGTATTATTTTACATAATTAGTTTCAGCTCGTAATATTTAATATTCCGAAATCTTGAAGTTACTAGTATAAACACATCTTAGCATAGTGACCAGTGACGATGACTTTTTACAGTAGTTTATATGTTTTGACAATTTAATTTTGATTTGCCTATTTTCTTTCTTAGCTGGTTTGTTATGTATACAAATAAACTCAAGTTTTAATTTGGTTTGCGAGTGCTTTTACTCTAACATCTGGCTACACTATACCCCGACCCCTATAGCTTTTATAGGGAACGTAACACTATTTTTAGAATAATAATAATTGTAACATGAGTGACATTAATGTACACTTTTATGAGAACTAATGTGATTTCATTAATAATGTAGATTCCTTAGTAGCATTTTTTGTTCCTACGCTAACAGTACTTGCGTAAAACATGTAAACCGTTGGTAACTTTTTAGGATGTGTGCGCTGACTTAACAGGGATGAGTCAACCATCCGTTAAAAGAACTGTTGCTGAGGTTTCTGGATTGCTTGCACGCCAACTTAGAAACTACGTGCATTTTCCGCAAGGTGTAGATGAACTGAATTACACCAAAAGGAGATTTTACGAAATGTACAACTTCCCCAATGCCATTGATTGTTTGGACTGCACACACATTCCTATCATTAGCCCTGGAGCAAATGCGGAAAGGCTTAGATGCAGAAAAGGCTACTACTCCCTCAATGTACAGTTGGCAACTGGGCCAAATTTGGAAATTATGGACTGTGTCACACGTTGGCCTGGGGCGACACACGACTCAAGGATCTTTCAAAACAGCAGTTTGAGGTTTTTACACCTTTTCATAAATACTTGTAGTTGAATTTGAACTTTGGTATATCAGTTTCGTTTAGTTTAATTTTGCACAAAAAAAGAAATGTAATATTTTTAGTCTATACAAAATAAATATTAGTTAGTTAACAATTGATTTGAAGTTGGCTAAACTTCAACACGCAACATTTCCAAGGCTTTTCGTTATCAATCAGGAAAATGTTAGCAAATGTTAGCTTGATAAGAGTTAACAATCAGGGTTTCCTTTTTTGTTATAGTAGACTAACCATGGCTGTGTCGATTATAAATAATTGCATGTAGGTATGATATTTTGGGTTGCAGATGGCGACTTGAAAATCCAGGAGGAGACCTACAAGGTGTTTCTTGCTCGCTGACAGTAGGTACGGGCAAACAAAGTACTTATACACACCGGTGACAATTCCCACCGCAAGAGCAGAGTTGCGTTACAACAGAGCGCACAAATCTACTCGAAACTCAGTTGAGAGAGCAATCTGTGTATTGAAGAGAAGATTTCCTTGTATCCTGTACGAGCTGCGTAACAAGCTTGCTACCTCGACAACCATCATTGCTGCTTGTTGTGTTCTCCATAACATTGGAAGATTACATGATCCAAGAGGATTCGAAGATGAACACAACAACCACAACTGGGAAAGGTTTGTGGTTGCACAAGACCAAGGCTAGTGTATAGGAGGTTGCCTCAGACGACTGCGCACCCGCGCCGCGCACCACGTCACTGCCATACCTCAACCCTCTGCCACTGCCTTCTGCTCTCGTAGACTCGTACACACGCTCTTGTCAGTGTCACAGTTGTGTTAGCGCATTGTGTGTTTTGTTTGTGATGTGGATGATGTAAATATGCCTGGAACTAGATATGCTGTGGCAGTGTGCAATAACTGCATCATAAAAACTAGAGTAGGTTCTGACAGTACGTAAATCTTCCACTACATATAATATAGGCTAACTTAACCTAGCCTGGATATAACCTTTGATACATATTTATAGTTATGAAATATTCACCTAAATATAAACAAGCTCGACAAAGTTACTGAACATAACCTCAATGACGAAAACCAGACTCTGTGGAGTCTGTGGTGACAACTGACGCAAGCCGCCATCGATGTTTCGATCAAGGCGCACCAATCTGGCCCTAGAGGGGTTTCACTTATTCACTATTGGTCGCGTCTTTTATTCTTTTTGTACCCCGGGGTATAAATGGAGCTGCTGGAGGAAGCAAAAAGCGTTACACCGACATTTACCTCCGAAAGAGGTAAAACTGAAGCAGTGTTTGCTTACCCTACCCTGGTGTGGCAATGCTGCCTTTTGTATCCCATACGATAAGGTCGGTGTTTGCTTACCTTGTGTGGCAATTCTGTCCTACACACACAAATAGCACGGTCAGTGTTTGCTTACCTTAGTGTGGCAATTTGACCCTAACGAATACCCTGTCAGTGTTTGCTTACCTTGTGTGGCAACTCTGTCTTTAATTATTTTTGTAGCTCATAGAACACTAGATATTATCATAATTACCCCCTTTTAAAAGGTCTATTAGTATAAGGTTTTATCATTATCAAATAATTCTTTCATTGCTGTGACATTGAACTAATTATTAAAATAAGTATTTATAACTCCACAGCCTCTTTTTATTTAGCCCTGCTTGGTAAAAGACATCCCACTCCTGCATAAGAGAAAAGAGTTCTCAATAATAAATATATAATAAGAAAATATCCAAAGGATGAAATTTGCTTTTACTATCGTGGAGTTCTGAAGAAGACAGTGGACGTAAAGTTATTCATCACCGTTTTCCAAAGGATGACCAACTATGCAAGCAGTGGATTCAACGGTGTAAGCGAGGAGATGAATTCGACCATATTACCGCTAGTGTATGTTCTGACTATTTTACTGATGACGATTACAAACGGGACCTGAAAGCAGAACTTTTAAAATTACCTCCTAAAAAACTGCTGAAACCTGACGCTGTTCCATCGGTAAATTTACAACCAAAAAGGACACCTGTGGACACTCAAGCAGACTCCCCAGGATGTGCATTTGAGACAAGCTAGATGGGAAGGGAGGGAAAGTAAAAAGCTGGTTGCTGACATTTTGGGGCCCAATTTGGTAAAATCTAGCGAAAATGATTCTACAGGGAGTGGATACGTCCCTTATTTTTCACAAGATGAACAAAAAAATGAAATTTTGCTATGTAAAGAAAGGATTTTATCCTTAGAACAAAAAATAGAATATGATTCAAAAATAATTAAAAAGTTTAAGAAAGAAAACTTGAATTTAAGAAGAAGGCATCAAAAATCAATGAGAACTTTTGAGGGATATAAAAAAGTTCTTAACTCAACATTTTCTGACAACCAAATAAAGCTATTGTTAGGGAAAAAGAAATAAGTAAAGTGGAGTAATGAAAATTTCCCAGCTTTCACTTTGAGATATTTGAGCAAACGGTGCTACCTTTTCCTTAAACGGAAAATGAACATTCCTTTGCCCGGCCTATCTACCCTTCAAAGATGGGCTAGTAAATTCGATATGAGAAAAGGCATGTTGAAGACTGTGTTCGAGTATCTGAAAGTGCAAAATCTACTCTTAAAGAGCACGAGCGAGTTGAAGTGTTACAGTTTGATGAAGTGAAGGTGAAAAGTGTTTATGAGTATGATAAAAAGGCAGACGAAATTGTTGGGCGACACTCAAGTGAGCAGGTTGTTTTAGCACGTGGCCTTTTTGCCAATTGGAAACAGCCTTTATAATTATATTGACTTCGACAATCAAAATATGTCAAAGGACATAGTTTCAGAAATCGGTTACACAGTAAAAGCTTGTGTCTGTGACATGGGTGGTGGGAACATAGGGTTGTGGAAGGAACTCAACGTTAATATTAAAATACCTCCTTCAAACCGTGCAAAGACGAGTCCATGCCTACTGTGTACGTGTTTGTCGATGCTTCTCACACTTTGAAACTTATTCGGAACTGGCTTCTAGACACAGGATTGCAGTTGTCCACCGAATATTGTTACAAAAGAACCATCGAGGTTAATAAAATTTAAGAAAATTTGACCTGAAAATTGCTCACAGGTTGACAACTAACCATATAAATGTTGGAAAACTCAACGGCAAAATGCGCAAAGCTGCTTAACTATTGTCACACCATACAACTGCAGCTGCTTTAAAATTCAATTTCCAGAAATAAATAGGACGATGTTGCATAACTCCTAATTGTAAAATGTATTGCCAACTTTGAAAGGGCCTATTCAGGAGCATCTTGAAGACCATAGGTGTCAAATGTATGTGCTGCAAAAAAGCCCCAAAATGTGCTGAGATTCGTGATGAACACAAACTGAAGCGCACGCGGAAGAGAATTTGTCAGTAACAGTTGTTATTTGAAACATTTTAGTAAAATTTACAATAATAACAAATCTACATGTGATATAATAAAAAAATGTCCGGCCTGTTTGAAAGTATACTGCAATGTAACAAGAAAACAAACACATTTGTGGTGAAACTTATTGTAGTGTGTGTGGTCAGTACAGACCGAGCAACCATCTCTGTTTTATAAAAAAATCTGTCCGAAAAACGAAACCGGAGGATACAAAGTTCCTTGTGATATTTTTCGACTTACGAGTGTACCCAAGACACTCAATTTGATGGAAAGCCCAACACGTTTGTACAAAAGAAAAAGGTTTGTGCTCAGCAAATATGTTACAAATGCATTGAGAACAATGACTTCACTACAGATTTTACTCATTGTGGTATTCGGCAATATATTTTTAAGGAAGAAAGAACGCACGATGAATTTATGGCATATGCCACACTCCCTAGGCATGTTTCAATCATTGTCAAGACAAGAATCAAATTTGTGGTTTGATAACTCTTTCAAACTCAAACTATAGTTTCTAGCTAATAACCATGTTTTCAAATGAGATTTTACATTATCTTCAGGGACTTCCTACATTACGGAGTGTACCTTACTAACCGGCTTCCTTATTATGTTCAAGCCCCCACAGTTGTCAACTTTGACACTCACTCTAAACCTGGTTCTCATTGGAGGGCAATTTTCGTAAATAAAAACAGGGAATCAGATTTGTTCGATAGCTATGGAAACCCACCAGAGTATCTATTGAATAGATTTATTAAAAATAATTCAAGAGTTGCTCGATTTAATACGCTTTGGTTACAAGATATAAACTCGTCTCTGTCTGTGGCCATTATTGTTTGTTCTTTCTATATTTTCGATCATATGGAGTCCCCAATCCCCATGGATGATTTTTAAACATATTTTTAAGCAGTCCACAGCTAAACGATTTATTAATTTATTAAAATTTTAACAAAATTTACCGTAAACAATCCCAAGATAAAGATGGCTCACTATCAGTGCAAGGGAGCAACTGACTGCGACGTACGTACTGACCTTTGCTCACTAGACACGCACATACCCCCAGTGACAGTATCTGCTCAGTACACTCATCACCACATCCTAGACTAGCACGCATCTACCAGTGTTAGTGTTCAGATAGTGTTCACGAGTGCTTATCCCCAGTGTGATGTCTACCAACAAACGTTTTACCCCTTACGCTTCAAGCTCGAACCCCGCAGCCCTGAGGAGGAGACGGAATGCTGTCCAGCAGCCTACCGTCCAGTCGACAGTTTCTTCCAATTTGCCTAAGGAGAAACCTACCAAGCTACTGTTCCGGCAACTAGACGTCCTTATGTTGTTAAACACAGCATTCGCTCTTAACAAAAGCTATTCCAAGGAGGCTCTAGTAGGAATTTCACCTGAAACCAAGAGTTTTCGACCGGAGTTGCAACTGCTGAGGACAACAGCTACAGGCCGGCACGGGATTTCACTGACACTTGACGAGTGGACTAGACTGATGGAGCATGAAGCTGTAATTGAAAACTACTTCGCTCATATGGATACGAAGCCAATGAGAATCAACCCTATTACCATTGGCCTTATAACAATTTCATTTCAAACCATTTATGGGAAAGAGACCATGGTACTGACGAAGAAGCAGACTCCATGGTGGCAGTGTACCTGGTTGACACTTTTTCAGCCGACGCACTCGCGCTCCAACGGCTCACCTGGGATGGACTGTGCTCAGCGAGGAAATGCATCACACAAGCATTGAACGAGGCTGTGTCCGCATCGCAGAGAGCGTCCGCTACCTTCGAGCTTCTCACCAACTACCTCTTCGAGTATGTGAGCAGCGAGGTGACCAACGAAACCATTAGCTGTCGGTATTTGTTAATTTATGTATTTAGGTCATTGATCATACTTTATTTGTTTGGTGGCTTCTCGTTTCAACACTGTGGAGGAAACTATCGAGTCAGTTCTGACAGGTCGTCCTCCTTCGTCTTCTTCCTAAACGCCTTATATTGATTTGACAACAACGTCAAAACCAAACAGACCATCAAGTAAAGGAGCTCCTGTCAAGAAGAAGAACACCGCCTCATCTACTTCATTGAACTCGCAAGTAAAACATGACATGAGTTTAAGAACCATTATTCAACATTTGGTTTTACTTGTGCTGACAAGTGTGTCTCTTTGGGAAGATGTACTTTCAAGGCTAAAATCCCAAATATTAGTCTTGTTATCGACGGACGTTTTAGAATTGTTTTTTGCATTGAGCCATGTCACTAAATGTCTGAGTGACCACGTATTTCTTAAAGGGGAGGACCTTTCACAGGACAAAGTGTCACTCATGATCGGTCAATACGATGGACTCTTGTGGAATCACTACTATAGCTGAGCCCATCTTCGTAAATTACGAAGGAAACCCGTTTTTAAAAACATCGGTTTCAGCAATACACGGCATGGTTAAAGCCTTTCTAAACCAACAACAAGAAGAAAAACTTATTTAAAAATCCCCGTCTATCAAGGTACTAAACAACAATTTTCATTCCTACAAAACAACATCACCAAGAAATTCGTAACCCCAGTTGAGTCGGGACAGTACATGGTGAAGGTGGAGTTTACGGACACAAGGATCATTTTGGCAGGGGAAAAGGGCAAAACTTTCTGGACGCATTGTGCTGCCACTTTTTCTTTACTTTGACGGCTACGAAACTGGAAATGTTCTTGGAAGGTATGCTGGCTTGAATAAACTTGGTACAGTATACATATCTGTTGCATGTCTACCTCCGCAAAAGCAGTCAGCACTTTCAAATATATTTTTCAATTTTTGTCCCTATTGTTTCATTCTAATGACAGATCGAAGTTCGGCAATAGTGTAGTTTTCAGACCCCTAATAGATTAATTGAACATTCTTAGTGAAGTTGGAGTCGACATTGTAACTATTTAATTTCCTCGTAAGAAGTCTTATCAGCAGAGTGAGTGGAATTGAATTCATACCGTCAAACAAGTCTGATCAACTTGTAGATTACTATAACAGCTGGCCAACCTAACAATTCAACTTAACCTGTTTGATCGTTGAACTCTACTGACATGTTTTACTTTGCACTCCACTCTCCTCTGAAAGTTCTGAAGCCCAGTGAGTCTACAGTTTTTGTCAAGAGAACATGCTAACTTTTCCTGTCCTAAACTGCTCCCCCCTCCTTGTTCGTTACTGGATTGTTGCTGAGTTGACTTACTTTGTAATAAATATGTAATACAACTGTACTTCACCATAAAATAAATACTATTTACTGTGCAATGAAAAGTATGTATCAAATTCACTCTCAAAAGCCCAATACATACAAACATCTGCTGATCAAAATCTCAGCTTAAAAAATAGGTATGAGGTCCTAGAAAACATACCGGAACCAGATACAAATGAAGGACAGGTCAGAAAGTACACGTACAGAAATACGTATTACAGAAACAAAACAACAAACCACGACAATGAACTTAACTACTCTCAAAAGTCCAACCAAGGCAAACAGGCCATAAGACACAGGGAAGTGAGAAATACGGACATGAATAAACCTATGAAAAATAACATATGCCAAAGTCAAGGCAAAAGTCTTCTTAATAATAATGATTCCATGGCAGAGCAATATGCATCATATCTTGTGCCAAACAAGAATAAAATTTCCGGACCAATAAAACAAAATAGGTGCGAAGGCGACCACTTTCTAGAAGAAAAACTAACTAGCAAAGAAATGGACAGCTGTATAAATAGTAAAAAATGGATACAGCCCCAGGAGGGGACAATGTCGCCTATAGCATGTTAAAATACCAACTGGAAACCGCAAAACATTATCTTCTAGAATATTTTAACCATATATGGATGGGCAAAAAGGTAATACCCCAAATTTGAAACATGCAGCTGTTATTGCATTTCAAAAACCAAATAAACCTAAAGAACTGCTGGAATCACACAGGCCAATCAACCTAATGGCATGTATAATTAAAATATTTAACAAAATAGTTAAGAAAAGGCTAGAATGGAATGTTGAGAAATTTAACATTTTACCAATATCACAGCATAGTTTCAGAAAGAGATTAGGTTGTACTGAATACTTGATTAAACTTACAGCTGAACTCCAAACAGCCCTCACATACAATGAAAGCACAGTTATGGTTTCATTAGACATCAAGAGTGCATATGACAATGTAAACATAGGTATACTGATAACAAAAATGTTCATGAAAGGTATACCACATAAAATCATTGAACATGTTTCAAAGATACTGACAGGACGCAGCAAAGAGATAAAACACTCAAAAAATGCACAGACAAGACAAACCAGCAAAGGTCTTCCCCAGGGATGTGTGCTTAGCCCAACACTATACTCAATTTATGTCTCGGATCTAGAAGAACATATTCCAAGTACGGTTACATGCATTCAGTATGGAGATGATATTCTTTTATATTGTTCCCAAAAATCCTACAACAAAGCTGCTCAACATACTCAAGAGGCATTGAAGGGACTAGAGAATGCACTTAATCAGCTTCATTTGGAATTATCCAACAAAAAGCCAAGTCCTTCTAGTATCTAGAAAAGAGGTATTCCTAGAGACCGAATTCCTATAGACTACGGATATCCAAGCAAGTTATTCCAGTACAAAAACAAATAAAAATATTGGGAGTAGTTTTGGACCATAAAATGACCTTTAAACAAACCTTACCTACAACAGCTTCATAGTCAGTGCCTGCGAGAAATTAATATAATAAGATCAGTAAACTGTGGTAAAAAAGGTGTTCACCCTGACTTTGCTATAAAAATTTACCAAAGCATAATCAGATCAAAACTTGACTATGCCTGCAGTATACAGTATATGGTCTCTTGTCCAATTCTAATCTCTAAAAACTAGATAGTGAATCTTCTAATGTTACCCAGATATTGCGCAATCAGATTTTGCCGCAAGCTGGGCCTAGTGTTCGTGCCGTCGCCCCCGCCAGGACAACATCTCCCTCGTCCTTTAGGCAGTAATGTAAATAATAATTCTAATGTCTCCCGCAATGGTGACCATAACTTGTCTGACAATAGTTTGAGTGAAATGAAAGTAGAAAAATCTTCATATGAAGAACAGTCCCCTGTAACAGTAAGCCCTCAGAACTTGTTTGAATGGCGTGTGGCTAATAAATAAATTTTGCCCAAGGTTTTAGAGTTTGATACCGGTAATGTTGGAATAAATGATGACGTAGAGCTAGGAAATGGTTTTTCTGAGGGTGATTGTTTCAAATATTTATTTCACAGGGACCTTGTCAGTCACGTTTCTACGGACACAAACCGCTATGGTAAACAAAATGTAGATGCTAATGAGTCGAAAGAGAAATCTAAAATTAGGAAATGGTTTGATACAACTGTTGCCGAAATATATACGTTTTTAGCTGTAGTACTGCTTATGCCCCACAACAAAAGAAAATCTATCTTACAGTCCTGGAGCACTGATGCACTTCCAAGTTCGCCTATTTTTGGCAAAATATTTTCACAGGATAGGTTTCTTTCAATTTTGAGAATGTTACACTTTACAAACGATGAAAACCATAAACAGGGCGACAAACTGCAAAAAACTGAAACAACTGTACACACATTGAGAATGACGTTCAAAAGTGTTTTGAATCCAGGTCAGTGTTTATGTATAGACGAAAGTCTTATGCATTGGAAGGCAAGGTTGAGTATAAAGCAATTCTTACCAATGAATAGACATCGATTCGGGGTGAAATTGTTTATACTCTATGATTGTAGTACTAGGTTTATTCTGGACATTATTATTTATACTGGAAGGCAAACCCAAATCGAATTGCGGGAAGATTTAGGAATATCTGGGTCAGTTGTAACTACATTAGCTGAACCGTATTTAGGAAAAGGCCACATCATTTACACTGACAATTGAAGAGCTAAGTGGAAGAAGGAGGTATGTGACATTTTTGTACTCGTAAATTTCGAGAGATTATCATGGAAGAAGGTGGTATGTGCTGTGCAAAATTATGACACTTACCCTGGCTGTCCAAATTTATTAATAACGGTAGATTTTAGTTGATGAAGGAAGTAAGTATCTTATAATCGGTTCTTTAAATGAAAAAGGGAGTAAGTGATCTCTATGGACACTTACCACCTTCTTCCATTTACAACCTAAAAAAATGTTACTTGCCACCTTCATTCACTAAACAGCTGTTTAAAAGTCTAAACAAAAGAAAGAGTGTGGAGAATGTGGTGTTTTTAATAAAATAATATAATCTTTATGTTTTAAAATGGAGTCGAGAGGAAAAAGAATTTTAAACATAGCACTGAAAGCTGCTAGACAAGAGGAGCATGTTGATTATGAAAACAAAGGTAAGTTTCCTATGTAATTTGTTTTAAATGAAAACCAAACCTCAAATTTGAAAACTTATTTGGCCCAGTCATGTTCTTGTAATTAAAGCTTAACTTTTCAAGTAATTTTGCTTATAATAACAGCAAAAATGTTACCTTAGCTTAAAGAACAAGCCAAACTTATGTTTTGGTTACCATTGAACCTGGGTCCGTGTATGCTTAGGCCTAGGCCTATGTCAACTTAATTTGCCATATTCTAAGGCCGGGTAGGCATACGTATATTTTACAATATTACTTATTAGCTTAGCCTACATTTTTATAGATTATATCTTTTCCAGCCTACAATAATGATGTAAATAGAGATACTTAAATTAAATGAAAAACTAAGAATTCAATCATCTTCCTAGCCTTGGCATGAATCGACGTCACCGTAACTCGAGAGTGCACGTTATTGTATCCTTGCGCAAAAAATGTGCTGCATCAATAATCCAACTAGAAAATGTGTACCGGTTGAGCTACATTTTATTGTTTGTTTGAGTCTGAATCTGAGAGCGACTCTGATATCAGCTTGTTTGGGGATCACTCAAGTGATAGTTACATTCCGGATTATGAAGATCTGAGTGATTCTTACCCTGAAACTCAACTGCAAACGAAGAACAAGCCTGGAAATATTGTGATTGAAGGGAGTGATGAAGATGAAAATCCAAATAAATCTGAAAACGAAGAATATTTCGTGGGCCCAAAACATGATGAGGATGAACATATTAGGCCTAAGAGAAATAGAGCAACATTGAACACTATCTACATTGACCCCCAAGACTGTCAATTCCAAACAAAATAACTAGGCCTAAAAAAAGAAACATTTTTCACCCAAAGAAAAAAGTTCAAGAAAGCGGAATCCTTCCTCAATTTTACAAATTAAACATAAATGCAAAAAATGCATTATTGTTTGCCTTCATTAAAATGTGTCCTGTCAAAAGAACAAGAAAAGGTGCCATCAAACATAAGTCGGCATCATTTAAATATGCAACTTTTGATGGAAAACAGTCATTTGTGTGTAAAACCGCGGTTGCAAAAATGTTTTGCATTGGTATAAAAAAGATAGATTTACTCCAAAGTCCATAAAGCTTGGGAAATCCGCACCTGAATCGGATGAAAGAGGACGGCACAAAAACAGGCCTCACAAGATTGATGAAGATGTTAAAGAATACATAAAACAACACATTGCTCAATTTCCAGCCGTAGAGTCACACTATTTACGAACCAAAAACATAAACAAAAATATCTGTCTCCTTTGTTATCAATCGCGAAAATGCATAAACTCTACTTATAAAAGTGCGCACAAGACAATGTTGATCGTAAGTTTCATGTTAGAGAATGTTCCTTACAGAAACGTTTTCGTATACGAGTTTAATCTTTCGTTTGGATACCCCAAAAGCGACACTGCATGCAGCACTTGTGACGCTGGAAGTTCGAATGATGAGCATGTTGCACTTTATTAGGAAGCTTATAGTGCAATGAAAGCTGATCGGGAAAGTGAAATCAAAGTTTGACAAATCAAACGTAACTTCGTATTGTTGGACAGAGAACACGAGACTCTGACACGATTTCCTCTTGCATTTTTGATGCACTCAAATCTGCTGACTGGACAAAATAAGAAAGAGTAAGATTAATTTCCGATGGTTGTGCAGGACAGAATAAAAAGTCTGCTATAATAGCTATGGTCAGTTTGTGGCTGTATTTTTATGCCCCTGATCATATCAATGAAGTTGAGATCATTTACCCCATGACTGGACACAGCTTTCTGCCACCCGACCGAGTGTTTGACTTGACTTATTTCCTTTCACTCCTGTACGGAGCATAGGGCTTCTACGAAACAGCGCCAGCGGACACGGTTGGCAGCCAAGGCTTTTATTTCTCTCCAGCTCTTCCCTTCTCTCTTGCCTTCTTCCTCGACTGTCCTTCTCCAAGTCTTCTTTGGTCTTCCTCTCCTTCTCTGATGACAGGGTTCCAACTGAGAGCCTGTCTTTCCACGGCATTTTCATCTTTTCGAAGGTATGTCCTATCCACTTCCATTTCCGTGTTTTAATTTGGTTGTCTATGGGCTCTTCCTTTGCAGCAGTCCACAGGTCTTTATTAGAGATTAAATTCGGCCAGTATATATTTAAAATCTTTCTCAAACACCGATTAACAAAACTTGAAGTCTGTCGGTAATAGCTAGAGTAACCTTCAAGTTTCACAACCGTAAAGCAAAACTGCCTTAACGTTTGTGTTGAATATTCGTAGTTTAGTTTTGTTGAGATCTCCTTAGCTCTCCACTGGGTACAGTTGTACGAAGGCGGCGTTTGCCTTTCTTATACGGGTAGACACATCGACCGAGTGTTTGGGAACATTGAAAAACAGTTCCGAAAGACAGAAGTAATCCATAACCCTGAAGAAGTGTACAAAATCATATCGGATTATGCCGCCGTCAAAATTGTTGGTAAAGACTGCAACATTCTCGGCTTCAAACATTGTGTAACTGATACCATCAGACCTACTAATCAATGGCATTTTATGATCTCCAAGTGTAAAAGGGTTTATGTCAGGTGCAAATCTGTAACAAAGAGAGTGTCAAGGAACCGCACTGTTAAAGATAAAGAAATTACCGTTCGGGGAGAAATTCCTTACCTCAGCAACTGCGGAACTTATAGATCATTGTTTCTACCAGGGATACGAGCAAACCAGATTGGTCCTCAGCTAATACAAGCCAAAAACAAAGTAAGCAATGCGAAACAAAATTATAACAAACTCTTAATCAAACACTATGGAGAAAAATGGAATGAGAATAGAATAGAAATAGAATAGAATAATGCTTTATTTGTCATCTTTGAGATTACGAGTATAAATGGTGTCAATAACTTTACTAGTCTTGAGGTTGGCAGAACTGCCGTGCTATGTAGGATGCTCTAGTGACGTACTCCGGTGTAATATATCTCTTTTACATTGAAACCAGTCTTTTTGTGGCTAGAAGTTCAGTTTAACATAAACTTTAAAATGCTTTTTATAGTGCAAATCAGTTGCAACTTGACTGTAAGTAGTTAAATGTGAATATATGTGTCTACTAACTGGACTGATAACAAGCTGATAAGAGTTCACCGGTTCGTTGCTGTCTACGGCGCACGCTGCTGCGCATGAAGCTGTTACCAACCTAACACACTGACTTTGCCCTACTCAGCCAAATTACCCACAATTACCCTGCGCTGTTCCTGCACACCGGTCTCTAGTCTCTCAACTCAGCGGAGCGTGGTTGCAGTTTCCTGTCTTTTGAAGGCGCTATCCTGGATGGCTGCGGTCCGGGCCTGTTTTGAATCTCTGCTACAGAACTTTACAGATCTTTACATTATTTTTCTGCATGTAGTTTCTGATTATTACTGGAAAAATATTTTTTATTTGCAATGAACTCTGAAAGTGATGTTGTAATAGCACATGATGCTGTACTCCCTGACGTTGAGGATACTGTGGCGTCTGTTTGTTTTGAATTAAATAAACTTTCTAATGACTACACAGCTGATGAGCTGAACCCACTACTGTGTGGAATACACAGCTTAGTGAATCAAATTGACACCATGCGAGTGGAACAAGAGAAGAGAGAGAGTGAGCTGGACGAGTCAAACCACGAGATCAGCACCCTGGCACTCAAGCTGGAGCAGGAGAAGGCGCTACGGAAGGAGGAGCTGAACCAGTCCCTCGACATCCAGGACTCAGCGGCGGAGACCAACACACTGAGGAACTGTATAAATGAACTTCAGAATAAGTTAAGTGATAGTGTAAATAGCTATAAGAATCTGCTGTCTAGCCACAATAGTTTGCTAAGTGATTTGTACATAGAAAGAGTCTAAAGAATTGCTTGGTGTTAATAAAACCCTTGAAAATAGTTTGAAAGCTAAGCAAACTTAACTTCGTATGTTGGACAGAGAACCAGTTTACACGAGACTCTGACACGATTTCCTCTTGCATTTTGATGCACTCAAATCTGCTGACTGGACAAAATAAAGAAGTAAGATTAATTTCCGATGGTTGTGCAGGTCAGAATAAAAGTCTGCTATAATAGCTATGGTCAGTTTGTGGCTGTATTTTTATGCCCCTGATCATATCAATGAAGTTGAGATCATTTACCCCATGGACACAGCTTTCTGCCACCCGACCGAGTGTTTGACTTGACTTATTTCCTTTCACTCCTGTACGGAGCATAGGGCTTCTGAAACAGCGCCAGCGGACACGGTTGGCAGCCAAGGCTTTATTTCTCTCAGCTCTTCCCTTCTCTCTTGCCTTCTTCCTCGACTGTCCTTCTCCAAGTCTTCTGGTCTTCCTCCTTCTCTGACCTTGGGGTTCCAACTGAGAGCCTGTCTTTCCACGGCATTTTCATCTTTTCGAAGGGTATGTCTATCCTCTTCCATTTCCGTGTTTTAATTTGGTTGTCTATGGGCTCTTCCTTTGCAGCAGTCCACAGGTCTTTATTAGAGATTAAATTCGGCCAGTATATATTTAAAATCTTTCTCAAACACCGATTAACAAAACTTGAAGTCTGTTGGTAATAGCTAGAGTAACCTTCAAGTTTCACAACCGTAAAGCAAAACTGCCTTAAACGTTTGTGTTGAATATTCGTAGTTTAGTTTTTGTTGAGATCTCCTTAGTCTCACACTGGGTACAGTTGTACGAAGGCGGCGTTTGCCTTTCTTATACGGGTAGACACATCGACCGAGTGTTTGGGAACATTGAAAACAGTTCCGAAAGACAGTAATCCATAACCCTGAAGAAGTGTACAAAATCATATCGGATTATGCCGCCGTCAAAATTGTTGGTAAAGACTGCAACATTCTCGGCTTCAAACATTGTGTAACTGATACCATCAGACCTACTAATCAATGGCATTTATGATCTCCAAGTGTAAAAGGGTTTATGTCAGGTGCAAATCTGTAACAAAGAGAGTGTCAAGGAACCGCACTGTTAAAATAAAGAAATGACCGTTCGGGGAGAAATTCCTTACCTCAGCAACTGCGGAACTTATAGATCATTGTTTCTACCAGGGATACGAGCAAACCAGATTGGTCCTCAGCTAATACAAGCCAAAACAAAGTAAGCAATGCGAAACAAATTATAACAAACTCTTAATCAAACACTATGGAGAAAAATGGAATGAGAATAGAATAGAAATAGAATAGAATAATGCTTTATTTGTCATCTTTGAGTTATAAATGGTGTCAATAACTTTACTAGTCTTGAGGTTGGCAGAACTGCCGTGCTATGTAGGATGCTCTAGTGACGTACTCCGGTGTAATATATCTCTTTTACATTGAAACCAGTCTTTTGTGGCTAGAAGTTCAGTTTAACATAAACTTTAAAATGCTTTTATAGTGCAAATCAGTTGCAACTTGACTGTAAGTAGTTAAATGTGAATATACTGTATGTGTCTACTAACTGGACTGATAACAAGCTGATAAAGTTCACCGGTTCGTTGCTGTCTACGGCGCACGCTGCTGCGCATGAAGCTGTTACCAACCTAACACACTGACTTTGCCCTACTCAGCCCAAATTACCCACAATTACCCTGCGCTGTTCCTGCACCGGTCTCTGAATCTCTCAACTCAGCGGGCGATGGTTTTGCAGTTCCCTGTCTTTTGAAAGGCGCTATCACTGGGATGGCTGCGGTCCGGGCCTGTTAATCTCAGCTCTGCACAAAAAATAGCTCTAAATGTTGTTTTCAGCAAAAACTCCTTTGAATGTGGGATTAACACTCTTGTGAATGCTAAAACATATTTTCAACTACTACTGTCAAATTCTCTACATATACCTCGAATGGTTGGAGGCGCCAAAATGTGCAGATTATTCTAGATTCGTACTCCAGCTTCGTCAAGGGATAGTAAAAGGAAGTGCGCCCTTAACCTGTCACCTTGAGGAAGGTGGAGGGCGATAAGTGGCATTGTTATGCCGGGTAAGTCTGGTAAAGTGCACAGTCAAAGCATTTTTCAGCAATGCCTTCCATACCTTGTTCGAATAGGTATCAGTTGTTAAGGGAAGTAAAGTGTTCAACCAATCTATGTCTAAATGAACCTGTTCAACTTGAAACTTGTAAGAAAAATAGTGTACAACACAAGGTAAAAACTAAGAAGAGAAATCAATTTATTGTGACACCTAAACTAACTCATGTTAGTTCAAAAACAGATTCAGCTAAGGGTCAATCTCCCTGCAATGTACAAAAGTCAGATGGAGGGACTATGAACAGTGGTCTGGGCAAAGGTAAAATAGTCCTTCTATCTGATAGTCATGGCCGGTTTCTTCCTTCAAAACTTCTTGAACACTGTTCAAGCTCATTTGAAGTAACAGGGATGGTAAAAGCCAGGCGGGCATTTCAAACATGTTATTGAGGGTTTTGAGAGGTCGTCAGAGGAAAAAAAAGATACACTAATGGTTCTTGCTGGAACAAATGACATTTACAAGCGTTGTGACAGTGAACAACTTATGAACTCTGTTAAGGCTTTAATTGAGGGTACTGTAAATACAAACTTGTTGCTATTTGGAATTCCCTTCCGGAAGATAAACAAGTATCTAAATGGTATTATTTCACAAGTAAACGAAATCTCAAAATGTCAACTGCTTTTCAGCATGTACAGTTTGTTTCTTTGGCATCTCTGTTTGGACCTAGGTACTACACAAAGCATGGGCTACATTTTAACAACTTTGGTAAAAAGCTTATTGTAGACTTAATGTACAATGCTATTGTTGCTCCATCTCATCCACCACCAACCAAACTCACACCTCTTACTGAATCCAAACCTGTTAACATTTCTGTACGAATTACATGCCGCTCTAATCCTGCTCCCTCCCGCAAACTCCCGACCTCAGTTACCAGTCAAGCATCGATGAGTACGCCAATCGTCTCTCGAGTCTTCACAAACAAACGTTTTTTAGGACGTGTGCAGACACCGGGACGAGGCCCCCTTCTCAGGACAAACACCATGGATTATCTGGTACAACAAAGCTTAGAATAATTCATCAGAATGTTCAAGGAGTGTTTGCCAAGTTTGAGCAATTAGAAGTGCTACTTGAACTATATTCTCCAGATATTGTATGTCTATCTGAGCACTTCCTTGGGCAGTCTGAGCTGGATGCCTTCCATCTACCAGGATATTCCATGTCTTCAGGTTACTGTTACGTGCGAAGCTTGACTCCGCAAGGGTGGCATTTGTATAATCTCAAAGAATTATGACCACACAGCCTATCGATGTCGGACTATTGTCATGAAGGAATCTGTGAGTTAACTGCTGTCAAGGTTAATATTGAAGGGCCGGATAAACTATCTTATGTGATCGTGGCGGTATATAGACCTCCAAAGCAAAGGATTGAAGATGTGAAGAGGTTTATGGATTGTTTGAATGGTTGCTTGGGTTTCTTCTAAACAAATCCACGATAACTGTCGCTGGGGACTTCAACATTGACCTTGCTACCAAAGCGCCATTACCTTGAAGAATCTAATGCGTACATTTGGTATCCGACCAACAATTTGTTCATACACAAGGGAATTTAATGGATGTCAAAGTCTTATTGACAATATATTTACAAATATTGACCAATCTGTTGTCCAGTCGCACGTTCTCGTTGCAGGCATTTCAGACCATCACGCACAAGTTATGGACATTACGATCAAGGAAGCAGGTGTTACAGCTCCTGAATTTGTGTGGAAAAGATCGTTCTCTGCAGAAAATATCAGTGTCTTTCGATGTCTTCTCAGTAGAAAGGACAGAGATTTATACATCCAACTGTGTGTCAGAAAATGTACCAGAGTTTCCTGAATATCGTATCATATTATTTTGACATTGCCTTTCCACAGGAAAAACACAAAATAAGACAAGTAAATCTTACTTCAAAAATAGATCTTCACCCATCTTTGCTGAAAACCAGAGAAAGGATGCTTAGTATGTACTCATCTACAAGAAACCTTGAAAGGACGCATCCTCTGAGGCAGCAGTATCTGAATCTAAAACGAGAGTTCAGAGCAGGAGTGAGGTCTGCTAAAGGTGCAAAAGTCTTGAATCGTTTAGAAAAATCCCAAAACTTAAGCAAAGATATCTGGAAGGTTATTAAAGAGACAGCACCAAGCAAAACTCCAAAACAAAAGAGTCTCAAAGTCTTTGACGACCAAGGAATCCTAGAAAATGATCCCAAAAGGGTATCAGAGTTGTTTAACAAGTACTTTGTTGATATCGCCAAACGACTTGGAGGTGAAGAACACATGTCCACAACTGTAATAGCCATGCCGGGCCCAATGGCTCAGAAAACAATGTTTTTAGCACCCACCAATGACATCGAAGTACAAAGTGTGACTAAATCTCTAAAGAAAACTTCATCTTCAGGTAAAGACATGATCCCGTCTCTAGTTTTAAAGGACTGTGCTTCTGAACTTGCATCTCCGCTTGCCTACTTGATCAATTCTTCATTTGACCAAGGGGAATTTCCATCTCAACTGAAGACCTCAGTTATCAAGCCAATCTTCAAAGCCGGTTGCAGTAATGCGATTGAGAACTACAGACCCATCTCCATCCAGTCGACTTTCTCAAAGATTTTCGAAAAGGTTTTTCTAGACCGCTTGTCTTCTTTCTTAGATTCAAACAATATATTGTTCAACAAACAGTTTGGGTTTCGCAAAAATACATCAACCTTAAGTGCAATGTTTGACTTTGTCTCTAACATCTCGACATCCTTGGACAACAAAGAGAATGTGTTGGGCCTTTTCCTGGACCTCAGCAAAGCGTTCGACGTTGTTAATCACTCGTTGCTTCTGCAAAAGTTAGAACATCTTGGAATCAGAGGTAAAGCTCTCGAATGGATTTCGTCATACTTGATTGATCGTAGACAGACTGTAGAAGTTAACTACGTGGACAAGTCTGGACTTGTTCAAAATCATAGATCTCAAGAACGTCAAATTATTTCTGGAGTGCCCCAAGGTTCAGTTCTTGGACCCATATTGTTTCTTCTTTTCATCAATGACATCAAGAACTGTACTGATAAAGGAAACCTTTGCCTATTTGCTGATGACACCTCGTTTTGTGTATCAAACCCCAACAAAAGCAAACTGGAAGTGGACTTCTTTGTGCAAGGTAGTGCCTTGTTACAATGGCTTACAACCAACGGACTCTTCATTAATTGTGCAAAAACCAAAGCAATCAGTTTCCTTGCGAACAGAAGTGGAGGATCATCTGTTCTTAGGTGATTTTGGTAGACACCTGTATGAGCACAAATTTTCTGGGACTTCTCATTGATTCTAGATTAAGTTTCCGTGAACATATAGATAAGGTGACAAGTAAACTAAGCAGTTGTATTTTCGTCCTTAGAAGGCTATCTTTCTTCACAAGCACAGAGTTACTCCGATTGGCTTACTATGGTTGTTTCTTTCCATATATGAGCTATGGCTTACCGATCTGGGGATTCTAAAACAAAACCTATCTTTATTCTAAAAGAGGGCAGTTAGGATAGTGTTTGGCCACAGAGGGTCTTGTCGAGGTATCTTCAAAGATAAAAAGATGCTGACATTTCCAAGCCTTTATATCCTTGAGTGTGTGAAATTCGTGCAGAAAAACCACATCTTTTTCAACCCGGACAAACCAAACTACCTTTTGAGAAATCCTGATGTCCTAGCACTCTCTAACCACAAGACCTCCTTCTACCAGAAACAGTCCCTATACTCATGTATAAAATTGTATAATAAACTCCCAACCAGTTTTAAGCATATTGAATGTTTATCACTTATAAATAGCAATACTAGAATTACAAACAATAGTCAATCTTGCATAGATCATATTTTTGTAAAGCATAGGAAAATAGATAACTTAAGATGTGCAATTTTTGATATATGTTTCACAGATCACTGTGCGTTTTTGAAGATGAGACAAGCAAGTTAGCTCATATCCCAATAGAAAGTACTTCTAAAGAGAGAATCGATTACGATTTAGTAGTAAATAAATTAGAGTCAGTAAATTGGATCAATGTTTTATTAGGAGATGAGGTAAATGAGTATATCAGTTTCCATAATATATTAAATGAGGTAGTACAAGGAAGTGTTAAAGTAATACAAACTGACAAGAAGTTAGAAAGAGCAAAAACTCTAAGTCCATGGATTACGAATAGGTTGTTAAACAAATTTAATAGAAGACAAAAATTATTTATAATTTCTCGAAAAAGACCATATGACAGGGAGTTCCAAAACTACTATAGTTCTTTTACAAGAAATTTGAAAAATGAAATTGATAGAGTAAAAAATAATTATTATACTGTAATTTTAAAAGTGTGATAGAGACTCATCTCGGCAATGGAAAATAAACAAATTAACAGGAGCTCAGCAAAATAACAGTATTGACAAAATTGAGCTAGAGGACGGTGGGTCTTAGAGCCACAAAGTGTTGCTGATAAGATAAACCAGTTTCTTGTTAGTGTAGCTAAATCAGGGAACAGTCAAGTTTTCATGGTCCCTGATGTCGAGCTGGGTCTTCAATATAGACAGCAATAATTGTTTATTGCTCCAGTTCTTGACTCAGAGACAATAGAAATCATTCTGGTTTTGATAACTTTAATGTTTTCCTCATTAAGAAAATTGCAAATTTTATAGCACCAGCGTTAACTCACATAATTAACTTAACTTTTACAACTGGTAGATTCCCAGAGGTTTTAAAGCGGGCTGTTGTTGAATACTAATATTAAAGAAAAGTGGTTGTATACAGATTACCAACATAAGACCATAAGCTTGCTCTCAATCTTTTCCAAAATAATACAGAAATAATGAAAGTAAAGTTGTTGCATTATCTGAAGTATTTTAATTTTTTCTCCATTGTCAGTTTGGTTTTCAAAAAAGTAAATCTACAGAAGACGCCTTAATAGAGTTCACTAACAAAATATATTCCGGGTTGAAAGACAACAAAAAAGACAACCGGTCTATTTATAGACTTTAGAAAGCTTTGATCTTGTGACCACGACATATTGCTAAGTTAGATGCGGCTGGGATCAGAGGTGTGGCACTCAACTGGTTCCGCAATTTCCTGTCGGGCAGAGAGCAGCGGTGCGGGTCGAGGGCTGCCTCAGCGCACCCTTGCCTGTCACAGTCGGGCTGCCGCAAGGCTCAGTCCTATCCGCTCCTTTGTTTCTCATATTTATAAATGATTTATTACAAAAACATTTCAATGGGCAGAACTTCGCCTTTGCCGATGATGTTGGTTTTCTGTTTTTTCAAAAAGATATATTAGATATGTATGTACTAATAATAGAAACCTAGCAATGCTAAGAAATTGGTGTCAATGGAACAAAATGTCAATAAATGTAGACAAAAAACAAAATAATTATGTCAATTTTGATCTGCGAGGCTTTGAGTTTCAATCACTAATAATTTATCATGAGAAATATTGCTCAATGCATTTGTGTAAATGTAATTCAATTGAAAAAGTGAAAAACTAAGTATTTGGGAATTATTTTGACGAAAAATTAACGTGGGAAAATTATTCAGCTCTTCATACCAAACTTAAATTTAATATTAAAAAATTTTACTTCCTTCTCGTAACTATTAAGAACGGCCCTTGCTGAGATCACTTTATTTTGTGTTAATTCACTCACATGGCTACAATACGAAATTGTATGTTGGAGTGGAACTTTTAAATATTTGATAAACAGACTAAGAGTCACTCAGAATGTCTATATTCGTATCATTTTAAGAAAAGGATTGCAGATAGTAGTCTTCCATTATACATCCAACTAAATGTAATGCCAGTTCAAAGTTTATTTATATTTAAAGTATTGAGATTGTTTTATTTAAGGAGTGGCAATCCAGGTACAGAAAATTTATTTTACAACAGAAGAAGTTTTAGTAGAAATTTGTTTAAGAAACCAAAACTGAAAAAAATTACAGAAAGCAAGCGACAATATACAAAACCATTGGGGAAAATGTGGGATAAAGAAAAATAGAAAACACATACTAGACAAAAGCCATGAACAAATGCAGAACAATAGACATACAGGGTTATTACGAATGATGTTCCTGATTATGATTAAGTATAACTGTAGATTTGCTTTTAGACCATTTTAACTGGTACCATTGGAAAGAAAATTCATCAAGTTTTATTTGTACTGGTTTTAGTGCCTATCTGCTGTTTGTAAAGTCAATTGTTAATGATTGTGTAATGGTTGAATTTGAAGACAGTAAAGCTTGTTGTGTAATGGATTATCTCATTAACCATTTCTTTTTAGTGTGGAACCAATTCTTAGAACCAGGTTTAGTGAAAATTCTCTTAGTAACTAATCTAATCGCTAGTAGTAATTTAACTTTTAAATAAATGCCGCATTTGTAAAAAAGTGTTACTCGTGCACATCATTTGTGCTTGGGACATGCATCGGGCGCTGAGGCCCTAATGATGACGCATAACTGAACTGGCCTCAATATCTTCAGATAACACCCCTGTTATTTTTTCTTGTTGGGATACATCAAAGATAAGGTGTACACACCACCATTACCATTAGCAAGAAAATCAAGAACTCCCAACTGGTAATGTTGACTCTGTGCATGAGCACATCCAGAGTTTTCCCAGAATTGAATCTCACTATTGTCGAAATGAGGCCCAACGAGTATTTAGGTTCAAATTTGAGTATCGAAAATGTTTGACCTTTATAAGGAATACTGTACTGAGCACAATTATTCCTGTGAAAGTCCATGTACCATAGAATATTTGTGACCAGTTACAATTTAGGTTTTCATCAACCAAAGAGCGATCGCTGTGATGTCTGAAACTTATAAAATGTTGGAAAAGAATGGCTTAGTTGAACCCAAAGCACAAGATGAATATGATTATCACATCACGGAAAACCTCTATGAGAGCAAATGCAAAACAAGACAAAGAGAGCGACATCCCAGTGTTGATGTTTGACATGGAGAATGTATAACCCCACTCGTGCAGCTCCATATTAGCCCTTATTTAATTCAAGAAAACTTAACATTTACAACATGACAGCATACCTAACCTTAACAAAACAAACTACTGTGCAATATGGAAAATAAAGAAAATAAGCACCTTAAACCATTCAGAAGAGCTAATCTGTGAACTAGCAGCCACTGAAGTTAAAATGACATCTGCTACCTACATAGTAGTCTGCATTTACCGCTGCCCTACAGGAGACATAGAAAATGTTCTAAACCGGCTAGACAACTTTCTTACTAGTTATACCAGTAAAAATAAAAACACCATCATCATGGGTGACCTAAATATAAACACACTTAAACCCTCACAGCACCTGAACAAATTTCAGAATATTTTAATACAGCATAACTTATTCCAAGATAGACTACCTGCAACCAGAATAACCCCTACAACACAAACCAGCATAGACACCTGCATTACAAATTCATTTAGCACCAAAATAAAAGTTCTGGACAATCTCATCTCAGACCATCAGGCAACCGAATGCACAATAGATGATAAACCAACTAAAAATAAAAACCTAAAAATCACTTTGCGGAAATTTACTCTGGACTCGAAGAATAAAATAAAAACCCTCCTTGAACAACAAGACTGGACAGAAATTTTTCAAGCATTTCAATTCAATTCAAATATTCTTATTCAAAAATTGTTAACAATAAATTAACATGAATAGTGTCAACTGTCTAATACAATACATCAATTTAATCATCCGTTTGTAAAAAACAATAATAATATTAAACATTGTGAATAAACAAGAAATTGTCAAATACATCATAATGAGCGGTTTTTTAAGTAAGTACCGCTTTTTAATAAAAATTACCAACAGAGATTTCAGAGTAATTTTATTTTACATGAAAGCCTGTACTTTAACCATTTTCACATAATTGCCATTATATTGGGGCACTTATCATATCGCACAGCTCGCTTTTGAATTCATGCCATAGAACTTTGCCGCCATTGACAACAACAACCAGCACGCCCTTGAATTCGTCGTGCAAACCGGCGACGCCCAGGTGCTTCTTCAAGTGAAGAACATGTGGGTGTCGCCGAAAGCTCTGGACAGTAGGGAGGGTGTTCAATATTCCCAACTTCAAATTTTCGAAACAATCCTGAGTTCTCTTTGTGACATGTGAAGCGCCATTGTCGAAAATGACACCCTTAGTCAGCATGACTTTTGTTCTGATAGCACGGGAACCCGCCATGTCACAATATAGGTCTCTGAATTATTGTGTCCCCACGAGGCATAAACTCACCAGCAACACATTCCCCTTCCTGTCCCAAACACTGTGCACATGATTTTAAGCAGGACATCGCTTTGTTTGAACTTGACTTTCCTAGGCGACTTTCCTTGTCATGAACATTGAGCCGCCATCTTTAAACGCTTTAACCCATTTTCTACCATTCCTTCTCTCATAATGTTTTCTCCGCAGACCCCTCCTGATCTCAACATAAACATCGACGCTTGTGTCTTTGGCACTAGAAAATTAATCACAGATCGAACTTCACAGTCGGCAGGGACTTTTGATAGACGGAAGAATTTTAAACGGTCACAGGCAAGCCGTAGACATCAGCTAAATGGCGTATTGGTGTCTGGTGACTCAAGAGATGCAGGTACACAACAACATGCGCTGAACGCTCATTGTAGATGCTGCAGCTGCATTCAAAACGTACTTACTTTTAAAATATTCTCATGACATATGTATAATCTATATTATATTTTGAACTGAAGCATTTTATTTTAAACAAACTCTCAAAAGAGTAGAAGCCTTTGAATTAAGAATTCTTTTTCAATAAATCTTTTAAACTTTTTTCCCATCTTGTATGTTTTTTATATATTGTGGAATTAAATGATAAAACTTGACCCCATTGTAAGTAACTTTTTTCTTAAACAAATTCTAAATTATGAGTGGTAATACAAAAAATCAAATTTATTTGTGTTGTAATTATGAATATCGCCATGTGTAACTAAATTGTTTGAACTTTTCTAACTACCATTATACATTTAAATATATACAAGTTATACACTGTTAAGATTTCAAATCAATGAAATATTGTTTTACTGACTCATTGAGTTTCTAAAGTTTAACATTGCTCTTACAGCTCTTTTTTTTGTCCTATTAACAGTTTTGATAGGTTATGACTAGAGGTTCCCCATAGACACAAATACCATATGACAAATGTGATTGAATATGAGCATGGAAAACATTTTTAAAAAACAGATAAATTAAACACACAATGTGTTAAATATAAAGACATATAGCACATAGACAAATAGCACAATGTGTTAAAGATAAATACAACATATTCGTAAACATCATGACTGCATATATTAATATAGAATGTCCAAACAAACAAATTACTATTAAATAAAAAAAACGCCCACCATATAAACTGTCCCCGAACTAGCCGGCCTCAGGAGAACATCTCTCACCCTGCAGAATACATACATGGCAACGGGGAAGCAGGAAGATAAAACAGCATACATACAATCAAAATATGACCTCCAAGTTAAACAGGCTAAAAAAGAATACATAAACAACAAAATCCAAAATGCCCAGAATCAAACCAAAGAAACCTGGAAAATCATCAATCAAGAAAGAAAGAAATACAAAAAGGAAGACAATATTATATATTTAAATATGAACACAGGCCTAATCACTGCCCAAGAAACTGTACCTACGCTTTTAATGACTATTTCATAAACATAGGACCGTTGAATCATGGCAATAGTGACCTCCTACTAGAAAATCAACCAATACCCAGAGGAAACGTTGACAAATTTCTACACTATTACTAAAAAGACCTTGATCGTATATTTATGAGGTAAACCACAGCAGAACAGCTGGATGGACGATATACCGGAAAACCTTCTACCACTAGAATGCAGTCTCAGACCCCATCCTTGACATCATAAATGCATCAATACTGCAAGCTTGAGTCCCCACAAAATGAAAATATCCACCGTAAAATTCCCTAAATATAAAAAAAACAAGACAAAACAAACTCGAAAATTATAGGCCTATATAGCCATTTACCATGTGTATCTAAATACCTGAAAAAAAAACCGGGTGACATATACAAATTATGAAAATATCTAAATAAAACTTCAAAACTCCACACATAAACTAAATAAAACATCAACACGGCTTTCAAGAACAACAAGTCCCATAAATACGCACTGGTTGACCTCCGAACTTCATAAATAGATACTGGAAAATGAGCAAAAAGTATCGGCTGTTTTTTTTAGACCTAAGAAAGCAGCCTTTGACTGCCTGAACTGGCAAAGACTACTCCAAAGACTAGAATCATTTGGCATCACAGGCACAGCAAAGCACTGTCAGGAACTACCTATCAGACAGACAAATGGTAAAAAACTAAAAAAGCATAACAAACGACAATGAAAACACCTAATACTCATATTTAAAATTAATGGAGAATGGCGTCCTACAGGATCGTCCTCGGACCACTCCTGTTTCTGATAGGATTACAACAGCCTACCATCAAACTTTTAACAAAACCAGCTGAATGTATTATGTTTTGCTGATGATTCCAGCCTCATAATCCCAGGAAAACTTTTAGCCAGAAATAAATCAAAACATCAGCAGAATATTTTAAAAAACCACAGAACAAGTTCTTGACCACATGCATTCAAAATCAACCAATCAAAAGTGTACAAATAAATTTACAACTAAAAATAACAACAAGTATATAGAAGAAACGACTACAAACTTACAATTCTGAGCCACACTAAATTTCTGGGAATCACATAGACCAACACCTAACATGGAACCACCACATAGAAAAGTTATACTCTGAACTTTCACTAGCTATACTGGCTAAGAAGAATAAGAGCCATTTCAGATGAAAAGCTGCACTCACTGCCTACCACTCTTTTCTCCTCACATTTGAGATTTGGGATAATAGCATGGGAGCTGCAGCATACATTCACTTACAAAACATAATAATTATCCAGAAAAAGCAATAACAATAAATAATCTTCCATGGGCGACACTGTAAGCCCTTTTCATCAAAAATAAAATACTAACAGTAATAAATCTGTACATATACGAAACCATCATCATGCACTCCAAACAAACAACATTAAAAGATCAGATATACATAATTACAATCTCAGAAGAAAAGAAAATCTAGACCAACCCTACAATAGACTTAAAAATCACAGAACAATCCAAGTACCTATACAGGCACAAAATTTTTCAATATGCTACCAACCAACATTAAAGTACTAGAAGCCAAAACTTTCCAAAATTCAAAAAAAAGAGTTATACCTATCTGGAAAAACACCCATCATATACAAGAGAAGATTTTCTGGAAATTACATAAAATGGAGATGCTACTATTTAACCTGACAAACCCCCCATCTCAAGGATGGCGGAGGCGATAACCTACAAGTATGGACAGAGAAGCAAGCAGGTCGAACACAAAATGATATCGCCAGTGCAGTTAGGAAAATACTTGATGTTGTGGCTGATGAGAACGATTTGTCACAACTCATTACGTGGTAGGACTCATGTGTCCCACAAACCGAACTCTATCATGACATATGCCATCCTGGACTTTTAGAGACAACAAACAGATTAAAGAAATAAAATGAAGTACTCTGTACCAGGACATTCTGTGTACAGAGTGTTGATAGTGCCCATAGTGTCATAGAAAAAGCTAATCGAGAATGAGTTCTACTCAACTGTGGCTTCGTGAGAATTTTAAACAAGCAAAACCGAAAAACCCAAGCGGGTTATACAAATGAAAGAAACTGATTTTAAAGATTTTGGCAGCATCGCAAAAAATGCTTGATTACAAACAAAGTAACAAACCTGAAGTTCACACAAATTCTTCATGAAGTAGAATTCAAAACATCCCACTGTCCTTATGAACCCATGAACAACATCAACCTAAAGAGTGAAGCGAGATCATCAAAAAAGAAAAAGAACCACACAAAGGCCAAGCAAAGAAGCAAGCAAAAGCACAAGGAAAGAAATCGAAACGTGGATCATCTACACTTAGTTGTCCCTTACCACTAATTACACTAATACCACTTATTGACATCATGGGTCTTAAGCCAAAAAAGTGTAAAACAAAGTTGAGCTGCCTTAAGAAGAAAGGACCTAATGAAAATGTTTCCTTTGCAGGACCGAGAATATTACAACCATCCTGAATTAAATGTGTTCTACGATAGTGTTTTGTTTATTACAACAAATAAAATCTGTCTAAAAAAGTGGGTTTAATTTATTTTAATTACCTAAATAATAACACTGTATTTCAAAGTGACATATTGTGGGGTGTAAAATTACAGCACTTATAATTTTTCAAAAGATTATTAAGGTACTTATTTTACATAGTTATAGTAGCACTTAGAACCTTGTCAGTATCATTTCAGATCATTAGGAAACTGACAAGGTTCTAACTGCAAAGGCCTATTTTTTTTAAGGTATAGACAATTGATTTTGATTGAATAAAGTGCACATTAGCAAAAGAAGTTTCAATAAAAAAAACATGTATAACATTCATTGGTTTTGAATGGTGTTAATTTAAAACTTCAAACGCTGTTTTCAAAACTGTGAAAGGTCAATTAGAACCTTATCAAACCAAGGCAGCTGCATTGGTACCTAAGACTCCTTGATAGCAAGTCAGAACAGAGCTTGCATTACAGTTTCGATATGGCCCAACAGGTACATATTCCAAGCACCCTTGCAGCCAGGTCCATTTACTTTTGGTCCCATTCAAAATAGGCATTTTTTGTGTAATGTGACACTACCAACAGACAAGTCAAATACTCATCCCTGAAAGTGTTAGTACAACAAAAAGGATCAAACCTTATCACAAGCTTTTTTCACCATTACTTGGAACAAAATAGTACAGGAGTGGAAGTAATGTACATTCATCGCCGACAACTCGATGGGCAAAATCAAAATAACATTTTGCTTGGCATCTAGCAGGGAGGATATGTGAAAATAAAACAAAAAAATTGTGTTATCTTTCATGCTTGTAGGACACACTAAATTTGTTTAAAAAGCCCAAAGGCCCAGTCACAAAAAAAAATTTAGAACAATGTACATTTCATCAATCAAAGAGCTAATTGATTATGCTGATCAGTCTACACCAACTTCTAAAGTGAATTCTGCTGTCTCAGTTGAAAGTGAACAGGGGAAGTCAACATCCAAGTATTCGACTGGCTACACTTTTTGAGTACAAGTCCAAGAAAATCCCACATATCACTCAATACAACCTTTGTGATCAATGAAAACCAAAAAGGACAAATACTGTGCAAGACTGAAGTGAATAAAACCAGTTCGTGTTTAAGATTTTCCAATCAAAAGAAGGTCCGACTGGATTCCTGAAAGTAATCACACCAACAGGTACGCTTAACAATGCAATACTGTAATAATATTAATTGATAAGAGACTGGCGAAACAGAATCAGGATTGCATCTGTAGCTGAGTGAGAGGGCCGTGGCTTCCAACGCGGGAGGTCTAGGTTTGATTTCCAGCCCCATTCCGGGCTTGGAATTTTTTACAAGAGAAATGTTGTCTTGTTATGTGTATTCCTACACAGAGCTTAAACCTCTGGCATGTACAAAAATATAAAATTGAAAAAAATTATAACTAATAAACAATTAAACTAATAAAATTTTAGATAAAAAAATATCAATTTTGTTTAGATTAACTAAGGAGAGGAAAGAATGTCTTCAGGAATTTTATAAGAAGTTTCTGCAAAGAAGAAACAAAAGACATTCTTGCCCCTTAAGTGAGGTGGTTACAGTCCTACTGACCCCCAACCTGGGCCATCCAACCGCAGAGAAACAAACGCCAATAATAATTGAAAACAATCATCTAGAATAAGCTAAAGAGAATTTCATGACATGTTGTTTTACTTGTGTGTGTTTTATCAATAGTACAGTAATTACTTATTAATTTTATATAGATTGTATTGTATTCTAAAATATACTAAATAAAAGTTACTGTGTTCAAACAAAACTTTAGACAGGTTTTTCTCAAATGCCCTTGTTTGTATTGATTTACTTGTTTAAAGGAAATTACTGAAGCCGCTTACATAATTTTGCTTTGCAGCCAGTATTTAACCCTCCCCTGTAATCCGTGTAGCTACATATGAGACATGCTTATTATTTTTCTGTTAATAGAGTTTGTTCAACCTTGTTCTCCAGAGAGTGCAGTATGCCACAGAACTGATGTTTGTAAGGTTAGGTCACCTTTCCACTATTCTCAGTCACATTAAACAAAGGAGAATCACTCTAGCTATGTCTCAAGAGAGGTAATTATATCTTTTGTTATTAAAATGTAAAGTAAGTACAATAAACCTGTTACCTAATTGTTCCTGAATAAAATGCTTTTAATGGTAAATAAAGGATAACTAGCAAACTTTGATCAGACTAAGTATACCTGTAGTTCAAAAACCATGTAGCGTGATGGTTAATGCTGGGCTCTAAGCTGTCATTCATCTTTATATTGATGTAGCATATCATACACCAGGCTCTAAGTTTATAATATATTTGGCTTTTTACAGGATTATCCGAACACGCTATTCATGACTTGATAGATGCTATTGATGGTGATGAGTCAGACGAGGGGCTATAATCTGGCGACAGTGTGATGCTGATCCCATCGTTCTGAGTTGAAGATTTAGATAGGGAAGAGGATTCAGAAGAGGTTGAATCAGAAGATGAAGACCCTACCAGCAACCAACCCCTAGTTTTTTCAAATTAATACACAAACGATTCTCTGGATAACCATTGCATAGACTTCAAGCTTCTATAAAGACGCCTACCTCCAACTGTTCAAGGGACTTGTTAGCAAGACCCAGAGACGATTGGCTCAAGAAACAAAGGAATATCATTAATAAAGAGGAGAAACAAAACAGGCCAAGCAACAGATCCTTGTGGGAACACCAGAGAGCACCGCACCTTTCAGACTCCTTGTATTTTCAGATATCCTGATCATCAATATAAGACACTGATACTATTTGTGACCTATTAAGCAAATAAGAAGATATACAATCGTATGCCTTGCCCCTGAAGCTCAAGTGTTCCAATTTCTCAAGAAGTAGTACATGATCAACAAAGTCGAACGCTTTACTAAGATCAAGGAATATCCCAAAGGTGTGCATTTGTTGATCTAGGAAGAAGATAAGAGGAAAAAAAGTTAAATAAAGCTGCTAGTTGTGGAAGAGTTTTTTTCTAAATCCAAACTGATTATCTAAGAGTGACCTTATTTAACTCCAAGAAAGAAGACAATCTACTTAAAAATAATACTTTTTCTATTACCTTAAAAAAAGTTGATAGTAATTAGATATGGGTCTAAACTGTTCAGAATTTCAGCATTTTTCTTTTGGGCTAAGGTTTTACAATGGCAGTCTTGAGAAGTAGAAATTGGCCACATTCAAAAAGAAGCATTTATTATACAAGCCAGAGATTTGAAAGCCAGTCAGCACATGCTTTCAGTACTTCTTTAGATGAACTCACAAAACCAGAGAACTGCTAGATTTTAGAGATCGCATCGGCCAGATTTGACTCCACTCATTTATGTTGGAAACAGAAAAGACAATGTTCTATTGCGGTTGAAAGTTTTAACCCTGTGCCCGCCACTAATGAGCACTATGTCTGTCTGCAGCTGTAGGCCACCAGAGGCCATTATGATTTTCCCTACTAGCTCGGAGAGGTTAAGGCACCGCGGCTGCCTTCTCAGTTTCGATAGGCCACCGCTGGTGGACACCATCATGCTCGAACGCCGTAATACCACAGGTGGACAGAAGTAAATGCCAATAAAATCCACAAAGCGCTATTATCGCCTTAAGGTGCTGCAAACTATCGGGCAACTCTAAAACTACAGTTCCCGCCATTCTTGCATTGTATTTCCGCTGCATCGAAATATAGTAGGCACATTCTGTCAAACCACACCACGTTGTTGCATTGTCAGACGGTTGAAAGTGCAGTGAAGCAACGCTACACTACTGATCTATTTTAAACGTTATTTTATAATATTTGATTAGAAATGATCTCTACATAACTTTCAGACTTTAAGTTTGAAAATATGAATTTGAATTCAGAAGAAATCGGTGAATTTCGCAAATAGTGGCAGTGAATATAGTTCATCTAATCATGATAGTGACGGAGTTCCAATGAAGATATTGTTGAAAACGAATCAAGTTCTGAAAAAGAAGACGAGACAGATGAAGAATGGAGAGAATGGGACAGGACGATGAAAGTTTTGTGTATTCTTGGAGAAATACACATTTCAAGCCTCCTAGGGGTATAAACCTGAAAACGAGCTTGAGTTCTTTCAGCTATTCTTACAGATGAACTTTGGGGAAATAATTAAAGAAACCAATAGGTATGCGAAAGAAAAGATCAACTTGAGTATCTCTACAGAAAATCTGTTTGAGATCTTGACAGATGTTACTCTACCAGAGTTCAAGGCTTCTTTCTTAGAGTTGTCATTAACATGGGTATTCATATAAACCAGAGATAGATGACTATTTTGTAACGACTGGATTGATAATCAGCCTTTTTTTTAAGTCAGTACTGTCGAAAGATCGGTTTAACCAAATCTTTTGTGTGTCTTCATCTGAATCCTCCCCTACCAGTCCCATATTAGGTCGCCAGCCGCTCTGCCGCTAAATGTTGTCCCCTACCTTGACAAGAAATTCAGAGAGTACTATGTTCCAAGTAATAAAATTAGTATCGATGAAAGCTAACAGGATTTTAAAGGTAAAGTTGTTTTCAAGGTTTACAACAAGACAAACCTACCAAATGGGAATTAAAGTATTTGTAGCTTCAGAGTCAAAAAACAGATATATCTGTGCTTTGAACCTTATCTTGGCAAAGGCACCACTGACAACATGGTACGGCCTGATCTTGGTGTCACAAGCAGGTAGTTTTACAATTGGTCCAGAAGTTAAAAGATGCTTATGGTGATATAGAAGGCATGCACATTTTACCGACCGATATTACACGAACATGGACGAAGCACACGCCTTCCTGGAAATGAAAGTTCATCTACAGGAACGATTATGAGAATAGAAAGGTTTACCAGAAGAACTAAGACCTAAAAGGAATTCAAAGAAGAACAATGAAAAGTAAACACATTACAAAAACTAAAGAAAGGTGAAATGAAATGTTACAGAAAGTCGGACAAGTATTCACTTGTAGTGTGAGGGACAAAACGTAAGTAACAATGCTATCAACGCTGTATGACAATAGTACAGAAAAGATTCGCCGTGTTAAGAAACAAGGAGTGGTCGAAGAGATCGTGAAACCTTCAGTTGTACCGCCGACAACGACCCCATGGAGGTGTGGACACCTCAGATCAATACATAGCTTCTACAGCTTACCAGAAAATCTCTCAAATGGTGGCGAAGGTAAGAAAATATACAGTTACACTTATCATAATTTAGTTAAAAACTACTTTACCTACAGCTAAGTTTCAACTTGTATAATCATCTAATTGCGGAGAATTGTATTATTTAAATAATAAAATAATTTCAATCGCTAAAACCAATAATATATTACTTTATTAGATGTGTATCTGTATGATTTGTTTAACTTATGCATTGCAGGTTTTCTTTTGCTGCTGGAAATGCAATAGTGAATTCTGGTTCTTTTACAAAATAAACCACACAAGAAAACCAGCCAAGCTCGCCAAAGAAAATTCAGGAGGGAATTAGTCCGTCAACCGTAGGAGATATAAGAAACGCGCCGAAACCAGACCAAGTGTGGCAGACGGCAACAGACTGATGGGAAACTTCATCTACTATACCCCTTAGAGGGGGCTACTACAAAAAAGACTGCATAGTGTAGTAATAGGGCTCAAGCGGTCAAAGAAACGATCAGTATTATTGTAAAACCTGTCCAAACACACCAGGAATATGCCCCGTATTTGTTGAAAAAATCACACCATGACCAACTACAAATAAAATGAATGTTTTTTTGTGTTTTGAAAGATTAAATTGTTTTAAAAAAATATTTTAATTACAATATATGACATTTCAATATTTGTGTGTTAATTTGAATAAACCAGTTTTTAATATAAAGCTCATTTAATGTGTATCTGTCAGTGACAGTGACACCTTATTTCTGAATAGAGCTCCTAGCTGCTGGGAATACAGTGTTGACATAGTAGTTTTGAGCTGGCGCCAGAAAACAGCTGTGTCCACCACTGGTGGCCTATCGACCTGAGAAGCAAGGCCGCGGACCAACAAACGCTGAGCTGACAAGGGAAATGGCGATGGCCACAAAGTGGTGGCCTATCGGGCACAAAGGGTTAAAGATCTAAGAGGGAAATTAGTACATGGTGAATTTTGACCCATTCTAACAAAATAATTATTTATGAAATGGAACGAGCTTTGGATCATCAAGATGCCTCCCTTCATTTGTTTTGATTGTCAAAGCTGAAAATGACTTTGTAGTTTTCCTGGAATTTGCTCGTTGATCACCTCCCAAGATGCTTTTGAATGTTGGAAGATTTTGAAACCTATTCAGAATTGATTCTGGTTTAGATGAATGATCCAGGCCCCTAAACCTCTTCTTTACTTCAACATAGCTCTTTTTTATAGGATGATCCGAACGGAGGTCCGTGAAGTAACTACTAACCTAGCCAGGAAAATTAATTACCTGCAAACTTACCAGAAACTGAAATTGCAATATTTGTCATCTGTGCCTCCTAAATACAAAAACCTAGGCTTTTAAACAAATACCTTATACTTTAAAAGCTACCTTAATGGACATAACCTAATTTCTGACATAGTTTGATAGAAAAAACACTGTACAATACACTTTTGACACAGTTGTTAGACCAGAATGAACGTGTCTGTGAAGCCAGCAATAAATATAATAAACTGCCGAACATCGGCTCGCACAGTGTAGTACCCTATATGCATAAACTTTCTTATCG